>VSWD01000006.1:59134065-59641101 GCA_033119305.1 Pinctada imbricata | reverse complement strand
ACACACACACACACACACACACACAACACACACAAGATTAAAGTCTTTGATTAATGATAGTCAGTTTTGTTTCTAATTATGAATAAAACATATATGACCAAGCAATAGCGAGCTAAACTTGAGCTTGATATCTTGCATTTTCACATCATAGAACTTGCTTTACGATTGACAGTTCTAATATGTAAATACAACAATTGGGGAGCGATAGCGAGCCAGCGATTTTTTTCACTTCATTCACTGGTGTAGCTTGTTTTATTCATTCAGCATTTTCTAGCGCTTGTTATGACATCATGAAGCATCCCTGATGAAAATTTTATATTCGAAACACGTGTCTGGTGCATGAAAATTGGTTTTGTATTTTCTTCAAGAAGGTATAGATTAGGAACACTTGCGTATTATTATTTATTTGAACATAAAGTATTATATGAACATTTACATGTATATACACTCTGTGAATGTTTCTTACAGGGGGCACGGCAGACATCACAGTCCATGCCAGGACTGACAATGGAAAACTGAAGGAAGTGTACCCTGCTAGTGGTGGATCATGGGGAGGGAAGGACGTAGAAGAGAACTTTCTAGAATTCTTCCAGGACATCGTAGGAAAAAAGGTTTTCGATATTTTCAAAAAGGATGAAATGGAAGATTACATGGACTTGATGAGGGACTTTGAAAATTTAAAGAGAAGTTTCGTCAGAACATCTACCAATGTAAGTCTCCGTATCCCTGTTGCACTGAATGACATCATAGAAGTGCATACAAACTATACTAGTTTTCGTCAGCTGCTGGGAGCATCAAAGAACGTTTCCAAAGACATAACGTTTGAGAAAGGTAAACTCATTTTCCCGAGCCAGAAATTCGAGGCATTCTTTCATCCTGTTGTACAGGGGATTCTTCAGCATCTTGAGAATTTATTCAGGAATGAGAAAGTGAAAAATGTGGACAAAATCTTGATGGTCGGTGGCTTTTCAGATTGTAAACTCGTCCAGGATTCAATGAGAGAGGCATTTCGCAACAAAACAGTTATCACACCCAATGAGGCAGGGTTAATAGTTTTGAAAGGTGCTGTGTATTTCGGGCACTTGACCGAACCAATATCTGTCCGTGTATCAAGGTACACCTATGGAATTCAGAGCTGGCCAGAGTTCGATCCTGCAGTCCACCCAAAGAATAAAATGACCGTCGTAAATGGGGTAAAGCGCTGTCGAGACGTATTTTTCAAATTCGTAACCCGCGGTGAAGAGGTCACACCTGGTCATCGCATGTCCCAGACCTTCCAAGTTCTGAAACCAGACGAGGACACACTAGAATGTATAGTCTACGCCTCCGACGAGGAGGATCCAAAATTTGTGGACAGTCCGGACTGCCGAACTGTGATGAAGCTGTCCATTCCACTACAAGCGTTATCTTTGAATAGCAGGATGAACATGGAGATTGAGGAGTCGCTTATCTTTGGAGAGACAGAGCTAAAATGTTATGCCAAGGAATACAACACAGGCAAGGACTTCGAAGTCAAAAGCTTTTTTGGAAGTCACTGACTTAAACACTTGATTGGTAATGTGTAATTGTAATGTAATTCAGTTTTGTTTGAAAAGCTTCAATATTTCATCGTTCTGCATGGTTCTTGAAATAGTGAAATAAACATTAGAATATTCTGGGAAATATCTGTCACTTTCAGATGATGAGATATAATGACTTGATGGACTAAAGGTGCATTCTCCACTAAAGTCATTCATATCTCGGGTGTCTTAAATGGATCAGGGGATATTTCTACTTAATCTGCATCTAGTGATATGCTTTGTTCAATAGAGTGGCCTTGATTGCATTTCAACAGCTACGTTACAAGGGGTAGTCTTTTGTTCATTCCATCATCGAAGAAACATTTATAGTTAGAGTATATATTTTTGTCTTGTGGCATTTAATTATACATAAGATATCTTTTGAAGAAGGCATCAATATTTCTGTCCTAAACATTTTTCGCTCTGGACATGCCATCTACAATTATACAAAGCACGCATCCCTGGTCAACTAAATATTTATTGCTTGTCATGCCAGAGAGTATCCTAAGTGATCCTGCGCATTAGGATTTTTTTCAATGTTTCTTCTGACAAAAACTAAAATATCAGCGCCAAGCCAGTGAATCATCATCATATATAACATCTATATGGGCCAAAAATGAAATCTAGGTGACGTATCTGTCGGTAATGTATCTGTTTTAGATGCTTTTTCCGCAATATTTTGTATGTTTTTTTTTTCATTCTTATTAAAAGAGCCGTCGTTTTTATTCACTCCATCTTATGCATAAAAGGGCCAAATCGGTTTGGTTCTCACTGTAGAGCTAAATGGTTGGTAACGTATCTGTTGCTGTCTAAATGTCCAAATGCCGATTTCAGATACTCCCGATAAAACAGATAAATTATCGTTTGCTAGATAGGTTGAAGGACTTTGTTTGCTGATAGTACTCATGTATACATGCTTTTTCTTTTCTACTCGAAGATTTACAAAATGTCATTATTGTCTAATATCTTGGCAGCTTGGATTGTGGTTACGTATCTGTTCACCTTCAAACGGACATCAGAATATTTCTAATTTCAAAAACAGCACTTCTCATATGTGAAAAGTTTTATTCCTTATGTAAAAGAGGGAAGGGCATCTCCAACCAGACCATGCTGCAGCACCAACAGCAAAACACCCGATGCGAAAACACAAAGACGAGCACACTTAGAGGCGAAAAAGAGAAAAACCACATATAAACATAAAACAACAAAGATTACACATAAACCAACGGATAAACGGTGACGACTTTGGACGGCTATTTGCCACATAAGTAGCCAATGGTGTGGTTATCCTGGATTACGTGCACACTACTCTCTTGCTTTTCCGATTACCCAGAGGTTTCGAAGAACGTACAATTGTGGTGTAAAATAACCTCCTCACTGTAAAATGACACAAACAAGACCGCAAAACGCGGGGGTCCAAGCAACACATATGAATATGTAAATGGATATAAAAAGAGGCGGGCGAAATACAGTCCGAAGCGACCTCACGTATGTTATCACACGAGAAATCCGACTGACATTCAGAGAGGACAGGATGCTGGGCCCTGTCTTCTCTAAAGAGGTTTGGACAGGGCCCGTCATGGAGGAATGTCGTCACAGTCAATCAGAGTGCAAGTCTTAAGAGTGCGCTGGTACAAGAATGTAGATTGGTCAAGTACTAAGCCTAGTGGTGTCCGTCTGTTGACATTAGGATCATATCCACGGTATAAAAAGTGTCTGATGATTTTGACGCATATTCGATGTTATGCTGTCTACCTTTCATCCTTCTAATTGTTTATCATATCACCATAAAAGGCAGTTTGGAAATAACCAAAGTAATGTACTCTAGCTGTTGCTTATATAGATCCGAATCTTAAAAGTTGACTGTAATTTTTGTAAAATTTCCAGAAAGTTTTAACAAAGTTATGAAAGCGGAAACCTTGACCTAAAAGTTTCTTGGTAATTTGTAAATTTCCACTGTGAAAATCCAAAATATTAGTACATGCTCTAGCGTACCGTATGAGCTATGATATGTAAATGCCGTGTGACGACAGTCTTGGAACATCGCCAGGGGAAATATACTATGTTGAATCCTAAAATCATCACTTTTGTCAAATACTCTTGTATGAATCTTTCCGTTTACAATTTTGATATTTAGGTCCAAAAATGGTGTTTTTGTGTTTGTAACATGTGCCTTGTTCAATGTTAACTCTTGTGGATAAAGAAGCTGATAAGACCTAAAATCTGCCCTGATAGGTCAAATTTTGAAAATTGAAATTTCACGCAAACCTTTTCGGACAATTTATACCTATAAGGCATCCCATCAGAATCTGACGTAATTTTTCATCTGCTTTGTATAAGTTTGCTAATATTTTGGTCAAAAGGACTAGGTGCGCTAACTCCTCATATCGGCCCTATAATTTCGCCAAAAATGCATTTGATAAGCAAACTATTCATTATCACTTTTTGCAATGTTTAATGCTTGAGAAAATATGGCGTCATAATTTTGAGCCCTCATAACGTCACAAGCATGATGTATGACGTCATGTTCTGACGTCATTTGCAATGAATGACCCAAAACCAGGGAAAAATCATCGTAATTTGCACACACATCTTCAAAATTAATCTACGATCAAGGCCTCTCCCACGATTTTTTGTATGTAAAATTAAAGGCCGATCAGAAATCCATCGATTGGTACAAAATTTATCATGGGCAAGGCCTGGATAGATACTTGAATTTATAAATGCGTATCGAAATTTCGCTCATTTGTTTATATTTCCGATGAGTTCAATAACGTTTTTAGATGTTTTGAGCGACGTATCATTCTGTATATGACTGTGAAATCAACGCAGGCTTTCCTGATATGTCTGGTCCATGCTGTAAATTTATCTGCTCTAAAATGATACTAATGAATTTGAAGGCGTTAAACATTGGATGCACCATACATTTGACGTTTTATAAACTAGAATTTTATGGATATATGATCAACTTTGAAAAAAGGGCCGATATGGCAGGTTACCGCACCTACTCCTTTGTATATTCCTCGAATTATGTCACAGATAACGAAGAAAATGATATTCCACACTTTGCATTTATCACGCACCTGATCTAATGGAAACAAAAACATATCAACACATTGAAACAAATTTGATGTAACTGATATGACAAATTCCAGGCCAACAAAGTTTTCCTTTTTTATTCGCCATTTCGGCATAAATAAGAAGCGATTTGCTATTAAATTACAATGCAATATTAAAATAGAAAAAAATACTGCAGATATAATACCAAACTAATCACTTTCATTCACATTATAGTTGCTTATGAGAGACATTTTCCTGTCGGACATAGGGCTGGGATTACGAGATTCAATAATCGGCAGTTTATTGTTGACCTCATCTACCCGTAATCTAAACGTCATAGGATCTATTTGCCCTTGTTTGAACGACCTTGAATACCTAGCATAATTGTCACTGGCTTTCTGTTGGTGCTGGTCCTTGGCATGGTCACGTGATATTTTTCGAATTTTCTTATCACCTTCGAGAAATTCACTGAAAAAAGAGAAAACGTTAGTTTATCGATCAGCACGAAATTTCATCAACCAAAGAATAGCATATGAAAAATTACTCATAAATGAGAATGAGATCCCCTCTTTCGTATTGTTCGATGTGTATATAAAAAGTCTGTACATTACTCTGTAAAGTATATGCTTGTGACTCCCGGTTGGACCCTTATCCCGGAACCACCTCAAGTGTACTTTTAAATAGAATTTCCCTGTACGTGTGATAGTATATTTTCCATCAGATAATTGTACAATACCTTATATCAATAGAGCCATCGTTGTTTTTATCCATAAAGTTTATAATCTTTTCAATGACCATAGTTGTAACTGGAATCCCCGACTCCTGAAAATACAAAGTTTTAACCATGAAACAGGTTTATAATCCTTTCCAACAATATAATTGATCAAGTCTGTATAATTTTCTCCTTCAAATATAGACGTCATTAACTTTCAAGGTTTGAATAATAGATGCAGAAGAGAGAGAATGATGGGATAGTGGGTGAGGGGGAGGTTGTTGTGGAAAATAGAGAGGTTGTTGTGGAAGAGCGAACAGGTGATTGTGGAAGAGAGAGAATGTGATTGTGGTAGAGAGAGATTATGATCGTGAAAGAGAAAGAATGTGATTGTGGAAGAGTGAGGGTGATTGAGATAAAAAAGATACTAGTAGTTATAATCTGAAAGAGAGAGAATGTGATTGTTGCTGAAAGAGATGGAGATTGTAAAGGAAGGAGGAGGTGGTTACCCGAAAGAGTTCCCACAACTCATCTGGAGTGACAACGTCATCATGGTCTTTGTTGATCCTGTGAAAGAAATCTTGTGCCCGATTCTTTTCCTTCAACATATAGAGTAAACGAAGCGGATCGAGGTTGAATTTAGAGGGTGCTTGGACTTCTCTAGCCATTTTCTGTGTGTCCATCCCATGAACCGGAAGACTCAGTTCGTAAACTACCTTAAAATCGCGTTTTGATTTGATGTCTTCATAGAGTGTTATAAACTCGTCATTGACCACTATATTCTGAAAAAAGAGACTGAACCTGTAATAAGTGTTTCGTTGTGTTTTTTGCAATATCGTCTATCCTACTTTGCTCCTATTCTGCGAAAAAAAAATACGATCTTATCTTCTGGTTGACATTCCATTATATGGTAACACTCCGCACAATACATTTTTTATCTTAGTATGATTTAGCTAATCTTCCATTTTTTTTTCAGACCAAGACTTGAAGATTACAAAAATCAAATATCAGATTCGTTCTTTAGAAACTTTAAATCTTGTTCCATTATTACCTTGAGAATGAGTTTCTGAAGAGCTGATTCCCCGGACAGCCTGTCTAGTAGCACGGCCGTAAACATTGGTGTTATAGGATTCCTGCTTAACTGTAAATGCCATGCATGTTTCAATGAAAGAGATCTTATATTTTATTAGAATGGAGGGTAAAGTACCAATAACTGATGACCCAATTAACACAAGCATGTTTTAAAAACATGTCAAAAACATTTCAGTAAATGTTATAGAAATGTGATTTTGTGTGGTTCCAGAAATATCAATAACAAATATTTGGAAACATTTCATTTTGTTCAGCGCTCTTAAATTTTAAAACGTTTTAAAAATATTTTATACAACTGCACTGTGTTTTAAAAATCTTCTTTGAACGTTTTGCCAGAAATGTTTCAATCGAACCGGTTTGAATCCATACAAAAATATTTCGAAAATGGTTTGTGTTACCTGGGGAGCTATATTTTCATATTAGAAGGAACGTGTATGCTATACATGTTTTTAAAATTTGAATGACTTACAAAAACTTTAAATTTATATTTTATATTTTGCTTCGGAGGCATTATTAAGGTTTGATTCAAAATTTACAATATCTTATTCCTGTTGTTCAAAATGTTATCTTTATATAACGTATGATTTTAGATACAATTTTTGTTACGTTTGCTTACGTCTAGAACTTTAAGAGTTTTATTGCTCGCCAGCCCTTTCACCATCTCCAGCATGGCCGGAGGGTGGATCCTGTTGCAGGTAACATTGAGTTCTGTAAGAGTAACGTTATCAGCAAGAACCTCGGACAGAGCCACGCATCCCTCAAAACCAAGACCATTCCAGGAAAGGTCAAGCTTTGTAATAAGCGATTGTCCTTGATAAAATAAAGCTTCATTTTAAGTCATGTGCCATATACATTTTATGCAAAAATTTCACAAGCTGTTAATCTAATCCTGGATATAGTCATGTATTTTTTAAATTAATTAATAATTAAGAATTAAAAAGGAATATTTATGAGAAGGAAAAAGTCTCCAACAACACTCCGAGTTGTGATGAGCACAACAATTTAAACACATTGTACATTACATATTCTCAATATATTCAGTGAAATTAAGCACAAAAACAAATAGCAAAAACTAATCGTTGGGAATGGTACCACTGGTATTTACAAAGAAGCATAGAAGACGCTCTACTCTTATCTAACTTCAATGTAATCATTTATATTCCATAACAAGGACAAATATGATTAGGCATAAACAGAAGAGAACATAATTACCGGTAATAAGACAAATTAGGATGATTTGAGGTAACTAGAAATTCTTTTTCATTTCATTGTTACATAAATGAATGAATAGCTATAAGATAACAATTGTGACAAATATACCTTCATTCCTTTCAGGATATCCACTGCCCCAGTCAGGCGAATGTGATTCCATGACAAATTCAGTTCCCTTATACTTTTATTACATCCTACAGAACAAGTTCATTATCAATCATAAATGAGGTGGATTACTAACTTGAAAACTTTATTCGATAATCCATTAAAAAAGAACGAACAGAAACATGAAAGTTGATAATTCGATTTAAGAATTAAAGGAGAATTCATATAATCACCAATAGATTCACCAACAAGTCTAAGATTTCTTCGTTCCAAGTAATTATGGTCCAAACAAAGGACTTTTAAATACCGAGAACTCTGAAAGAGAATGTATGAAGTTTCAAAATGTCCACAGGAGCCGCCGCGAAACATAGAAAGTTAACAGTCTTGATCAAATTAATGCAACAAAGCTTAAGGTAGCCATTATACACTGCTCTTTTCCATTGTAATATATTGGTACATATAGAATGTAATATCTGTTGGGATAAGCCATGCTACATCATCACTTTTATCATGTGTATATGATTAATCTGTTCAATACAGACATTGGTAATTAAGAAATGACTATTAAATATGTCTAATGCATGTTCATCATATAGAATAAGCAGCTGCAAACATGTGTGATATGAAAGTAGAATTCTTGCTCCCTTAATTTTTTAGCATTGTAGAAATAGAATAATTTGTTTTTTTGTAAGGAACACTCCCGTCATGGAAAAAATTAAACCACGAAAATACGTAATAAAGAGATAGCTAAATTATAAAGGAAAATTCTCTCTTCAAGAGAGGAGAAAACATTTCTAAACAGTCTCTAAGTAACTCCAAATACTGAAGGAGAATCTGATAATTTCTTGAATCGTTTAGGCCTTCATAAAGCTTGATTTTGTAGAAACATTGTATTTCTCTGTAGTGAAATCAGGTTGGTGTTCCCTTTCCCTTGCAGGGAACAATTACGAGTGTATACTTTGCATCTTATTATAGTCTATATAATTTGTTTGTAATGTATCTATAACATCGAGAAAATGTTTATAACTATAGTAACTATGATAATTGATGTGAAAATTATGTATACCTCGAAAATCTGTGATAAAACCCTGGTGTCCCTGTCTGATATATCATTGTCTGAAATAGAATCCGAGTCATGTGATAAGGCAAGGGAAAATAAAAAAGTCTTCATGATAAACATTAAAGAAGTACCAATCAGTTATTTAGTCTCAAAGTCGAGGAATCATTAGAATTCCCATAGCAACGGTGTCGAACCTCGGAATGAATTAAGATTCCGAAGTGAGACCATGAGAAATCCCGTGAATTTGATTAAACTTTATACCGTCTATTGTTTACCTATCTGTGTATTACATTGATTCTATCGTGTTAAAATATTTGTGCTGTTGTAATTATTTAGTGCACCATATGCGCATTTCAACACAATGTATCATCAGTAATGCTCGAGGCCGAAAGAGAGGAAATCCATATAGTGAATATATGAAGAGCGAAAGTCCAAATGGATAAACGTTATAAAATTTTATAAAATGTATAAGAACCTGTTAAGGGCACAGATATGTCATAAGGGAGATATAATTCCTTACTTTTCAAACAAAATATGAAGTTTAGTAGATCATGACTTTACATTTTTAAGCATACACGCTGTGTCATATCATGGTTTTTTAAAAATTGAAAAAATGACTTTAAACAACACTGACTTCTTTTTGTAAGTGATTCGTAATTTTCATATTATATTATATATATTATAAATAATGGTTGTCAGTGTCAAATTGCTGTATACCTGAGAGGTCCAGATGTGTGATGGCAGAGTCAACCTGTACCAGAGCCGAGGCTAGAACCCCTAATGTTTCAGAATTAATACAGCAATGCTGCAGAATCTGAAATTATATCCAAACACTTCAAGTTCCTTACGGTCAACATACTGTATCAAAGGGCAAAGGTCATGATTGGAAACAATTGCATTAGAACAAGAGCGCATTTCTCTGTAAAATATCGTTGGTCATTTTGTTGTCAGACTAGCATGCAGATCTACGACGATTGTTGAGGACGAAACATCGTCGTGATCTGGGCCCGGCACCATAAACTAAGAATTGACTTAAGTCTAAATTTCAATATTCGTTTGTCTCGTTAGAATAATAATGATGACTTAAAACTTTTCAAAGTTTTTTTTCTATTTTCTGAATGGATGAACTCATTAATTCAATTTTTCACTGATTTGTCATATATAGTATTTTGAAAATTTGACTTAAGTCAATTCTTAGTTTATGGTGCCGAGCCCTGATAGTCGGACAAGTCAACATGGAGTAATGCTTTCTTGTTTTCATGGATTTACACAAACTCTTTGCTTTATTATGATGAAATAAAATGTTAAGGGTATTTAAAGAAACAGTCGTTATGCACAATGAAATTATCATACATGAATTAATTATATTAATAACAGACAAAACTTCAGTAAAGTATTATGGAATAACATTAATTTACCAATTTTGTGATGTTTTTATTAACTGCCAATAGATTTCGGAGGGATTGACATCGGCGAAACGTGATGTCATTTCCGCTTAAATTTATAGATGTTACCTGCTTCTGTGTCTGAAATTCAAGACATTAGATGCAATATGATTTTAGGACACCCTATCATAAAATCCTAAATGTAATTATTCAAAATAACGATGAAAAAATATTTTTATTTCTTAATTTACTTGACAAGTACATTTTTAATGTTATTTGAATTTTCGTACAACGATACGGTTTAAGTTCAATGTAAATGGTAAGCGAAGATGTACTTTATACAATATAGATTATATTATTCATCGTTTATATGACTAGTACCTGAAGCATTTTAAGGACAGCTCTGAGTTGTTTAGAACTTAATCCTGTATTTTTCATGATGATTTCTGTGTTTCCAATTTGACGTTCAAATCTCCGTGGCACTACGACACCCAAACGTTGACAATAAGCTCGGAAATGTTCTTTATCCCTTTCTATTTTTGTTTCTAATGCTTTCTTCAATAATTCTATAAATTCAAAGAAGGCAATCACTTACGATATTATAGACAGCATTTGTACTAAATGTATCTACTTTGGAAATTCATTCAAAAGTTAACGCCGACTTTGAAAGCTACTTCTTGAAATTGAAACTACATGCTGATTTTGAATTAATATGCCTAGTATCATTTTATTGTTTTTAAGTTTGCTGTCGTGTAAGCGATATTGTTTTATATTTATTAACTTGAAGTTCTCTTTATCTTTTCAAATTTTGATAATACTTTCTATCGTCTGAACAAGCTTTCATCTATTGATTTTTTTTTCAAACGAAGGTATACATGTACATTGTACATTCGTATAGAACATAAATCATCTGTAAGTTCATGCAATTGGTAAAAAAAATATTTTTCAATGAATAAATAGATAAAGTGAATCAAACTCGTTGAAATTAAGTATTCATACTTTTGTAATTGATTCATTAAATTCTATCATCATATCTATTCCTATTTTTATATGACAATATTGTGCCAAATCCATGATCTTTAAAAGCTTTATTGTTTCAGGACGTCTGATTAGATATTATTATAACGAACCTGCCGAGTCGTCTCTTTGCTTTTTCTTTTGAAAGAAAGCCAGAAATTTTGTATCGCTCCGTATTAACTTCCATTCCAGCTTTCTCCTATCACTTTCCTTGTCTGCCATTTTATCTTATTTCTCAGAAATTCAAAACTACCACTATACATATACGATAATTAACTGACAGCGATCCGAGTCATCGTTTCTCGATTTTTATAGGGTATCGGTATGATTGAATCCCAGCATTCTGTTGGCTATTTCTCTCCCGACAAAGATAGCCATGAAAGTGCTTGACATTTGTAATGTGACAGAGCTTAGTGGCATTCCAAGAGCGATTATTTCATCGTAGTTTTCTCGCTCTTCTATGATATTGTTGATGACATATCTCATATCGGGAGTCCGCTTCTTTTCTTTTTGTTTCTTTCCTTTTGTTCCTGTTTTATCCTGATTTTGTGTGCCTTCGGTTTCTGATTTTCTGAATTATCGATTCTGTGCTGTATACAGGGATATGGTCATTATCCATATTTGTCATCCAACAATACTATTACGTTGCAAGCTCTTTTTTTAAGTTCTTTCTTGAATGCGTTTTCAATTGGTGGACTATAAAGTATCATTATGCAGGAAAGCTGAAGTTTCTTTGAACAGCAGCAGGTACATGTATCTTTTGTAGAAATGTCAATATTTTGGATCTTAGCAGTATATTATTACATTTTGAAAAGACAAGGACTCATTCAAGTGATAAAATTTTACTTTTTGCAGCAATGTACATATTGTATACAGCGTACAACATAACATTCTCATACGCTGAATGACTTCTCGCAAAGGTTATAGAGAATTATTTCCATATTTGATGATGTAATTGTCGCATAGCTTGATCTTACTATATTTGTCACTGATCTCTTTATAACATTTCATATAACATATCATATGAATATACAAATAGACTGTTACTGATATAACTTACTATGTAACCTAGGGAAAGCTCCCATTTGTCTAGCATTAGCTAGCGGCTAAAATATGAATCTCGTATTTTCCTTGCTCATTATCATTCTGACAAAGTTACAAACGTTTTAGAGTAACAAACGTTTTGTAATTTAAAAGTGGATTCAGGAAGAGAAAGTCATGAAAACTTAAATACTTCTATAGTCTAGTGGAGTAGCTAAATATGTTCAAGAAAAAGGCGGGAAAACGAAATAATAAAAATGAAAGAAGAAATGTTAATGAACATGAATGCAACTAACTCAGCCCTGAAAATCAGTGCAAAGTGAGCATGTCATAGTTTTACTAAGAAAAATCATAGCATATGATACGCTGTTTAGACCAACAGTGATTTGATACTGAAGTTAAAATCGTCAAGTGTGCCTGAGCCTGATAGAGGTATTCAAGTGACGGCGGTATATTACATGTACATAGCATGGTGTTAATAACGATAAGATAAGATAAGATAAGATAAGATAAGATAAGATAAGGTAAGATAAGATAAGATAAAGAAAGACAAAGATCATGAATTCTATTGATTTTATCTTTCTTAGCTTCGCAGACAATTTCTTAACGATACGCGTACACTCATGCAGTCTACTACGACGTCTTGGAGTGTATTTTGACAATGGTATAGAATAATCATCAAAGAAGTACCTAACCGTTATTCAGTCTCAAAGTCGAGAAGGCAAGGCAAAATCGTGAGAATTTCCATCGAAACGGTTGCGAACCCCGGAATGAACAACATTCCGAAGTAAGGCCAGGTGCCCGGGGAGAGTCAGCGTCTCCTGATTGCATGCAACACCCGTCGCAACAGCTCCATGGAAACCTGTCAAATTCGGCGATTGTCTCGATGTACATTTTGATGTACATATCAGGTAAGTATGTCTTGTTTGGTGATGATGACATCCATTCAATCACAATGTAGAATGTCACTGATCATTCTGGAAAGGGGGAATCTCATATGCTTTTATAACATAGAAACTTTTCGATGACATTTTTATGCAAATATTTTAAATAATTTTAAAAATCTTACCAAAAAGAAAAACCCACCATAGAATGATGGGATTTTTTTCAGGAGGGGGAAGGAATTCCAGACACTATACTCTTCGGTGATTATATGTATAGATTAAATTATTTTATACATCGTTCATTATAATTAGAAAGTTGACGGTCTTTCAATTTTTTTTTTATGTATTTTGTACCTTTCAGTGTTAAAAATGAATTCTAGTTACATTTTATGTATCATTGTTCGCCGTTTAATCATTACATTTTAAGCTCATTTGAACATGTTGAAGGAATTGCATTTCATTTCCTCCTCTGTAGTAATGATTTTTGGCTTACTCAGCTCTCAACTACTTGAAGTCGATGCTTTCAGATCTATAAATCATTATATAAGACTACAAGAGACAGGAATGCGCTTATCATTCCAAGGATTCTTATCTCATCGTCAGTAACCTTCAGAAGAACTCTGTATGTAGAAAGATACATGGTATGTACGGGCTGGGGAGACAGGTAACACGGAAATGTGCATGTACAGGTATCTGTACCTGATCTATAGCAGGGGTGGATCCAGAGAGGGGGACAGGTATCACGGAAGTGTGCATGTACCTGTATCTGCACCTGATTGTAGCAGGGGTGGATCCAGAGAGGGGGCAGGTAACACGGAAGTGTGCATGTACCTGTATCTGCACCTGATCTGTAGGGTCGGATGCAGGGAGGGAGGGAATAGAAACACGGAAGTGTGCATATACCGGTGTAAATACCTGTAGCTGATCTGTAAAAGGGGTGGATCCAGGGAGGAGGACAGGTAACACGGAAGTGTGCGTGTACGGGTCTATGTACCTTTACATGTAGCTGATATGTAGGGGCGGAGCCAGTGAGAAAGACGTGTGCATGTTCCAGTTTTTATTTTTTTTTTTCCTGTAGCTGATCTATAGCGGGGGGGGGGGGGGATTCCCATCTCAGACTAAATAGATACTTGCGACAAATTTTCATTTGCAATCTGAAATAAACTGATTATCAACGTAAGTTAGTCGAGTCAAATATTTAAAAGCTATATCGGACTATTTCCATTCTGTATCCACGCCTGATGCACGAATGGCACGATTTCAAAAATCAGGTTGCGCGAGGATGAATACAATAATTGAATTTATGGGAGGATGGAGAGAAGAAACGACAATTTTATGTCATTTTTTGTAAGGGTACAGCACAACTACACTGAATCATAATGAAAAAATTAAATTTCATGAGTACAAGAACAGTTAGAAAAATACTTTATATGCAGGAATGCTCCATTATCAACTGATTATATATATAGATGACCCGTATACAAGGAAAATAACTACCTGATAATACCTGTACCTGCACCTGTTTTGTGCGATATGCGAAATTACATAGAAATAGTCTTTTCTTTAGAATACAAAAATCTTTACTTTTTATTTTATTTAATGAATTAAAAATATAATTTGAATTCATGAAAAGCATTAAGCGTTAATAAAGAATATATTCGCAAAATACAAATCAGTCAGTTTCTATACATGTATTTGTAGCAAAATATAAATCATTTTTACTTCTGTAATGACGTTACTATCAATTTGAAACATGGGAAGATGTCACAATGACACTAATCCACTTCTTCAACGGTAGGTCCGCCAGACGACCCCCCGCTCTGACCGGTGGCGCCACCTTGACCGCCGTGAAGCTTGGACATGATTGGTGAACAGGTGCCCTGAAGCTCCTTCATTTGGTGGTCAATTTCATCCTTCTCGGCCAGGGAGTTGGATTCCAGCCACTGGAGCACCTCCTCACACTTTTTGAGTGCTGTGTCTTTGTCACTCTGCTGCAGTTTGTCGCCAGATTCGTTTACCGCCATTCGTACACTGAATGCGTAGTTTTCTAATTGATTCCGCGCCGTTATTTTTTCGCGCTGAAGATCATCTTCCTGTTTGTATTTCTCGGCGTCGTTTACCATCCTGTCGATCTCGGTCTTGCTTAATCGACCTTTGTCATTTGTTATAGTGATCTGATTAGTCTTTCCCGTGCTCTTGTCGACGGCGGAAACATTCAAAATTCCGTTTGCGTCAATATCAAAAGTAACGTCTATCTGCGGAACCCCTCTTGGTGCTGGGGGTATGCCGTTCAAATCAAATGTTCCTAAAGAATGGTTGTCTTTTGTCATGGCTCTCTCGCCCTCGAAAACCTGAATATGCACCCCAGGTTGGTTGTCTGCGTATGTGGTGAAAGTTTTGCTCATTTTACACGGGATACGGCTATTTCGTTCTATCAGTTTTGTCATTACTCCACCGGCAGTTTCGATGCCGAGCGATAGAGGCGCCACGTCCACCAACAGTACGTCTTTGATAGTTTCGTGCGTATCTCCGGTCAAGATGGCGGCCTGCACCGCAGCACCGTACGCCACGGCCTCGTCGGGGTTAATCGATTTATTCAATTCTCTTCCGCCCATGAATTCTTGAAGAAGCTTCTGAATCTTTGGGATACGGGTCGATCCACCAACAAGGACTACATCGTGAATTTTCGACTTGTCCAGTTTCGCGTCTACCAGCGCCCTCTCTACTGGTTCCATTGTACTGCGAAACAAATCTGAGCATAGCTCTTCAAATCTGGCGCGTGATATTTTCGTGTAAAAATCAATCCCTTCGAATAAAGAATCGATTTCGAGACTTGCCTCTGAGCTGCTTGACAATGTTCTCTTTGCCCGCTCGCACGATGACCTCAGCCGTCTCAGTGCCCGATTATTGCTGGAGATATCCTTCTTATGTTTTCTCTTAAATTCCTGCACGAAGAAATTCACCATCCGATTATCGAAGTCCTCACCACCGAGATGCGTATCGCCAGCGGTAGATCGCACCTCAAACATCGATCCCTGGTCGATGGTCAGAATCGAAACATCGAAAGTACCGCCGCCTAAATCATAAATCAATACGTTTTTCTCTCCGCTCAGATTTTTGTCGAGTCCGTAGGCCAGGGCGGCGGCGGTCGGCTCGTTAATGATCCGTAAAACGTTAAGTCCAGAGATGGCTCCGGCATCTTTGGTCGCCTGGCGTTGCGAGTCATTGAAGTACGCAGGGACGGTGATAACGGCGTCCTTGACCTTTTTACCCAAGTAAGTCTCTGCCGTGTCCTTCATTTTGGTCAACACCATTGAACTAATCTCCTCTGCACTGAATTGTTTCTGCTCTCCCTTGTACTCCACCTGGATCATGGGTCGACCTCCCTTGTTGATTATTTTGAACGGCCAGTGTTTCATGTCACTTTTCACGGAATCATCGTCGAATTTCCTCCCGATCAGCCGCTTTGCATCGAACACGGTATTTTGAGCGTTCAAAGCCACTTGATTTTTTGCCGCATCTCCGATCAATCTCTCCGTATCTGTAAAGGCCACATAGCTTGGCGTCGTTCTATTTCCCTGGTCGTTTGCGATGATTTCAACTTTACCATGTTGAAAAATTGCAACACAGGAATAAGTTGTTCCCAAATCAATCCCGATTGCTGGCATGGCCATAGTTTTAGTAAATCCTCTATTCTACACAGGTAATGTCTCAGTAAGTGTAAGCTTTTACTATAAAGTTAGCGAGAGTGTTAATGTATTGCCAGGAGCACCTTCACCCTCCTTTATATATTGACATACAATTTATTATTCCGCAAACTCGAGAACTTTCCCCGACTGCACACTCAGTCTTCACTGATGAATAATCTAGATGAATAACGGAAAGCTTGACCTATTTTGGTACTGTAGTTTCTAGAAATGTCCCGAACAACAAAGAGGTAAAATACAAGAGAGGAAAGAATGCAGCGTTTGGACATCATCCAGAAAAGTGGTTCACCTACGATGCAGCATTGTTGATGCAGAAAATATTTCAAATATTAATTGAAAAGGATTGTATTAAAGGATACTTGTGTGTATAGGTGTATATAAATTAAACAACATGCGAAAATTAAATCGTGCTTATAAGATATAAAAATGTAGTTATATAATTTATTTTGTATTATATGTTATCATTCGGTAACCCGATATAGATCTACTTTGTTAGGTTACCCCCATCGTCGGAAACCCATGGCATCGTCTCCGTTATACTACGTACGGCAATAGACTGTGGGTTTGCGACGAATTGGGTTACCCCACGGGGAGGTCCATGTAGACGATTGAATGTGTATTATTTTCCCCTCAACATGTTCAAACATATATCGTTGGGTAGATCTCTATCGAATTAGTCTTCAACTTTTTTTGTCATCGTGTTTGAACGGATTCATACATGTATGTCATAAACATATACAAAATTCATAATCAAATTAACACTTGAATAATTACCAAATGCTTCATTTTCATGGGCCGAATCGATCTAAGCAGGTTAGACACGTGGATAGTGGGGTTGCAGTGCCCCGATCTTCCCAACCTTCCCCAATTGGTCAAACAAAAATAGAGCATGGAAAATGAGCGAGGGATTGTATTCTTATGACAAAATGTAACTATCTTTTCCAAAAATTTATACGGCTCGCTCCGCTGGCCAATATAGAATAAAGTTGTATATTTACATTACTAGTATATTCCCCATGTTGAACGCCCATTAGGCAACTAGAATTGTATTCCAATAACTTGGGTTGCTATTGTGACGTCACGTTCAAGTTTTGCATGTAGGGAGAATTTGCCGACGTTCAAACTCATTCAACGCTATAACAGACAAAATGTGTGAAATGTGTGAAATGCATGTAAATAAAAATGACCGATATTTAGTATAAATGTAAATATAAGTAATGACTGTCTTACTTTTGGTGTTCATGGGTGTATAATTCTGATTGAACACGTGCAAATTTTCCGAGAATCGCTTCGCGATTTACGGAATTTGCACGTGACCAACCAGTAAGACAGTCACTTCTTAAATGACTGAATTTAAAAAAATCAAAACTTCATATCTTAAAAATTTCCGGCTCGCTACGCTCGCCATTCTACCTATAAACTAACGTAGATGTATTAAGTAACTCTTTATCTTGTACGTGCAGTTGGAATGACCCCCCTCCCCAGTGGCGGATTCAGCCGGGGGGGGGGGCACGGGGGCACATGCTTTTGGAAGCATCAAACTACTGTTTCCGAATTAAATTTATGAAATTAGTCAGAAATAGCCCCAAAACACCCCAGAAACCACCGATTTAAATAAATTTTCCAAAATTTTCTCGGGGATAGATACATGTAACGGTCGGGATAGATGCACTGCTGTCATGTCCATCGTCTAGCTGTACGTGGACGTACACGTTTCGGAAACAACCTACTATGATTGAATCATGTCCATGCGAATTTTCTTCATCTGAAGGAAAATGGGGAATAAGAGTCCTATACCAGGCATAAAACACACATATATTTCTTGACCAAATCTTCGATATGATCTTCTATAAAATTGGCCTTTTTTTTTACTTTTTTAAGGTCGTTTTAAAATTGAGGTCATGATCACTCTTTTTAACGAACAATTAAAATTGTTTTGGCCAGATTTAGACCGGTTACCTCCAAGAATTTTGCAAAGAGTCAAAAATAAATGTTTTTCTATATTTTCAGAATCGAATTGCCGATAAATAATTAACCCTTCTATCTGGACTGATCCCCCCCCCCCCCCCCCAGTTTTACGTGAACTTACGGCTGGGCACCACCATGGGCTTACCTCTCTCAGTCTGCCCTTTCAAAACTTCTTGGTCCGCCAATTTCCTTAGGAAATCCTGAACATGTTGACTTGCATGCCGTGCGAAAACAATACAGCACCAGAAAATGTCGAAAATTTTACAATATATATACAAATTATAATCGTTGCTGACACCGACGAAATCCCTTCTAAATTCAGTTATAATACGCTTCAGATGCCACCAAATTGCTTTCTTTGTTCAAAATTTTCTCAGGGAGGCAGAGCACCAGAAAATGTGACAATTTTTAAATGTTATGTACAAATCATCGTTGCCGACACTGACGGAATCCCTTCTAAATTCAGTTCAAATAAGCTTCAGATGCCACCAAATTGGTTTATTTTTTCAAAAATTTCTCGAGGTGGAGGAAGCCGAGCACAAGAAAATGTCGAAAATTTTTTAATATACAAATCATCGTTGCTGACACTGAAGGAATCCCTTCTAAATTCAGTTCAAGTACGCTTCAGATGCCACGAAATTGCTTTATTTTTTCAAAATTTTCTAGGGGGAGGCCCCCCGAACCCCCACCATACCCTCCCCCACTCGGCCCTTCAGGCCTCGGACGTGATTCCCATAAAAAATTGAATGTGCCCCCCCCCCCCGGGCAATTGGGGTTCTGGATCCGCCCCTGCTCCCCACTTATTAATTAGATCATCAGTGTTGAGATCCACGTGTTTCGTTTTTTTTTTTTTTTTTTTTTTTTTTTTTGCCTGGCAGCTTTTCTGTGAACAATTTTCTTCGAGCTAAAACCTTGCCCCCCCCCCCCCCCCTTTTCTGAAATCCTAGACCCGCCACTGTTTACAATAGAAATGATTCATATTTGAACTACATTAATAAGAAAATACATGTATATTTTGTTCCGTTTTATACGATACGTTTCATTAATTAATATATTTGTTATTCTAAGCGAACTAAATGGTGAATTGATTTCTGTTTACTTTGTCATGTGTATTCACAAGATTGATTGATTTATTTATTGATTTATCTTTTGTCATGATGCCTTATATTGAAATGTCATGCCTGCAAGGGACCATTTTGGTCAATAAACTATCTTATCTTATCTTATCTTATATATGAAATGGGAATGACGTTAAAAAACCCGTTTTACACTAGGCTCAATATATGAATGGATATAGGGGGCCAGTGGCTCATGCCACCGTTCCACTGCAATCCCGCTGTACCTACGACTATTCCCGACCGAAATTTTCACAAGAGCGGGTA
This sequence comes from Pinctada imbricata, assembly GCA_033119305.1. Taxonomy (NCBI): domain Eukaryota; kingdom Metazoa; phylum Mollusca; class Bivalvia; order Pterioida; family Pteriidae; genus Pinctada; species Pinctada imbricata. The sequence goes on along the minus strand of VSWD01000006.1, from coordinate 59,620,917 downwards.
AAACTTTCCCGACCTTTTCATTTTTTCCTTGAAATCACGCTCTATTCCCGACCGATTCCCGATCAATTTATGACCGATTCACGTTTCATTGCGGACTTACTCACGCTTTACCCGCTCTACTCACGATCATATTGCTGACCAAGTCCCGTTCTATCCGATCAAACTCCGATCTATTCCCGACCAAAACCCGATCTATTCCCGATGCAATTCCGATCTATTACCGACTGTCCCCGACGCATTCCCGCTCAACACATAATTTCTAACTTAAACTGATCTCATTTTTCATCCAATGATCGTATCGACCGAGAAGAAGCCTATATTTCTCGTTTTGACCAAGCCTTACCCAAAAGTGTCGCGATAAAATTTTTTAAAAATTCCTTACTTAAAAAGTGGCATTGGAAAGCTAAGAATCGTCGCCGCGACATTTTGGTAATAAGTATTTTGAACGAATCAATATCAGTGGGAGAAAATGAATGAAATATGCACAGATCCTATTTGAAGCGTCGTTTGGTCGTAACTTGGTCATATAAAGCGTGAATAGGTCGCTAGATGGTCATGAAAAGGTCTTGGTAAGATCAGCAAACATTGAACCTGTAGTGAAAAGATCGCGGTAAGAGCGTAGAATAGACGGGTAAAGATCGGGAACAGGGCGTAATTAAAGCGTATCTTATGCGTGAAGAGAGCGGGGTTTAGTTAAATGCCGATCAGACCACGCTCAAGCCACGCTCTTTCCCGACCAGGACACGATTAACCTAGGCTGTACCCACGACTATCCCGACCAAGCGCCGACTATTTCACGACCACAAAGAGAGCGGGAAAGTTTCCCGTATTCTTTCAACCGGTTGAAAGAATACGGGAAACTTTTCCCGACCTCTAAAGCGTGCCCGCTCTAATACCGATCGATTTTGGACCAACATACGCTGTACCAGACCAAGATACGACTAGGAGCCGTTCTCTCCCGACCTGGCAATTTTCGAGGTCGGGAATGAACGTAGGTACAGCGGGATTGCAGTGGAACGGGGGCTTTAAGCTGGACGTCCCTATACCATTCATTGAAATGTTCCTTTCATTTGGGGACTTGTGCTTGCCTCCTCTCAATCGGGTTGAAAATCCCCGTCTGTACATTGCAGCACATCAAAATCGGGGGGGGGGCATATTTGTCTGTGAAATTTGTGAAGTATGATGGATTTTTATCATCTTTGATTTTTTCCCTTAAAATTTTTTCGATATTTACAATGCATTTTAAAACTGGATAAGTTTATACTTCGAAATCAGATAGATAGAAATATTACAAGATCCGCACTTGACTGTATACTGTACACAACGGAACTTTTTTTTTCTTTTGAACGTTGAAATTTTTCGGGGTCGACGTTGCGCGCACCTGTCCAAACAAATCGGAGAAACATGTCAACAAACGCCGAAAAGAATATGTTTGACAGATAAACCATAACAGGAAAAGGGAAAAACTTTTGAACGTAGAGGATTGGTAAATCTGGTATGGCTAACATCTTCGTATTAAAATACCCATCATGCAACTCGGGGAGAATTTCTTTCATGAAGGGATAAGGGGGGGGGGGGGGGGGGGTTGTTTCAGTAGAGGGTTAATTGTTATGCATAATGTGTCTTACCCTAAGATTCTTCTTTCTATCTAATTGAAGCTGTTGACTGTTTATCACATATAGAGAATGAATGTCTTTATTTGTGTTTTGTTATGGGTATGCAAAACACTGAGCAAGTGCATTTAGGCCTAAAAAAAAAAATAGGTGTGTTTCGGCTAACCCGACCCTACCTGCAAAAATACGCCGACCCTAATTTTTTTTCGCCGAAAAAGTCCAACTTTCGTTTTCCGTTTTTGTACGAGTCAAGTAGTTCACTACTTTCTAAACCATATTCACTGTGTCTGCAAAACGCTTTATTGTTACCATTCTACCAAGGATGAATTCAAGCGTTTTGGCTGATTCCTATAAACTTTCCCCAGCCAGGGGTGACCGTGATCATAGGGGAGAGGAGAGGCTGATCAGTGTGGTTTTGAACAAAGAAACATTTGAATCATTTGAAGACAAGTTTGTCTGCCCAAACTCTCTGTTAGAAATCTCATTAAGTGGCGATGAAAAGGGGCCATGGTCAAAGTTAGACGACGATGTCTTGTCGGACCTTTACAAGGCCCCAATGGGAGTTTTGTTTAAAACATTCCCGCAAACCAAATACATCCGCCTGCAGTGTATTCCCATTAATGAAGACTGCCAGCAGGACTCCACCAACAACGCAATAACAACAGGCTCAACCCCCCGAAATGCATTCCAAGTCCTGATGGATGCATCAAAGTCCACCACAAATCACACGGTCCCTCGTAAAAAGCGTTCGAGGTATATGACAATTCTTTCAATTATTCCAAATATAAACACAGGTTGATCTGAGATACTTGAACACTTGGCTTAGAATGTGTACTCCTTGCATTTGTATGTCCACTTGGCTCTGACATCACAGGAGCCTCTGGTTTTATTCCAGAAAATAAAATATTGTTCACTACCACACGACTCTGTTATTCTTATAAAAAAAGTCTTTTTTTTTTATAAGAATAACAGAGTCGTGTGGTAGTGAACAATATTTTATTTTCTGGAATAAAACCACAGGCTCCTGTGCTGACATATACATGTAACATGAAATCACAATTGCCGCATTACGCACACAAAGAATAAAACCAAAGTCTCTGTTTTCTTATTCCTTTACTTCCACAAGGAATAAGTAGTGAATCCTGACAAGGGTTTTATTTTTTATTTGTGTTACACAGCAACTGTTGTAAAATTGACCAATAGATTTATATTTCTTTTTGAGTGTATATAATAAAAATACAGTTGAATAAAGTAGTGTGAAGCTTTTGTGTAGTGTTTGATTTGAGTGCTTTTATGCAAGTTAAATGTCTTCAATTTCAATTATTGCATCATTCAAAACATAAATTTGCAGCATGGACCAGACATGCAGGTTTCGGGTACTTAAGGTATTAGGGGTATGATGAACTACTTCCGGTATGTTTTGACTGTGAAATATTTAAATTAAAGAAAAACATACAGAAGTCAAACTAGAGGGCACACTTGAAATAGATATGGCTTGTCTGATATCCCTTTGGCATGCCGTACCACTGATGAGGATTAAGTATCTAAAAAATTTGCTGGTGTATTAAAATTGATTTGAAATGTTGCTCGAGAAGGTGAACAAATAGGAAATTTCCCATTTAATTTCCTAGTTTATGTGTTCAACACAGCAAAGTGCTATAAAGTGTATACCGGTATTTATGTACATATGAAATATGTGGCAAAAATGAATAAAAAGTATTCCTGGCAAGGAATGGCAATATTTGTATAAAGAAAGCTAGTGTGAGACCAGGTGATCAAGAGTTTACAACCTTTCGCCGATTTCCTGTTATATCCATCTGTTGTCAAGAGCAATCAAGTCAAACTTCATTACCTTTTCCGACTGGTAGATCTTCCTGTTTGGAGTTTGACAGCTGCTTTCTAATGGTTCATCCAATCATATATTGTAAATATTAAAGCTGGGATACACATCACAAACTGAATATGTTTTCCTACCATATTAAAAAAAAAAAAAAAAAAAATCCGACCTACCCTACCTATTTTTTTCGTGACTGTTAGCCTAAACACACAATTTTTTTTTTTTAGGCCTTATCTGTATCTGTATCTGTATGGGTACGTTGAATTACCAATACTGGCTTGTGATCAACGGAATGAGAGAGCGCATAAACTTACTTAATCGCGCTTCAGGCTGGATCTAAAGCCTTCCACAGTCCTTGATAGCACTTGATGGTTATCCAGTTCGTTCCACTCTGTGACTGTACGTATGAAGAATGAATTCTTCCTGATGACGGAATTACATGTAGGTACGTTAAAGCAGCGAGTATGGTTTGAGCTATGAACAACGTTCTTAGCTTCGAAGTCAGTAAATCGTTTGGCCCTAATACGGCGCTTGTTTGAAACTGGTACTAGGTAAGTATCGGGTGGTATAATGCTGGCACTAGCCCCTCAACCACCTTGAACAAGAACGTCAGACGCAGTTCCCTCCTACGATCCTGGAGAAGTTGGAGGTCCAGGTTTTTAAGCATGTTGGTAACACTACCAGGCGACCGGGTCTTGTAGTCTCCTGTGATAAAACGGGCAGCTTTCCTCTGAATCTTTTCCATCTTAATGATGTCCGACTGAATAAAAGGATCCCAAATGATGGCTCCATATTCTAATGTGGAGCGAACTAACGATATATATGCTGTTTTACGAGTAGATGTCGGGCAATGACGAAGGTTTCGCCTGATGAAGCCAAGTGTGGCACTGGCCTTCTTACATATATTATTTATATGAGTCGTCCATTTTAAGTCGGATGATAACATGACTCCTAAATACGGATTTGTCTGAACTCCTTTAAGGATAGTGTTGTTAAGTTGGTAGAAATAATTAGATTGCATGTTATCATGCATGTTAGCGCATTTCATGCGATAAATGCACTTGCTGTGTGTTGCATGTAACCCATAACAAAACACAAATTATGACATTTATTCTATATATATAAACCATATTTGTCTGTTTCATTCTTGTTTTCTGAAATTGCTTTTTCTAGGTAAAAGGGTGACATTCAGCTAACCACGGGGTCAGTTTGCAAATTAGAACAGCCATCGCGGCATGTTCCTTTAGGTCTTATGCATTGTGACGTCACGAGTGTTAATACACGAATTACAGCACGTTCCTTTCAATGATAACATCTGGGGAATTACCTGTACATTGGTTGTGCATATATAAGGCATTGGAAAGTCCTCATGAAACTTCTGGCGTCCTGGACTATATATGGAGCCAAATTCATCCCCATATTTTCATATGTTAAAGAGATGCACATTTGATGACAAAGTGACTCCTACATTCTCTCTTAAAAGAAAAACCTACATACTGACTCTAATTTTTTCAGGATATGACAGTTAACTCGGCTTTTTTTTTGTTTGTTTGTTTTTATTTTTTAAACCTACAAATGTAACATTAACAAATTCATTTGCAGATTTAAGGTGGGAGGGATGCATCCAACATGTTCACCCCTGAAATTTCAGAAAAGTCACTTTTTTAAAAAGTAAAAGAAGTTTCAAATTTCAAGTAAGCTTCGGGAAGATGAATTCTGCTATTCATGGGGTGCTTTTCATGTTCATTAAATCAGTCTAGAATGAAAGAATTGTCACAGATTTAGTCAAGTGCTTACCGTATTTTGAAGAATTATCTCGAAAAAAAAATATAAGGCAGTTGGGAGTTGTATACTCTGTTACCATTACCATCATCAATCAAGGGTTCATGGATAAAAGTTGGGATTGGACTTGGTAAGGGTACATGTATGGTGCCTTGTCCAAATTTAACATTTTTGTGATCCCCCACATCGTCAAATCTTGATCCCTCCTAGACTAGTACCGTATACGGTACCACATACAATCAGCTAGTAGAATTTGTGTTCAGACTAGGGTTTCAAAAATACTTTGGTGAATACTAATTTGACTGTTTTGAGAATTATACCTTATATTCCTTTTACTTCAAAGGAAGCTGATCTTAATAATTTTATCTGTACTGCAGGAGGAAGGTTCAAACTTTGAGGAGTAGCAGAAAAGCTAGAAAAGAATGGAGTTCACACCAGATACCGTAAAAGCCCTGAGTGATATGTTGATACCTAAGGAAGAGAACCAAGATTCTGATAGTGATATCGATGATAAGGTAAATATCAACTGAAATGATAATATTAATTGATATTAGCATGATTAGGTTATTGAGCATTGAATCATTGATGTGTAAAATATGTGAAATTATTGTATGACTATGTTGAGTCTAAGCCACATAGAAAACCCCGGGCCAAATAGCATGAAGAGCCAAAAGGTTTAACACTGAGTAGTATAATGCAAGGATTTTCCTATGGCATAGTTTCACACAATATTTTCTATACTCAAAGCTGTTCAGTAATCTGGCATTAATAATTCTGAATAGGGACAATGTCTTATTTCAACTGATTATAACGTAACTAATTACTTTTATAACATTATAACATAACAATGTTTTTCTGAATACTACAGGTGTGATGGGAATAATGTACAATAATTCATAATAATTTTGAATTATAGATACTTGATATTCATGATGGAATTCAATTTGTTAAGCAAAAATATCTCACACAGTTTATTTTACATGTATTTTGATTTTCAAGGTTTAATCATGGTTATATCTTATCATACTTATAAGATTTGTACAAGATTTGTATAGATGACCATGTTAATTATAATAATAGTTATATTTTATGTAAGAGAATGCATTTTAACTTACATTAAGGTCATGCTTTGATAAAACGCATATATTACAATGGCATTAAATCATACACTTGTGATAAAGGTAAAAGAATAACAAACTAGAAAGGTTTCTTGTTGCGGTTGCAACAAGAGTGTCTTCCTCCTATACAATTTTTGGTTTGGAAATATGAAGGACGTCACATTACATGTATTTATATTATATATTTAAGTTTTCAAATAGCAGTAACATTAAATTTTCAAACCGATAATTGTTGGTGAGCAACCATTTGATTTTGGGGGGGGGGGGGGGGGGGGGGGGGGCAGGAATTCTATTGCCAGCCGGTAAAATTTTTTCAGCAATTTTCTGAGCAGGCCATTTTTTTCAGCCATTACCAGAGTCAGAGAAAAATTTTCGCCGGTTCTTCGGGCCGGATTTGAACAAATTGTCAAATGTTGTGAATGTCTGTGTAAGTTAAACTCCCCGCTGTTACAGAGTATGAGTTAATAACCGTTCCTTCAGATGTCTCTTTGCAATTAGCGAATTTCAGACAGATTGTATGATGTTTAAATAGAACCTTTTCTAGATTTTTGTGCCTATGCGTATTAGGTCTCTGGTAGATACAGCTATGTGAACAGTTTGTATTTATATTAATTAATTTTTTGACTTTAAATTGTCTGGCACAAAGGGCCAGCAAAAATTTCCATATCATGCAATGTATCCTTACTTTTGCATGGTCCGGGAAAAAAAAATTGCCGGCCCTTTGGGCCGGAATATTTTTTTCAGCATTTTTCAGAGCCGGGATTTTTTTTTTTGCAAATTCTTCCTGCCCCCTTCCCCCATAAAAAAGGCGAGCTCGTAGCTGAAGAACCAATTTTCTTGAGAAGAGAAATGGTAATAACAAGTTAGGTTCAATATATATATATAAATACCATGAGGTTCTCGCTGTGCAGGTTCAAATTTGGACCCCCCTATCCCTTTTTTCAAAGTTTATTTTGAATTTCCATCATGGCGACATCGTTCAATATAAACAGAACTGTTTTCGAAAAACAAGGGGAGGGAAGAATGTTGGAGAAATTGTTCATCAATTTGTAAATAAACCAACCGAAAATTATGTTCGAACGTTTGCTAGAATTAGAAATTAAACTTGATGTTCAAAATATAGTTATTGAAGTTTAGAAACAGGTTTGTAGGTTAGAAATCGGAATCAAACTACCACTTTTTGTGTGTAAATTCTGGTTTGTAGCTGATCTCTTCTAAATTAATCAACTGTTTTAAAATCAAATTGTGTATATCGAAATGTATTTATGAAATGCATATTCATCATTGCCGTGAAATCGGAATTTGAAAATCTCAACACTGCTTTTCTCGAGTCGGACTCGGACTACCAATTTTAGTGTGCGCCCGATCTGTTGGCGTGAAGGTGTATCGAAATACCCAACTCAAAATTTCGATGCTCATATCTTTTCAACAGTAAGAGATAGGAAAAATCAGAAAGACTAAATAAGACAGATATATGGATAAAAAATAATAATATTGAAATTTTTAGGAAACTTCATAAGCTTAATTTTTGTTTACTATTATAAGCAAAAAAGTGTCTTCCTCCTATGAACTTCTGAATTTGGAAATATGAAGGACGGTGAAGGACGTCATCGTAATAAATCGTTACAGTGTGCATCTAGCATTTCATATCTTGCATGGCTGTCGACTTTCAAAAAGAATGGAAATTGTAGATAGCAAAATACGAGATATTTAAGCTTACAAATAGCAAAACATGAAATTTTCGGTCCTTTTGAGTAATTCGACGCTCCCGTCAAATATTTGAATCTACTAAAAAACATGATAAAAAAAATAACAGAGACCAAAAATAAAAAAGACCAATCTAGCTTTTACTCCAAACGTAACGTTGGAGAACTTTCATTGTCCTAGCTTACAGGGTTCTTGAGAAATCGCTGATCCAATTTTCCACGGTTACGAAAACAATAGGTCTTCCGACTTCCGTCGTAAATTCGTAAATTCGTAAATATTACTGTCAATTAAATCTACAGTCTATAGTTCATGCTGTACAATAGTTAAATTCACAAATTACTATTATAATTAGCACATGTGTGTATTGTATAATGTTTTTCTGTGCGACAGCCTGTTTATGCTGCTGGAAAGATAGGTCCTGGACAGATAGGGCCAGCCAAGCAACAAGCTCCGGAACAAAAAGTGGAAGGTTTGTTTGTCCCCTTCATTATACTTTTTAGTTTGGCTTGTAGAGGTGTTTTTAGGAGCTGTTCAAAATTTGCTTATCGTATGATTTTGATTTCTAAATAGTATTAAATGCCAGACAAGGTGTATAATTAGATAAACCCTAAACTGCTGAAGGCCGGACTGCGAAGCTTCAGTTTTAGTTGATGTATTTTTTATTTATCTGAGGTATTATAAGTGAAATATAAAAAGAGACCCACTCCTTATATTTCATCAGAATTAGTTAATTTTATTTATTTTCTTTTTGAAATGTAGGTCAAAGTTCAAGGTCATGATCTTAGTCTCAAATAAAAGGTCTTTTCATAAAGCATCCTCATATGAAATTTAAAAGCTATTTAAGCTGCTTATGGTTCAAAAGGTAAAGAGAAGTTTAAGGTTTTTGAAAAGTAAAGCAAGCTTCAAAGTCAAGGCCACTAGGTCAAAGGTCAAAGTTTCATTAAAAGGTTTTTTGTTAGGAATCTTCAGGTGAAATATAGAAGCTGTACCTATTACGATTTAAAAGATATAGCCAAGGTTAATGTTTGGGAATGTAGGTCAACTTCAAGGTCAAGGTCAATAGGTTAAAAGTCAAGAACTCAAATGAAAGGTCTTGTCACAAAGAATTTTCATGTGCAATATGAAGTCCCTACCCCTTAAGGTTCAAAGGATATGGCCATGTTTAATGTTTTTGAAAAGTAGGTCAAGGTCAAAAGTCAAGGTCTCAAATGAAAGGTCTTAACATGGTCCATCATCATGTGAAGTTACTTGTCAATTCTTCTAATAGTTTTCTATCTATTGGCTTAAACTTAAATTCTGAATTTCTATCTTAAGGTCAAAGTCAAGTTTTGTGGCTGCATTTGATTCATCTCATCATGATCTATTGATCACCATGTAAAGTTTTAAGTTTGCTGCTTCAAGCAGTGTTCTCCCAACAGACTTAACACAATATCTTAACCAAAATGTTAATGGACTGACAAACGGAGTGACAGACAGACGGACTGCATCATTTTATAGACCTGATTTTGCTTTGACATCCGACAAAAAAAAAGAAGACTAATGAGGATTGTTTTCTACTTATGCACAAACATGTACAGTAACTGGTATGTTAAGATGACTTACTCATTTTAGGACCAAAGAAGAATTCTAAGGACATATGGGGTGATGAAGAGGTACCAGAGGGATCAGAATTTGATACAACGTACGATCCTCGACCAGAACCAGAGTTAGTAGTGTACTCTAGGAGTCTAATTTGCATATTGCATGATTGTATTAGAATCTAAAATATGTAAAACTGGAAATCAGTATACATAAGTAAATTCTTCTTACATTCAATTTTATGATAAGACATTGTATTGACACTATTATTTTGCAGGGTTTTTTTTTTCCTTGTTTTGGGGCCGAATTTCGGCCCCTTCCCAATGCCAAATTTCCTCTATTTTTCCCAAAAAATCACTCTTAAATTCCCAAAGAGGAATTATGAAAAATCGTCTGAGAAAATAAGACTCAAAGCCTAAAAGTCAGCATGAAATGTCCTATTTCTAAGTGCATTTTCAAGTTTTTGAGCGAATAGCTCTAAGTGATTGCCTGATTTGTTTCACGCATGAGGGCCCCAATGCCGTACATGTATAATTTGAAACACGAACCAATCAAATCACAGGGGTTTCAGCATCGTGACGTATGAATATTCTAATCTTCTTCCGCCGGATAAAGTGAAGGGCCGATGCTGCTTCTGTGTATAAACGATGTAACTCTGTTTACTTTAGAAACAAGCTGTTTTGTTACGTAGTAGCGCATGTTTATGTAATGAGATGAACACTAACTGCTTTAAACACGATAAATAGAACATGTTACAATGTACATCGTTGATACGCGTTTATTTCATTGTCGGGGGAGGGTCATTGAAAGCATAACGGGTCGTTGACGAGGAAGGTAAAATTATGTATACACTGTACGACCTACCTTATACTAATCGGGGGTATGTTTCATAACTAATTTTAAGTAGCTGTACTGATCCAATTCCCTGTCCTTTTTCTGTTGGACTGAAAAGTGAACATGGGTGTAAGTATACGTACGTCCCTAGTGTGTATATGCATCTAAACTATTTTTACGGGAGATGTTTTATTGTTGTTCAAGTTTTAGAAAATTTGACGTTAAAATTTTTTAAGAAAAATTGTTCATAATTACGTACAGTCGCACACCATATCGTTTTCAAGAAACTTTGCAGAAAAAGCCGTGGAAGAAAATCAATATATACATGCACGTATAATCGAAAACTTATCGACTCGCGCCGCGCTCGCCGCTTTGAAAAATAAAACTGTTCTTACAGAATACTGAATTTAGCACTATTCATTCTTTATTTGTTAATTTTTTTCAGCTTGTTATACCCTCGTTAATTTTCATGTCATTTTCAGAATGTAAATGTAAAACAAAGATATTAGAACCATATTAGTTGTATGCACCGTCCCATTTCCCCTTTCTAAATTTCGATCTAAGTCTAAAAATAATCGAGAAGATAAGTATTAGTTGTTTATATATCAAAAAGTTCTTTCTCAAATAAATCCTTGCAACGAGCAAACTTTTTTATTTGTAGATGATAATTACCACTTCCCCATGACATGCGTAGACTATTAAAATTTACATAATAAACGTCACCAGTTTCGCACATTCCAAACAGCAAGAATACGTATGGGGTTTGAGGTTAGATTGGAAAATGTTAAGAAACGAAAAACTCTAATAACACTAAGGAACAAGAAACTATACTTACCTTCCCTACCCCCTAAGTCAACCCACTAGGTCGGCCACTTGTATTAACGCTTTTTAACATGCTAGTTCGAGGACGGTCATCTTTTAATTCTAATGACATCATTATGCATAAACTTGTCTACGAAGTAAAGTTTGATGACATACAGCATAAATGATGCATATTCTGATATTTAGCTATTCGCTCTCAGTACCTTCAGTGCTTTGATTTATTCAACCCTTTCTCAGTTCAAGCAAATCAATGGATTAGCAGTGTTAATAAATGATACTTTTAAGGGTTATACAGTGGTGAGAATTTGTGTAAAAATGTTCCCAATTTCAGCAAAATGTCGCAAATTTTCCCAAATGGGACAGGCACAGGCACCTTCCCCAAAATAAAAAAAAAACCCTGTTTTGCTTCATAGATACAGTATTTAACATAACAATTGTCTTGGTAATGTATGCACTTATAACATGTGTATACATCTACACGTATGGATATAAATTAGACTAAGGTATAATCAATAGTACATACAATTCAATGTTTAATCATGTTTATTTGCATTTTACCTGTATATTTCATTTCAATAGATTATGAGAAATACAGAATTCAGACATGCTTTTGCTTGTTATTTTCAATTTAACAAACCTTGCATTCTTTACATATTATTAGGTATGAGATATTATTCAAGCAGTCCGTGACGTCAGAGGACATGTTTCTACAGATGGGTAACAAGACACCAGCCACATCGAGTTGTGAAGACATGGTGGTACGTATACATGTATCATTCATGTGTAGAAAACATAGTTAGGTAACTCTGGTTCATATTGTATGTACATGTAGGATGGGCAGAACTGATGTTTTGAACCGTGTAATGCTATAGTATGCAGTTATATTGTTGGGAATAGTCAAACTATTGTTTTTTGGCACTGGAGGAGATCTTGGAAAATGTATCACCTGTCTGAAGTCCTGAGGTACCAATTCCCAAAGTCTCTAACACTATCAAAGGACAATAGTTAAGGACAATAGTTGACACCCAATACGTTACTTTTGGATGTGATGACACCAACACTCTAGAGAGGAACAATTCACCATATGGCAGAAATAATAGTGTAATCTGCTACTTACTTAGATGAATTGTTATCCACTTGCACTTAATAATATGGGGAAATAATCATAAGAAGCCGTCATAAATTTGTAACAGTTATTTATGTGGAAAAAGTTTAATTATGTTTTTTGTTATACATTTGTGTCAAATTGTGTACTTAATCTACTGATCATTATAATCAAAGATCATTTAATATACATGTAATATGAAATTGATTAGCCTACATAAATACAATATATCACCATATTTCACAGTTCATCCTCGGTTCCCCAGGCTATTTGCACCTCGGCTGAATTCCCTGGGTCAGATCGTACTATTTCAGGAATTTCCATTTATATGCAAATGCTGCTGATTGGCTACCTCACAAACTTTCTTATCCAATTGCGTAATAGTTTACGAACATATAGTGATGATAAATAGTGCATGTTTGACTGGGCAAGATACTTCTTGATGCCCCAAGACGATAACCGATTTGTTAATGTTTTCGATAAAGTTATTTGGGTAACGGACAAAAATTCCCTCTTATGTACAATTCACATTCTGTCCTCACTGGTCTGCGTGCAGCCTTTACTGTCAGTTTTTTAACTTCACAAAGAAGAGCGATTTCTTTTAAAATCCTTGAAATAGCACGATTTGACCGAGGATATTCAGCCAAAGGGCAAATGGCCTGGGGAACCAAGGATGTTCACAGTTATATATCATTATTACAGGTAAAAGTAATGTTACCAGGGACCAGGGCAGCTGATATGACTGTTGATGTGAAGAAGAAATTTTTAGATCTCAGAACTCCTAAATAGTAAGTTATCAATGAAGTAAAGATAAGAAAATTAATCAGTTTTACCTTTCCAAGAAGAGAGATTCATTTAACTGTAACCGTAAAAACTTGGCATTAGATACAGTGTAATGTTGAATGAAAAACAAATACTTCTTTCCAAAATTAGCTACACATGTGTTCATGATTTCAATATTAAACTTTGTATATGTACTGTACTTCTTTCAGTAAACTTGGTTTACATTTGCCACACCCTGTAGATGATAAGAGTGGTAAAGCTCAGTGGGACAATAAGAAAGAAACATTAAGTGTGACGCTACGAATGATGCGGGAATACGACTTGTTCAATTTCTGATGTCTGAATACCAAAAGATGACGGTATCCCACATGTGTTCACTAGAGGACTGATATAAGGGAAATACAGACACTGATGATCTGGCTATACATTAATAATGAAGGTATTCAATACTGAAGGGGTAATATTCATTACAAGTATGATACCTGCTGGGACATATATTTATTAATTAACTTCTTAATAAAACGACAAGTTAACTGTAGGAATTGTCATGAAATTGTAACATGTGATTGAAGGTTATGCTTTCTATTTATTTATCATCAATTGTAATGGAGGCAAACACTCTAATATTTATATACACTTTTCAATCAATTTGAATGTTTTTTTATTCTTTGTGCTAAAATTTAGCTTCAGTACATGTGTGATAAATAATATGTTTACAGAAACATCTAGAAATATCCAATAGATGCTGAATTTTTTTTTAGGAACATCTGAAATACAATGTATTACAATAAAATGAATGTTATACTATAGGATAAAGGTTCTGATTTATACATGTATGTCACTTTTCATATAGAATTTCCATCTTTTACAGGAAGTACAAGCAGTATTTTGCTCAATATTTTACCATGTCATTCATCACTTTAATCATGTACAGATACATAAGATTTAACCTTTTATCAGGAATCCGTCCAGTTTAATCTATTTATGGATGATTTACATTTAAAAGCTTTTAAACATAAAATAGTACATTCCAATCACATGTGATATCAAATGTCCGTCCATTTACTGAATAAAGACAATATCTAGAATGTATTTTGTTATGGATGCATCATGTCATATTTAGTTTTGAATTTTTTAAAAATAAATTTATACAATGGAAATTGATATACTGTTGTATTTCAAGTTTAATTGAGTATTATTAAGCTCTGAACACAGTAACTACAGTTAAACATTTTCATGCTTACTGTTTGTGAAATTGTACTAATTGTTCCTTTGAACAATGTTCTTGAGAAAATGATATACATGTAGTAACAAATGTGTATGTGTGTCGGGCTGTGCTTCCATGTATCCAACTGGACACTGTAGAAAACACTAACAGAAGTAATTCTATTTTATTGTCCATGCTATAAGGACGATGCCTGACGATTTTCAGATTAGAGGCAAAGGTCACATCAGTTAATTACGGAAAACCCTCTTGATAGTCTTGAAATCATGAGGAAGCTTACAAATGTACATGACAAGTTGTCCTCATATACTCTCAGGTTAGATGAGCAAAAGCATGATATCTATTCTGCAGTCAGTATGACTATAATTTTCAATATTATATGTTAACTGTAAATAAATAATTTTGCACATTTCAAAATAACAAGTACTTTGTACCCATATCCTTGTATTCAACCCACTTGAAGAGTAATATATGGGATATACATGAAATGAAGTTGTATCTACACTGTAATAGAAAGCTTACATCAATAGAAAATGTCTCATAGTCATAGATGTCAATGTAAATGATTGGGTATCATAAACTTGCCATTGGGCACTTAATTTGTCTAACTTAGGCCAATGAGTAAACTCTCTCATTCCAGAGCTAGAACATTTGTTCTCTTTGCTAAAAGGTTGTAAAACTTACTTGAATTGTAGCTTTTTTGCAGCATCCCTTTAGGGGTTGTTTGTTGTTTTGTAGTTTCAATATGATCTCTGCTGGTCGTAATCGTCGGTTATTAAAAAGGTGATGTTTGCTTTCTTCTTTGGTCAGTTCTCTGTGTGTTTTTTATTTGAGAGATTGTATTTGCATAATTCAATTCATTTTGTGAGATGCCCATATAACAGGGAATTTTATGACATGCTGGTATAGTTTTTGGACTTTATGTTTGTCTGTCTATTCGCAAGAACTTTAACCTCGGATGAAACATAGATCTTCACCAAGACTAACCTGAATTACCTACAACGAAACATGCCCAAAGGATGCAACAATACGATGATGTTCCCAGAATAGCGCCATGCTGTATTTACATATCACAGCTAATCCAGTACGCTAGAGCATGTACTAAATTATTGGCTTTTCAGTAGTAGAAATTTACAAATAACCAAGACATTTTTAGCTTAAGGTTTCCGCTTTCATAAACTAGTTAAGACTTAATCACTTTATGGACATTTTACAACAATTATTGTCAGCTTCTTTTGAAATCCGGACTCATTCAAGCAACAGAGTATAGAAATTTGGGTATCTCACAACCTGCCTTTTATGGTTACATAAACAAAACAAAGCATCAAAGGTAGTCAGAATCATCAAACGCCTTTTATACCGTCGATATGACCCTCCTACAATCCACGATCCAATCTACAGCTTTGTACAGCGCATTCTTAAGAATTGCACTCCGACGACAGAATCCTCGAAGGGCTGTCCAAACATCGTCAGAGAAGACCGAGCCCCGACTACTTGTCTCTCTGTATGACAGTCAGGCACCTCGGGTGATGACATGCATGAGCTCGCTACAGCCGACAGAGCACAGACTGTATTTTATATCCATTTACATATCCATTTGACAATGTGTATTGTTTTGGCCTCTACATTTTGCTGTCTTGTTTGTATTGTCATCCTTCAGGGAGGATGTTATTTTACACTACAATTGTGCATTCTTTGATACCTCTGGGTAATCGAAACAGTTGGAGGGTTGTGTGCATGTAATCCAGATAACCATTCCATTTGGTACTGGCGTGGCAGATTGCCGTCCTAAGTCTGCACCTATTGCCCATTGGCCTCGTTGGTTTATGTGTAGTCTTTTGTGTGTAATGTTTCCATATTGTACTATGTGTTTCTATTCCCTTTTTAATTCCCTTGCTTTGTCTACTCTATTTACATGTATGTTTTTTTGCATAGGTAGTTTTGCTGTGGGCCTCCTTTCTTTTGCATATGAAATCACTGTGCTAAAGCGTTTCTATCAGTACCAAATATTTTACTCGTGACCTTGACTTTGGAGTTGACCTACTTTTGAAAACCTGATATCTTTGTCATACGATTGAGATAATGATTGAATATAATTTAAATTTGCTCTCACGTGTTTTATAAAGAAGTCCTTTTTATTTGTACCGGTATTTTATTTTTTAAACTCTTGACCTTAAGTTTGACCTCCTTTTGAAATTCTATAATAATGTCTATAAACATTAGTGCTAGGGCTTCATATTTCGCATGTGCAATTCAGAAGGGAAGACTTTTGTAATGCTACTAAACTTTATGACCTTGACACTTGCGGCAAGACATACTTTACAAGATGACGAGAACATTCATGCATCGCAAACACGCATTTCCTTATACGCTTATGCATATACATGCGCCTTGATCTTTCTTGACATTACAGCGATATCCTTCTGGGCATCTTTTTCTTCTCTTTCAATGTTAACATGGAGATGTTTTTAGAAAGATTACCTTGCATTAACAACAGCGGAACATACCCACAGGAACTTAACAAATGCAAATGTCAAATAAAATAACTTCAACAAACTACAGAGGAGAACGAGGCACACACCATCACATAAATCGAATTACAATGTCAGATACACAGTTTTTTTGTGTATCTGAATACAGAAATTTTTCAGATATACGGGTGTTGCATGCAAGCAGGAGACGCTGACTCTCCCTGGTCTCACGTCGGAATGTTATTCATTCCGAGGTTCGCAACCGTTCCTATGGAAATTCTAATGATTTTACCTTGCCTTCTTAATTTTGAGACTGAATAACTTATAGATACATTGTACTTCTTTAATGTTTATTGTCGATGATATTCTGTCATAAACCATTTGAACCATCCTACCAAAGATTGTACTCTATGTCTTCCAAAATGGAAGTTACCGGATGTGACAGTTCTACCAAATTGAAGCGGCGGGTGTTGCATGCGAGCAGAAGATGCTTACTCTTCCTGGGCACCTGGTCTCACTCCCATATCGGAAGTTCGCTTCTTTTCATATGGTGGAGGTTTTTGTTTGTTTGCTTTGGTTCCTGTATTATCCTGATTTTGTATGCCTTCAGTTTCTGATTTTCTGAATTATCGATTTTGTGCTGTGTACAGGGATGTGGTCATTATCCATATTTGTCATTGTTTATCCGTAGAGATGAGAGTTGGATAATCAAGTAGTAATTCATATAAATCCCATTGACAGAATAAACTTATATCTTGGAATTCGTAGATCATATAATACCTAATTTCTTGATAGTATTTGACCTTTGCTAAGCTGTTCGTCACAAAATCGTGCATTCTGTTCGTTAATACCTCCTTATCTGTCAAGTTTCCAGTTCTCACCTGGAATAGTGTACAAAGTCTGGTAAAAGTTTATGATTAAAATGAATCAATTCGCTGCGGCTTTTCTTTTGATTAGTTTTGTTTCTGTCAATGCTCAAATTGATAAAAGGAATGTGTTACAGTACCTAGAAGATGGAAATTTTACAACACTGGTAAATCTTGTAAAAAGAGCAGGTCTAGCTGCACCTTTATCAACAGGTATTGTAGTTTGTATTAATCCATATTAGTATATAAATGCTTATAACTAACTATTATATACATATAAGATGGTCAAATTACATAAACTTCTTATACAAGAGTTGAAGAGAAAATCACAAATGTGCTCTCCAGTTCGAAACATACTAGTAACCAACAGAAAGAGATGGCCTGCAAATTGATCATGTTTTATTCAGGTTGAGATTTACATATCCTATATCTAGGTCAAGTTGAACGATCTAACGGTCAACATATGCAAAATCACTTTCTCATTTCCTCCATTTTTAGGTTCTAAACTCATTTACTGTCCGCAATACTAAAATTGTCAACTCCAAACAAATTGTTTTCTACTCAACAAATTTCATGCTTGTCAGGCTTGTACAGTATCTTCGCTCCCACCGATGAGGCGTTTAAGAAGCTCCCAGTTGATGTCCTCTTGAAGCTTCAGGCTGACCCAAGCAGTCTACTGGACTTCCTTCAGTTCCACGTGGTAGGGGGTATAGCAATCAACAATATGTTCACCAACGGCTCAACGTTTGACACATTGAACAACAAGACTATTCACATCATTAAGTACAAAAATAATGTGAGTAAAAAGAACTTTACAGGTTAAGAAGTAAAATTAAGAATCCATAAGGTAGTCAATAGTGTATTGACAAAGACGAAGCTGCTTATGAACCGGTATAGGTTTTTTGAAAAGGTCACTAATCTCAAAGGATATATTATGCATTTAAAAACGTTTTCACCAAAATCGCAAATCTGAACATCGAAAAAGAGAACAGACAACATTGCATCCTTCTAGATTCATTTTCTTAAGCAGCAAAGCCATTGAAGAAAAGATAAGCATCCGCATAAAATTGGCGTGTGAAAAGAACAAATAAATTAATTGTAATAAAACAAATCACACATAAAGAACATAGTGTTCTCCGAAAAATAAGCAGGTATCTCATCAAAAGAAATGTTCTTCTTTCCAGGCCACGGTAGCGAATGGTGTTCCCATATCGCAGAATGAAGTTATAGTAAGAAACGGTGTCATTCATAAAGTAGACCGGGTATTGTTACCTCTAGAGAAGAGTATATCCGAGTACCTGGGTGAACACGACTCACAATTCCAGGATCTTTACGCGGCATTAGTGCTGGAGGGGTACGAAAAAGCTCTAGAGGGTGAGAATAATTCTTACAATTAGTCTTAGTAGTGGCGCACGTGTGTTACATCCGCTTAGTCTGTTCTGATACCAAATCGTATTGAATTTGAAAACCCGTCTAAATATTTCAAATTCATTACACTAGATTAAAGTCGATGACTTATTTGAGAAAATTCTGTTCCCATTTCAGGGGGAAATTTTACATTATTTGCTCCAGAAGATCATGCCTTTTCTAGCATAATTGCAGCACTTCCTACCATCACAGCGGATGATAATTTATTCAAAAGTAAGTACATTTTTATATCTCTGGAAGCTATAATAGAATAAACATTAACGGTCGGCGTATTCATGATAAACATTTATACCACTTGGTGAGTGTCACTGCTGGTGGACCAGGAGTCCCCGCGGGCACATGTAGCCAAGTTCGATCAATTTCGGTTGGTCGTTTCTTCAACGCATTCTAAAATTTCTGTTATCAAAATTTCTTAAAATTTCTGAAAAGTGGGTCCTGCAGCATCATATCCCACCAATCCTGCTATGTCTTTCGTTACGCTTTTTCGACATAGTAACTTTCATACTTATTTGGCATATTACATTGTTTAGATTTGAGGATCACTGACGAGGGTTAAGTACCCGAAACGTGCATGTCTGGTCCATGCTGCCAATTTATCTGTTTTTTAAATGATGCTATTCAATTTGAAGACGTTTAACATGTAAATGTTTTCAGAATTTCTTTGAATTCTTATGTACAGCTGTAAATGATTTGCTAGTAGCTCTTTTCATGTTTTTCTTAATCTTAAAAATATTCTTTTTACTTACACGATGATGTAAATCCACAATCTTGAATTTGAAAAAAAAACATGAGAACGGAGAGGCCTGAACATTAATGTCAACACTTGAATTTACAATAAGCTCAACAATTGACTAAAAACTGACATATCAAAAAATCAAATATGTTTATATGCAAAATACTGAAGTAATGTTAAATGAGGTATACTGATTACTTACCAATAGAAATTCTGGCCATGCATGTAGTACCCGGGGTATATTTCTCAGCTGCTCTCACGGATGGTATGAAACTGACAACATTGGCAGGAAATCAACTGACTGTGTCAATCAATTCCAAAGGTACGTTAGCTATAATTTATTCCATGGGGTATTCTTAAATATATCAGACCAAAAAAAAAACTGTAAACGTGGTTATTTTCGCTGGGGGAAAATTTCGCGATTTTAACATAAAGACATTATGCGTGTGCAAATATTCGCGATAAAAATGCCTTCCTATTGTAAGAATGCGCGCGAAAATTATCACGTTTACAATATTATTATGGAATTTCGGAAAGGTTATTTTAAGGGTTGGTTTTGTTTAACGTCCTTTTGATCTCAGAAAGTAAAAGATGATGTTGAAATTAATATCAAAATATCTGTTTTTAAAAAAATCTTAAGTTCTGATTTAAATCATGTCATTCGGGAAACAACAATGACAAAAACGGCGATAAAACAACAGAAGACAATTGCATACATGTATATAGAGTAATCAAACTTTGTTTTTAATTAGTTTAATTAAAAAAAACTGTTTTAACCACACGTTTTATCTACTGTAGGAGTATTTATAGATGGAGCTCAGGTCATCGATACTGATGTGGCCACCACGAATGGTGCTATACATACCATAGCGTCAGTAATCACTCCACCCTCCAGCAAATAATGTTTATTACTTGACATGTACTCGTTGTTAATAAAATCTGTATTAGTTATACAATTTTCATTGTTTCGAAACGTATGTCATTTACTAGAGCAATATATATTGATGAAGAGTATTTGGCTCGTTGTGGTAGCATTTTTTTTTCTTTTGCTATTTATATTTTGATTGATCCTGTTTTGTTTTAGAGTAGGCTCATTATTTTTCCTTTCAGTAAAATTGATGCATTTTAAAATTGATTTTGCTTGTACCATAACAGTATCTTTATATGTTCAGTACACCATTAAGATATCAGTTAAGCTTCTCAGGCAAGGATACATTTGTGACCGACGAACATCGTCACTGAGGAAGTTCTATGGTCGATATGGAGAAACGGTAACACACTATGACGTCCCCTTGTCCAGAGTCATAAATGACATTCTGACGTAGACCTATCGTGCCATTATCCGTTTGCCTTCCTTTGTGGGAGTAACAGATTGTGCTTTCTACTCAATTGAAGTGGCAGGTGGTGCGTGTAAGCAGGAGATGCTCACTCTTCCTGGGTGCGTGATCTCACTCCTTCGCAGGAAGTTCACTTCTCTTCATATGGTAGATTGTTTTTTATTTCTGTTCCTCTGCCTTAGTTCTGGTTTTATCCTGGTTTTGTATCCCCTTGGTTAGATGATTTTTCGATTAACGATTAACTTAATAGGGATATGGTTTTGTCCATATTTGTAGGATGATGCTAGGATGACAAATGCTATTTTGGCCATGGATTTTGAATCGACCCTACACCAAAAGTTGTAGTGGAGCACTCTTTGCAAAATAAATGCACAAACTTAAATGAAAAAAAAAAAAATAAGACTAGAGGGCGCTAATAAAATACATTTGTGTGTCTGAAAATCACTTTGGCTTAAAGTACCACTGATGAGGATTTACTATCCGAAAGATTGTCTGGTGAATTAAAACCAGTTTGAAGTTTTATTCAAGAAAGTATCAAGTTGGAACACTTCAAATTTCTGAAGTCATCAAATACCACACGCGTTGTACATATAAGGGATTAGATTAAACATATTATATTGATAATTACATCAAAAGAGATCGGAAACAAGTTATCCAAGTTAGATGTACATTTTTGTATTCCTTTCCCATACAACATATAACATATAAACATTTGCATGCATGAACACCAAAATATTACAATCACAAAATTCTTTCAACTAAACAAAATGAAAGATAAACAAACAAAATGAAAGAAGTATGTAAGTATATGTACAACATTAATGAAAACATATATTATAAGAAGTTCGAAAATGAAAGAAAGAAAGAACACATGCCATAACATATAAGAAGTTCGAAAATAAAAGTAAGAAAGGACACATGACATAACAAACACAAACAAGATTCAACGTTCTCATACAGAACAGACTAGAAATAAATGAATCGTAAATGCTACTGGGAACATTAGAAGATTTGTTATAACTGTGGAGAGAGAGAGAGAGAGAGAGAGAGAGAGTCGTTTTTAATCGTCGACCCAAGGAGAAGCAGAAGAAGATAGTAAGGTAAGTATGAACGAGAATGCATATCAATGAATAAAATGGTAAGTATGTAAAAATAAGAGATGTATGTGAAGCGATTAAGTTTGCAGTAAATATGATAATGTACTTAATTGTATAAAGTAATATGGTCAAAATTATACTTTAGGGATCCAACTACAATTTGTACTTTTCAAGCATAGCAAGATGACAATATTTGACAACAGGACTGATTTTGTATGCCTTCGGTTTCTGATTTTCTGAATTATCGATTTTGTGCTGTGTACATGGATATGGTCATTATCCATATTTGTCATTGTTTATCCGTAGAGATGAGAGTTGGATAATCAAGTATAATTTATATAAATCCTATTGACAGAATTAAGTTATATCTTTGAATTCGTAGACCATACAATACCTAATTTCTTGATAGTATTTGACCTTTGCTAAGCTATTTGTCACTAAATCGTGCATTCTATTTGTTAATACCTCCTTATCTGTCAAGTTTCCAGTTCTCATCTGGAATAGTGTACAAAGTCTGGTAAAACTTTATGATTAAGATGAATCAATTCGCTGCGGCTTTTCTTTTGATTGGTTTTGTTTCTGTCAATGCTCAAATTGATAAAAGGAATGTGTTACAGTACCTAGAAGATGGAAATTTTACAACACTGGTAAATCTTGTAAAAAGAGTAGGTCTAGCTGCACCTTTATCAACAGGTATTGTAGTTTGTATTAATCCATATTAGTATATACATTGTAAATGCTTATAACTAACTATTAAATACATATAAGATGGTCAAATTACATAAACTTCTTATACAAGAGTTGAAGAGAAAATCACAAATGTGCTCTCCAGTTCGAAACATACTAGTAACCAACAGAAAGAGATGGCCTGCAAATTGATCATTTTTTATTCAGGTTGAGATTTACATATCCTATATCTAGGTCAAGTTGAACGATCTAACGGTCAACATATGCAAAATCACTTTCTCATTTCCTCCATTTTCAGGTTCTAAACTCATTTACTGTCCGCAATACTATAATTATCAACTCCAAATAAATTATTTTCTACTTTACAAATTTCATGCTTGTACGGCTTGTACAGTATCTTCGCTCCCACCGATGAGGCGTTTAATAAGCTCCCAGTGGATGTCCTCCTGAAGCTTCGGGCTGACCCAAGCAGTGTACTGGGCTTCCTTCAGTTCCACGTGGTAGGGGGTATAGCCATCAACAATATGTTCACCAACGGCTCAACGTTTGACACATTGAACAACAAGACTATTCACATCATTAAGTACAAAAATAATGTGAGTAAAAAGAACTTTACAGGTTAAGAAGTAAAATTAAGAATTCATAAGGTAGTCAATAGTGTATTGACAAAGACGAAGCTGCTTATGAACCGGTATAGGTTTTTTGAAAAGGTCACGAATCTCAAAGGATATATTATGCATTTAAAAAAGTTTTCACCAAAATCGCAAATCTGAACATCGAAAAAGAGAACAGACAATATTTCATCCTTCTAGATTCATTTTCTTAAGCAGCAAAACCATTGAAGAAAAAGATAAGCATCCGCATAAAATTGGCGTGTGAAAAGAACAAATAAATTAATTGTAATAAGACAAATCACACATAAAGAACATAGTGTTCTCCGAAAAATAAGCAGGTATCTCATCAAAAGAAATGTTCTTCTTTCCAGGCCACGGTAGCGAATGGTGTTCCCATATCGCAGAATGAAGTTATAGTAAGAAACGGTGTCATTCATAAAGTAGACCGGGTATTGTTACCTCTAGAGAAGAGTATATCCGAGTACCTGGGTGAACACGACATACAATTCCAGGATCTTTACGCGGCATTAGTGCTGGAGGGGTACGAAAAAGCTCTAGAGGGTGAGAACAATTCTTACAATTAGTCTTAGTAGTGGCGCACGTGTGTTACATCCGCTTAGTCTGTTCTGATACCATATCGTATTGAATTTGAAAACCCGTCTAAATATTTCAAATTCATTACACTAGATTAAAGTCGTAATGTAAACGCTTATATTGATGACTTATTTGAGGAAATTATGTTCCCATTTCAGGGGGAAATTTCACATTATTTGCTCCAGAAGATCATGCTTTTTCTAGCATAATTGCAGCACTTCCTACCATCACAGCGGATGATAATTTATTCAAAAGTAAGTACATTTTTATATCTCTGGAAGCTATGATATAATAAACATCAACGGTCGGCGTATTCATGATAAACATGTAAATGTTTTAATCATTTCTTTGAATTCTAATGTACAGCTGTAAATGATTTGCTAGTAGTTCTTTTCATATTTTTTTTAATCTTAAAAATATTCTTTTTACTTACACGATAATGTAAATCCACAATCTTGAATATGAAAAAAAAACAAAAAACATCAGAACAGAGAGGCCTGATCATTATTGTTTACACTTGAATTTACAATAAGCCCAACATTTGACTCAAAACTGACAAATCAATAAATCAAGAATGTTGATATGCAAAATACTGAAGTAATGTTAAATCAGGTATACTCACTACTTACCAATAGAAATTCTGGCCATGCATGTAGTACCTGGGGTATATTTCTCAGCTGCTCTCACGGATGGTATGAAACTGACAACATTGGCGGGAAATCAACTGACTGTGTCAATCAATTCCAAAGGTACGTTAGCTTTAATTTATTCCATGGGGTAATCTTAAATCTGTCAGACTACAAGTACTGTAAACGTGGTTATTTTCGATGTGGGAAAAATTCGCGATTCTAACATCAAGTCATTACGCGTTGGGGAAATATTTGCGATAAAAATGGCTTTCCCATTGTAGGAATGCACGCGAAAATTATCACGTTTAAAGTATTATTATGGAATTTCGGAAAGGTTATTCTAAGGGTCGGTTTGGTTTAACATCCTTTTGACCTCATATAATCTTGCACAATGATGACAAGTGGGGATGAAGAAAGTAAAAGGTGATGTTGAAATTAACATTAAAATAACCTTTCTAGAATATGTTTTAAAGAATCTTAAGTTCTCATTCAAAGCATGCAATTCGGGAAATAACAATGACAAAAACGGCGATAAAACAACAGAAACAATTGCATATATAGATAAACATTACAAGTAATCAAAATGTTCTTTTAATTAGTGTAATTTAAAAGACTGTTTTAACCACATGTTTTATCTACTGTGGGAGTATTTATAGATGGAGCTCAGGTCATCGTCACTGATGTGGCCACCACGAATGGTGCTATACATACCATAACGTCAGTTATCACTCCACCCTCCAGCACATAATGTTTGTTATTTGGCGTGTACTCCTTGTTAATAAAATCTATATTAGTTGTACAATTTTCATTGCTTCGAACCGTATGTCATTTACTAGAGCAATATATATTGATGAAGAGTATTTGGCTCGTTATGGTAGCATTTTTTTTTTTTTCGTTTTCTATTTATATTTTGATTGCTCCTGTTTTGTTTTAGAGTAGGCTCAATATTTTTCCTTTCAGTAAAATTGATGCATTTTAAAATTGATTTTGCTTGTACCAAAACAGTATCTTTATATGTTCAGTACACCATTAAGATATCAGTTAAGCTTCTCAGTCAAGGATACGCACGAACATCGTCACTGAGGAAGTTCTATGGTCGATATGGAGAAACGGTAACACACTATGACGCCCCCTTGTCCAGAGTCATAAATGACATTCTGACGTAGACCTATCGTGCCATTATCCCTTTGCCTTCCTTTGTGGGAGTAACAGATTGTGCTTTCTACTCAATTGAAGTGGCAGGTGGTGCGTGTAAGCAGGAGATGCTCACTCTTCCTGGGTGCGTGATCTCACTCCTTCGCAGGAAGTTCACTTCTCTTCATATGGTAGATTGTTTTTTATTTCTGTTCCTCTGCCTTAGTTCTGGTTTTATCCTGGTTTTGTATCCCCTTGGTTAGATGATTTTTCGATTAACGATTAACTTAATAGGGATATGGTTTTGTCCATATTTGTAGGATGATGCTAGGATGACAAATGCTATTTTGGCCATGGATTTTGAATCGACCCTACACCAAAAGTTGTAGTGGAGCACTCTTTGCAAAATAAATGCACAAACTTAAATGAAAAAAATAAAAAATAAGACTAGAGGGCGCTAATAAAATACATTTGTGTGTCTGAAAATCACTTTGGCTTAAAGTACCACTGATGAGGATTTACTATCCGAAAGATTGTCTGGTGAATTAAAACCAGTTTGAAGTTTTATTCAAGAAAGTATCAAGTTGGAACACTTCAAATTTCTGAAGTCATCAAATACCACACGCGTTGTACATATAAGGGATTAGATTAAACATATTATATTGATAATTACATCAAAAGAGATCGGAAACAAGTTATCCAAGTTAGATGTATATTTTTGTATTCCTTTCCCATACAACATATGATATATAAACATTTGCATGCAGGAACACAAAACAATAACAAGCACAAATTTTTGCAACTAAACAAAATGAAAGGTGAATAAAGGTGAATAAACAAAATGAAAGAAGAAATGAAAGTATATGTACAACATTAATGAAAACATATAAGAAGTTCGAAAATGAAGGTAAGAAAGAGAGAGAGGTCGTTTTTAATCGTCGACCAAAGGAGAAGCAGAAGAAGATAGTAAGGTAAGTATGTACGAGAAAGCATATCAATGAATAAAAAAGGTAAGTATGTATGTTTCATCATAAGAAAGTAAGAGATAAATGTGAAGCGATTAAGTTTGCAGTAAATATGATAATGTGCTTAAATGTATAAAGTAATATATATATAGTCAACGTGATACTTTTGGGATCCAACTACAATTTGTACTTTTCAAGCATAGCAAGGCATTGACATTAACTTTGACAACTGGAATAAATGCGTAGTTTTCTTGTGGGTAGTGGTTTGCTGTTGTCTTTGATGGTAAGTGCTTAATGTTAATTCACGTCCCTTTTGATCTCTTGTAATGCGTGTCCAGTATTGACATTTCGGTGCTTTGCTGAGTCGATGGTAACGCAACGAGTTCACGATTTCTGGCTCAACATTTTATATCCCTTTTCGTTTTTCATGTTTCGATTGATTCTTTATTTGTTTTGTGAAAATAAGTAATTTTGGTGTGTTTACATATGTCTCTTCTTGTTTCTCTGGTTGTTTCACTTGGTGTTGAAAGTTTGTATGACTCTTATGCATTTATGGTCCACTGCCCTCGCTACCTTGTAGTTGAAGATCTTGTTTTTTTTTTTTTTGCCTCAAGCTTACGACAAAATGACCTTCACTTTAGCTTACTACAAGTTATATTTACACGATTGGGAATTGCATATGAAAAACATGTAGAGTTTTCATCTTTTGTATCAGTGACTCATAACAAGGGTATCTTTCCTTAAGGACTTTTGACTGATAGAAGGAAAGTTAAAACATTTCTTCATTAGATGCAAAATCGTGGTATTATCAATAGAAGGAACATGTTTAAAAGTTTCACTCGTACTTAAATACTCTGCCATAAATCCTTACAGACCCAGCAATGTCATGATTACCGATCCCCTCCGTGTGTTATATGTTATCTCCACTACAATGAGAGATAAGACCTATGACAATGTTTTTTGTAATATACGGAGTGTTGTCGCTTTTACTAACGTTAACATTGGCCTCTGACAGCAGGGACATTGTTACCTATCTACAGGACCATAACTTTACCGTAATCATCGATGATCTGAACTTAGTAGGTCTGACAGATAAACTCCGAAATGAAGGTACCGGTTTCTCATTTCACAATTGCTCCATGGCTGATAATGTAATTTTGAATATTATTGTAAAATCCTGCGAAGATTTGAAACTTCATCTTTTTGTTTTATTTAATTTTCCCTCCGAAAAATAGGTCTTTTTCATCCTGATTATTTCTAAATGCAAATAAGAATATTTTTCCATGTTGTTTTTGGATAACAGTATAATTCATTGTTGATCAAAATGGCATTTCATACCTGATTCTACATGTCAAGCATACGTTTGATTCGGAATCAACGAGCAAGTCGTACTAATACAAACAATATAACATTACCACTTCAAGTAATGATCAAGACATAAAACATAAATTTGTCATTGAAGGACCATTCACCGTATTTGTGCCCACGGACGAAGCCTTCCTTGAACTTCCCACGGCTTTACGAGATGGTCTTCATAAAGACCTACCAAAACTGAAACACATCGTCCTGTCACACGTGCTGTCTGGGGGTTACATAGGCCCAGTCATACCCACAGGGTCTGCTCTTACTACTCTGTCAGGACAGCAACTTCACTTCAGCAAAGTACCTGACGGGGTATGTCTTATATTGTCGCTTATCACCATCCACAGTTATTTTTAGGCTGGTTAAACTATTACAATTACATAAAATTCAACTGCACAAACAACATGTATGTAAATGTAAACGTCTTCAAATTGAATAGCATCATTTAAGAACAAATAAATTAGCAACGTGGACCAGACATGCACGTTTCGGGTACTTAACCCTCATCAGTGATCCTCAATCTAAACAATGTAATATGCCAAAAAGTATGAAAGTTACTATGTCGAAAAAGGGTTCCGAAAGACGTAGCAGGATTGGTGGGATATGATGCTACAGGACCCACTTTTTAGAAATTTCAAGAAATTTTGATAACAGAAATTTAGATTGCGTTGAAGAAACGATCAACCGAAATTGATCGAACTTGGCTACATGTGCCCTCGGGGACTCCTGGTCCACCAGCAGTGACACTCACCAAGTGGTATAAATGTAAACGTCTTCAAATTGAATAGCATCATTTAAGAACAAATAAATTGGCAACGTGGACCAGACATGCACGTTTCGGGTACTTAACCCTCATCAGTGATCCTAAATCCTAAATCTAAACAATGTAATATGCCAAAAAGTATGAAAGTTACTATGTCGAAAAAGGGTTCCGAAAGACGTAGCAGGATTGGTGGGATATGATGCTACAGGACTATACTAGCAATGTTTTAAGAAATTTTATGTCATATTGTTGTATCATTTATAGGTTAAATTAATTGTTATCGCCAAAATAATGGAATTGTACTTATGATACAGACATGTACACTTCGCATAAGCTTCATTGACAATTTCAGAAAGTTATTATTTTTTTTAAGATAGAAATTGTCTTATCATTCTTTTTCATCATGATTGTGGCAGTCTGTTTCAGTGAACGGTATAGAGTTACTAGGTGCTGATATAGTAGTAAAGAATGGAGTGATACACAGTATTGAGAAAGTCCTCCTTCCTCCCACAGAGACCGTTATGGAGTACATGGCGTCACACAGACAAAGGCTGTCCATAGTAGAATCACTCATATATTTAGCAAGAATGGATAGTACACTACAGGGTACGTCGTTCATAAAAAACTCATATAAATTTATAACGAGTAGTATTCCTGGAATTGTAAATGGTAACGATTTCATTAAAGTTGATATGCACAAAGGCATGCTAATTAATACCGATTAGCAATTATCCAAAATATTAACGATTTTTGCCACAATAGTTGAACTTAACTAGTTTCCAATTGGTCACTTTTGTAGGCCAAGGACCATACACCGTATTTCTTCCCATAGACGAAGTGTTCATGAATAACAAAAGTCAATTTGCTCCTATATTTGGTGATTCCAGTAAGATAAGAGGTAGGTTCAAATGTGAAGGCACGCAATAAGATATTTGAAAGCGAGATACACATTTGTCCATGCATTTTTATCGAACATTTCATCATTCTAAATTTTATTGGAATTTCGTATTGACCTATTTTTGTTTACAATGCATTTGCTTTGCTTCAGAAATGATGATGAATCATGCAGCTAATGGTACCCTTTACACCACTGATTTGACCGATGGACAATCATTACAGACGATGGGAACCAAGTCATTCGAGGTGTCCAAGACATACAAAGGTGATTAGTAAAACATATTTTATTCGTTATTTTGGGGAGTGAAGATTATATGCACATGCAATTTTAAATTATTCATATCAAAAATATGTCTATCTGCAAGTCAAACTGTTTATAATCCGCTTTCCTTTTCGATAACACTTTTACAACATACATTGCTTGCAGGATTAAAGATAGAAGATGCAGAAGTGATACAGCCTAATATACCAGTCACTAACGGAGTCATTCACATCACGGATAGAGTTCTTCAACCAAAGTCGTAGTGTTAAATACTGTATCAGCGAATTCTTCATTGAAAACACAATATTCGGAAACTTGATGTAAACTTTGACAATGTACTTGTTATATAAAAATGTATAGGGCAAAAAGGGTTTTACTGTTTAACAAAATAAATGCAATAATGAAAGGTAATGGATATCAAGAAAATTAAAGTGTTCCAGCTCGTTACCATTTCAAACCAATTCTTATTTGTCAGACACGTGTTTCGGATAGTAAATTCTCACCAACACAGTTATGGTAAACACACCGGTCAGACACGTGTTTCGGATAGTAATTTTTCACTAACATACAATCATAATACACACACCGGTCAGACACCCGTTTCGGATAGTAAATCTACACTAACACACAATCATAGCACACACACCGGTCAGACACACGTTTCGGATAGTAAATCTTCACTAGCACACAATCATAATACACACACCGGTCAGACACACGTTTCGGATAGTAAATCTACACTAACACACAATCATAGCACACACACCGGTCAGACACGTGTTTAGGATAGTAAATCTTCACTAACACACAATCATAGCACACACACCGGTCAGACACGCGTTTCGGATAGTAATTAATCTACACTAACACACAATCATAGCACACACACCGGTCAGAGACGCGTTTCGGATAGTAAATCTTCACTAACTTACAATCATAATACACACACCGGTCAGACACGTGTTTAGGATAGTAAATCTTCACTAACACACAATCATAGCACACACACCGGTCAGACACACGTTTCGGATAGTAAATCTACACTAACACACAATCATAGCACACACACCCGTCAGACACGTGTTTAGGATAGTAAATCTTCACCGACACGCAATCACAGTACACACACTGGAACATAAAAGATGTATGACAATGCATTAAGTGAGAGAGACCAATGTAATACTGCACATCTGAAGAAGTGGTACTTCAAGCCAAAGTGTATTTCAGATGCCCTCTGGTTTGCTGTATCTATTCTGCGAAGAGTGCGCGGCTCCAAATTTCCTGATGAATTGACACTTGATTCAGCAAGATATCTTAATTAAATCTATGTCTAAAGAGCGTCGCAAGGATTTCACTAAATGTTATAACTTCCTGAAATTTCGATACTATCGTAGGTTGAAATTACAGTTTTACAGTCCCATTTCTATTTTCTTTTCCTGTTTATAATTATGCTATATGATCATTTTAAAAAACAAAAAGGGCTTCATTAAGAATATAAGTGTTGAAAAGATGTGACCTATTTTCTTTCCTTTTAATTAAACTGACACTCGAATGAAATGAAATGGTCTCTAACAAGATTCTATTATAGAACCGACCGAATGATTTAAATCACAATCATACATAATCCATGATTAAAAGAAAGGAGTGGATCTCCAACAACACCTACTTGCAGCACCAACAACAAACCCCCAAAACACCAATTACAAAAACACAAAGCACACAAGCACAAGAGACGCAAATGGTTTAAGGAATGTCACATCACAAAGAAACATCAAACACAAATGACTACACATAAACCAACGAGACAACATCTGTCACACCAGTAACAGACGATGTGGTTATTCAGGATTTTGTGCGCACAACCCTCCCACTTTTCCGATTACCCAGATATCTCGAAGAACGCACAACTGTAGTTTAAAATAACCTCCTCACTGTTAGATGATTATACAAACATACAGAATGACGCAGGGGCCCAAGAAAAACACAGATGGAAATGGATATAAAAAAATAAGGCATACGAAATACAGTCCCTGCTCTGCCGGCTGTAGCGAGTTAATGCATGTGATTACCCGAGGACTCCGACTGACAGAGAGGGCAGGTGGTCGGTCCCTGTCTTCCCTAAAGAGGTTTGGACTGGGCCCGTCATGGAGTCCTGTGGTCACAGCCAGAGTGCAACTTTTAAGAATGTGCTGGTACAAGGCTGTAGATTTGTCAAGTACCAAGCCAAGTGTTCGTCTGGTGACAGAAGGATTATATCCACGGTAAAAAGGCGTTTGATGATCGATGGTAATTCTGTCTACCTTTGATCCTCCTTTTTTGTTAATCATGTCACCATAAAATGCGGGTTGCGAAATGCCCAAAGTAATATACTCTGTTGCTTGAATGGGTCCGAATTTCAAAAGATGCTGACAATAATTTTCGTAAAATTTTCAGAAAGTCTTTACATATTTGTGAAAGTTTCTTGGTAATGTGTGAATTTCTACTATGAAAATCCAAAACATCATTGCATCCCCTAGCATACCGGATGAGCTGTGAAATGTAGATACCATTTGTCGATAATCTACGAACATCACCGTCGAGTCAGAGAAAATTTACTATGTTGAATCCAAAATAATTTCTTTTGTCATACACACTTGTATGCATCTCTAAATCAACATTTTTTCATACTGAGGTCCAAAAATGGAGTTTCTGTGTTTGTAACGTTTTCTTTGTTTAGAGTCAATTCTGATGGATAAATAACATTTTTATACTTTTCATGAAAGGGATTGTCGATAGTAGGAATATCATCTAGGTACCTAGAGGTAGCAATGAAACAATTCAAATCATCACGTTTTCTTTGCTTTTGAAGATTTTGGGCAAATTCTTTTTCATACGTGTATTAAACTAAATCTGCACTGCAACAAGAGGCGCACAATTAGTACCCATAGGGACCCCTACAACTTGCATGTAGAATTCGCATCGAATCTTGCATAAACACAGTAGCGTATCACGTGGTTTGCAAATAATCTCTAGCCCGGAAATCCCCTTCGATTAGATATGGTAAATACCTTCTAAATCTACTTTACAGGAAACTATTTTAAGCCTATCATATGAGCATCACTTTCATCTATATGCTGGTTATTTGGTCAAGAATAGAGGTATATTCAGAGAAAACTTCAACAGATTTTTTTTTATTTTGTTTACATAAATAAGTACGTAAATAAGTTAAACAAATTTTTCTGTCGAAGTGTTCTATGAATATAATTCTATTCTTGACCAGAATAGATTACTATCATATAGATAATGATACTCGTATGATAATATTTACGTGTTTAATCAGAGGGAATTCCTGGGCAAGAGATTACTTGCCTGTCACGTGATATGCTACCGTGATAAATGTTAATGAGGAAGGACAAGGCTATACAAAGGTCACTACAAATCCATGATTTGTATTTTGTAGCGGAAAAGTATATGTTCATATAATGAATTATATCTTATGACAGGATTTCTTCCTCATGTGTGCAGTGTGTACATTGGTCTCTCTCATTTAATGCAATGTCATTCATATATTATGTTCCGGTGTGTGTACTATGATTTTGTGTTGGTCAATTTGATTTAGCCTTTGTCAAATGTTTTGTATACATTTTTATTATGTTCATTGGGTGTTGCATTTTTGCGGTAATGTTCTGCTGTGGTCAGCGCAGGATATTTTTGCAGGTTATTTTCTCTTAATCCTTCATATAAAAAAGCTAAGAATCAACATTATGATTTCCGCAATCGACTCAGGAATAACCTAACAATAGCCTTAAATATTTACCCTCTTCAAATTCAATAGTATCATTTAAGAACAGATAAATATGCAGCATGGAGCAGACATACACGTTTCGGTTACTTAACCCTCGTCAGTGATCCTCAATCTAAACAATGCAATATGGACAAAGGGTATGAAAGTTATTATGTCCAAAAAGGAACAGAAAGACGAAGCAGGATGGGTGGGAAATGATGCTTCAGTACCCACGTTTTAGAAATATCTTGACACTATGATAACAGAAATATTTAAATTTATTCTAATTATCGGTCATCTTTTATTTGCATGCACATCGCACATTTTACCTGTAACAGCGTCAAAAATATTTCAAAGTTGGTAAATTCTCTCTACATGCAAAACGTGAACGTAACGTCACATTAACAACCCAAGTTATTGGAAAATAATTCTATTGTCCAATGGGCGTCTAAGGTGGGTCCCTACTTGAACCGTTATAGGTTTTTCTTATACCCGGTATTTTGTAGCCATATCATGATCCTAAACAAAACTGTATACCTGTTTTTGTGTTTTTTTTTTCTTCATCTATACACATTATCTTATAAAATAATGCAAAAGGAAAAAATACGGTTTTATTTTTATTTTGCAAAATAAAAAATGGATAATGTTATATATTAGTAAATATTACTAGTCAAAAATTCAATGAAATAACAAAGGGATACCCTTAGGTTTAGATCCATTTGTTGATACTTAACAAAACTAAATCCCAAAGTGTAAATTTTTTCCTCATCTATATTCATTTTCTTATGAAAAAAAAAACAAACAAAATGAACAAATTCAATAAGGGATTTTTTTCAGCAAAAGGTTGGATAGAGTACCTCTTATTACTCAAAAATGCAATGAAATTATAAGGGGATTTACCCTGATGTTTGGAGCCATATCTTGATCATTGATAATACTGTATACATGTTTGTGCTTTTTTTTCTTTATCTATATACATTATCTTGTGAAATAAGTTAAAATGAGAAAAAATTATCTGTTCTTTTTTTTGCAAAAAGTTGGATATTAATAGAATATAATATTGGTCGAAAATGCTTTGAAACTATCAGCATATTACATTTTTTGGCATATTACATTGTTTAGATTTGAGGATCACTGACGAGGGTTAAGTACCCGAAACGTGCATGTCTGGTCCATGCTGCCAATTTATCTGTTCTTAAATGATGCTATTCAATTTGAAGACGTTTAACAGTACCCTTGTGGTTGACAACATATCATTGTAAGATCTATTTTACAATAGCATTTTATGTGCTATATTTTTTCTACATGAATTAATTTCATAAATCAAAACAAAATAAATAAACATAGGCTTATCATTACTGAATTTGGAGGGTTCAAAAGCATATACTGAATATCTCATATTCCTTGATCTTAATGTGCAAAAATACCTTCCTTTCTATAACGTTCTGTATCTTTGATAAAAAAAATTATAATCATGTCTGTGTTTTATTTGTCTTTTGGACCACTGTGGTTAGGAAATAGCTTTTAAAAACAAATTTTGTGTATTAAATCTACGAGTAGGGACCCACCTTTACATGGGGAATCTAGCAGCGATGTAAATATTTCATAATGGAAAAAACAGGAAGAAAATGTATCCTGTATACATCTTTTATTTGTTTTTTTAATGAAATTATAAACTGCTGATTTCAGATTTGACAGAGTTTGGTACGAGGACGTAATCGAGCTTATGAACGACACCATTTGTAGCGCTGATATCTGGCTTCATCACTCGGTGTCCATCAATCAGAGTTCCTAAAATCAAGTAAATATCAAAATGTAAAATGCATTTTGGTTAATGCATGTCTTTTCTCTATTTCATATCAATTTAAATTAGTTCAGATGTACCATCAATGTACCTGATGAACATGAGAGAATAATTAAATAAAAAAATTTTAATCGGAAAATAAGTTTTACTTCAAATTCGCTTGTGTATAATAGCATTTATTTTAAAAATAATAGTTGAAGTGCACCATCAATGTTCCGTTTTTAATTGATGGAGAAAGTTGTGTAAACTATTGTTATTTTTCTCATATATGGAAAGGCATTGTAATGATGTTAAAGAACATACCGAAGAAGGAAGCGTATACTCTCTCACGGTCATCCTCGTCAAAAGTGTGTAGTGTACCAGAGTGCATTCCAGCACTGTATAAAGTACCATGGATCACGTGGTATTTCAAAATCTCTATGAAATAAAAACAAAATATTGTTTAATTGTATGCTTAAACTCGCAACACATGAAAAAGATATTATGTATTATACTCAAGGGTACTTCTGTTATTACATGCCGGATATATGCTTACTTGCTAGAAGGTCTGGTTTAGCGACCAGTTTGTTGACCAAATCTGTTCCGAGTCTTTCAAAAGCATGGTCTGTTGGAGCCATGAGTGTGTATGGGCCCTCCTCTATAAAAAAGAATTAGTAAGGAGTGGAGTGTATAAATATGTAAATGAATCACAAAAAAGTGTTATAGGAAGTTACACTGAGCCATTAGTAAGAAAGATACTACTAGGATATTTCAGGAATTCGCTGAATATCTATATCTGAACTAATATGCACGCATACAATCACCTTATCAACAAAGTCAATTTCGAAAAGGAGCTGATAAGATTTAGCCATGACCGAATCTCGTGCCGGTTTTCTTCCGCATTACGATTCGCATACAGGAAAAATTAATCATAGTTGAAATATGATGTATTTGAAGACTTTTTATATGTTTTACCTTTCGGTGAAGTACTCTTAACATTCCAAAATAAATTAAGGTCGAAAGAAGTAGGGGACTCTGGTAGGGAAACTGATAAAATCGATAAAAACGTATAAAGATAATATTTTACCTAAAACGGATGAATATCAACTAAAAGACATCAAATATGTCTACATTTCATAACAGAAATATATTTCGAACGTTCTCTCTCATTTAATCGGCAAATAATTAAACCCGGAACTTAAAATACGGTCTTATTTTTTATTCAGTTGCTACAATGTAAGCCTTTAAGCGCAAAGGAATAGAAATAAAAATCGACCTTGCTCATTTCGTTCCTAATTCTTGTATATTTCCTTCGATCATATGTAGAATACCATTTTTGGCCGGATTAAATAGGAAAATAGTCAAATTTGTCATATTTTATGGTCAAAAAGACCGATCTTGAAAAAAGAACCTCTTTCCTTTTTTTGTTTTTTGTTTTTTGTTTTTTTTTTTCGTCTCTGGGGTAGTGTTCCCCCGGAGATACAGAACCCCACTTTTCCAGAAAATTGTATCATGGATATACACCTCCAGCATAAGTGGCGTTCTGTATCTCCGGGGGGACAATGTTCAAAAAACTTTTCCATTTTGTATTGATTTCTATGGGGAAAATACAAGTTTTGACCTAAATATTAGGAAAATTATATAAAACACGAGAAATTTTACGTTTCAATAACATCACTGCACAAAGGAGGGGATCTCCAACAACACCAGGTTGCAGCACCCACAACAAAAACCCAAAACACCTATTGCAAAAACACAGAGCAGACACGCACAGAAAGAGACGACGCAAAAGGGACAAGGAACACCAATGCACAACACAGAAACATCAAACACAAAGGACCACGCATACACCAACAAAATTAGTGGGCAACTGTTGCCGACTTTGGACGGGCTGCCACGCAATTAGCAGACGGTTTGGTAATCCGGATTACGTGCGCACAACCATCCCGTTTTTCCGATTACTCAGAGGTACTCTAACAGAAGCACAACTAACGAATAGCTAAGTATAACTAATATCGCATGTCTATTATGATATATTTCCAAAAATATTGCCGGGTTATATCTTCATATATACTGGTAATATACTTAGCCATATATTAGCACAAAAAAAGAGAAAAGTAAGAAAGGAAGGATACAGTTTGTCAAACGTACGGAGGAAAAAGTTGCTAAGGCCAGCTGCTCCTACCGCAGTAAGGAGGGTAGAGAAGTTTCCATCTTGCTTAAGGACTTCAACAATATTGCCAGCTGGAGGTAGCATAACTTTGTTGATACGGTGGATGACTCCATTGGATCCCATTTTATCAGGATATACGATCCTAGAACCCTCAACTGTAACTGTACGCTGTAACAAGTATAGATAAATCATTATATACATTGTCGACAGGAGAGTCATCGTGTGTATATGTTTCTGTCTTGGTAGTTTATGTATTTGTTTTCAATGACATACTATTTTTTATAACATTGTCGTTTTCGAAAATGTTAACAAGATCCCCAGAGGGCACAACGCTCACCTGATACCCAATGGATGTACACTCTTAACCACAGACATTGCATTATGATCGTGTCAGTGCCAGAATTTGAACCAACAACTCTGGGTCTATATATGCACATGAACCTTTTTTTTAGATTACAAAAATCCAGAATATAACATTTAGGCATAAAATATATATCACAGCATAAAAAGACTTAAATATCTTTTGTGTTTGATGTTTATATGTCGTATGTCTCTTTTTCGTCTCTAAGTTTGCTCGTCTTTGTGTTTGTTTTCGCATTCGTTGTTTTGGTGTTTTGCTGTTGGTGCTGCAACAGGGTCTTGTTGGATATCTCCTCCCTTCTTTTAAAACAATTGATTGTGCATATACAATAAATACATACACGGGAAGTGTAATAATAGTTGACACGGATTTTCTGTCCAAGAAGACTGTCCAGCATCATCTCGTTAGAGTGGAGGTCCTGGTATTTAATGATCCCACTGACAACGTGGTATTTCAGGATGTCGCCCAGCTTTTTGGTATCATTTCCTAAAGCATCCAGAGTATCCTGTCCGAGAGCGGCGAAAGCACGGTCATCAGGGGCGAAAATTGTGAAAGGTCCTGAAATCATAATATTCTTATACAAGTAACTTATTTCTAATAGAGTCCTTACTAGAATTTAAAAAAAGAAACAAATGAACAAAAGATGTGCTTGAAAATTCAGTGAAGAATGATTCTTGATGAAAATGAATATTCATTTCTCAATAACGTTAAAATAATCTCCATTCAGTAGTATCCTTCTATAGGGTCCAGGGTTCGCGTAATATCCTATTTCGGCAAAACCTTTGATGGACAATTTCATTTTTGCTTTATAAGATTTTGATATCATCGCCATTTTGAAGAATTACATTTAACTCAACACAAATAGAAAACGGAACGGGTTTTTATCAAAGCACGATCAAATTTGCTCATATGAAATTTATGTTCTTACATATGTATCATTATCTATGTAAAACGTATTATTAACTGTTCTGCGACATTCTACCGGTTGTACCTACCTCCTTGGGAGAGGATGTCTGTGAGTCCAGCGGCATCAATTAACTTTGCTAACGTTGTTTCTATTGGTTTGATCAAATCTACAACATTGCTTGCATTTGTGGGATTAGGAGGCTGGGCATAGGCAAGGCCCAATACGGCAAAAAGACTCAGTATATACATAACTCAGCGTGCTGTCCCTGGCAAGTTATCTATCAGAAGTAAGGGACAAAGTTATAAAGAAAGACAGAAGCTATCAACACTCGTGAGAACGACCACATGTTGCCAAACTTGGACCAAAATCAGACTGTTCTAGTTGATGACCTTAACTTGTGTAACAAGGGTCAGTAGCGTGATGTTCCAAAAAATGTAATAAATATGAATATTAAAAGAATATTGCAGATATGGCATATTCATCAGGACTATCTACCTTAAAACTTATTCAAAAGAGAAAATAAATGATTTATAGATACAATCAAAAATTACTATTGATGAAAATACTTTGACATCAGAATCCATCTTTCTCCTAACATTTCATCGTCCTTGACCTATGCTAGGTTGTCTTCGGAGGTGAAAAAAAAACTCACTTATGTTTTTTGCTAGCATACATGAGTTACTGTATTACCATCAACATGGTCATTGTCCATATTGTCATTGTAAACCTCATGCTTTTATACAAGAACTCTCCTGATTCATAATTTTTTTATGCACAAGAAGGCAAATGAGATTAAAACTACAAACAGAACATTTATTTATCTGCTGAATAAATTTTATGTGAAAAAAAGTGTACATGGATGTTTCGTTGCCAGAACATGATAATATTTTTTGTATTAGTTTAATTATGTAATGGTCTTGAATAAGTCATTTTCACATTATTTTCACGTGAAATATTTCGAAATCTATAGAAATCAATATGACGCAATTAAACAAAAGGTGCTGATGGGCGTTTATTCACATTGTGGTCATGACTGATAAGGCAACCCAAACCCTGACAAAAGTTCAAGAGAACAAACGTCTTAGAATGATATAAGTAGCGATTGAAACCACGTGACCATCCTATCTATACAGCCTTTACTTATTAGATTTTACCTATACCGTAAGGAGGGAGCAAGATGAAGAGTTTTTGCGCCATTTTTGCTGTTTGTATCGCCGCGGCATCGGCAGCCTTACCAAACTTGATTGATTTGGCAAAACAGAACAACTGCTCTACACTGGTGTCATTGATACAGCAAGCTGGACTCACTGATGTTCTCTCTAATCAAGGTTTAACTTTTTCTACTTATCGCATGGCATGAAATTATGACACGAGTTGAAGTCGACATTTTTTGCCCTCTAGCTTGACGGTAAAATTACAAAGGGTTAGCGATGAGAAAAAAACACATAAGGTGCCATGAAAGTAACGTCATACAAAACAAAACGAAACTCCCATACATTAAAGGAAAGATTGGATAAGTTAAACGTTGAAACTATGTAAACGATTCTTTAAAAGACAATATAAAACAAAATGTTTTCAAAATTTATCTCAATTACGGTTTATTAATTCGTATATTATTCGGGCCATAGAAAAATCTGTCCAAGTCATGTCAAAGAATTGATTAAATAATTATAACAAAATCGTAATGTGAAACTTACAGGAGAAATGCCCTATTCATTTTAATCTCAATGACCTGAAATGATGGACATCCTATAAGAGACGTTTTTGAGTTGGAAAAGTTTAAAATTCATTTTTGCCTATAATTGGGTCTCGGAATTCGAAAGAAGGTGGGACGGTCCCATACGGGTTATACAGAAAGAATAAAAACACCTCTTTCATTCCATGTCGTCTTCCATTGCTAACCAGTTTTTTATTGAGTGATTTGAAACACGCATGCATTTATAATTCTTTGTCCAGGTGGGTGCGCTCTGGTAGTAGAGGTAATCATTTCGTTGTTCTTTGCTACTGACCTTATGAAGGTACTTGAAATTAGTAAGCCGTTTTTTCTAATTTAAGCATCACTGGAAGCATCACTGTTGAGGATTTAATATCCGAAACACGTGCCTGGTACATAATAAAATGGTTTGAGATTTTCTTCCAGATGGTATAGAGTTGGCTCACTTTCGTATTTTTAAGAATAAGCGACGATTCGTTTCAATTAAATGAATGTTTCGAACACGCAATTTTATGTTTTGGTTCCATTTTCAGGACCGTTTACACTCCTAGCACCAGTTGATGCTGCTTTTGCTAAGCTTCCCGCTGATGTTGTTAAAGGCCTTACAGCCGACACAAACGCACTGACCGGTGTCCTACAGTACCATGTCATCAAGGAGTCCATCTTCACCTGGGACCTGCAGCAAGGAGAGGTCATCCCAAGTTTGAATGACCACTCTATCAGAGTATATGTTGGCAGGACATCAAATGTATGTACTAAATTATTTCCTTTCTCATATGTTTTGTGCACAAATGAGTTAAAGAAGATCCTGACGATTAATCTCAACAACACTCACAATAGAGTACCAAACTGAGCATCGACGGACCCCTAGCAAGCTAGAGGTAGGATCAGGTTCCCGGGAGGAGTAGGCATCCCCTGTTGGCTAGCCGCACCCGCCGTCGATGTTCATGCACGAGAATGAAAACAATATATAAATTACATACACTACACTGTCTGAGGTTATGTCTATATAGAAAGTGCTATGGCGACCATAGTCAGGGAAAATATTCAAAACACTTACTGTCAAACCCCTCGCGGGTACCTTTTTCACGAGCTCCATACGGCAAGACTGGAAGAGCATTATGGGAACAGGCATGAGTGATAAATCTATCATATATTTTGTTGAACCTTAAAGATCCATTATTTTTCCTAATGCGTTACGAATCAACCGTATGTGATATATTTCTTAAGGTAAAGATGGTAAAGGATAATTAATAGAAAATTGGTGGAGAAACATTCCATTACAATCAATTAAGCCTTTACTGCATCAATATCTCTCTTCATCCGAGTATTCGGTAAATTCGGACTTCAGGCATATTCTTACATGGGAGAATGATATGAAAAACAGTTCAACCACATTTGATGGTTTTCATATGCCTGATCCTTACTTGGAGCTGCGCTCAAATTTTCTCCTGATATTTCAAGAAAAGATATACTAACCTGTTATATATGTCCTATTGTAAAAGTTGATCAGAACTCATTAAATTATGGTCATTAAGAAGGCACGTACACTGTGCTTCAAATAGTTGGACACCTCAATAAAGTGTGCTGTATAAACTTTCAAGATGTCTGAAGAAGTGCAATAGCCATTGTCCAAAATAATTTATATTCAAAGAGAAACATATCTGTTTTGATAATTCAAATTGTATAAAAATCATTATGGAAGAGGGTTAGCACGCACAGGAATTAAGATGATATACTGGTGTACAGTGATTTTTCATTTCAATTAATTTATCTGAGTCACATGCTCAGATGTAGAACACAATTTCCTCCACACATTCTACACTGCTAATGGATTATAAGTTATGATTCTCTTGATAATTTTTTTTATAGAAAGTATCTCATTTTAGGGAAAGCGCACCTACCTACCTTGCAGATTCCCATTTTTGCATTCGAATGGGATTTGAATGACAAATATGGATAATGACCATATCCCTGTACACAGCACAAAATCGATAATTCAGTAAATCATAAACCGAAGGCATACAAAATCAGGATAAAACAGGAACCAAAGCAAACAAACAAAAACCTCCACCACATGAAAAGAAGCGAACTCCCGATATCGGTTTTGAAATTATTTCGGCAAATATCATGAAATGTTTGAAAAGTAGATATGAATTAAAAGTATGACAGGTATTAATCATGAATTTAAGAAGAACTAAGATCTCTTCAAGAATTATTCAATCAATACACATCAGTAAATGAAAGAGGAAAGCACAAAAAACTTAATCATATTCCAAAAACCACAATCAAATGGATTATGAATTTTGGGGTAAAAAATGAAAAAAAAAATATATATATATATATATAAGCAGAACTTCCCCACGCGAAAAGAAAATAGGTCAAAAAGTCGGATACAATAAGATATGAGATTCAATATACTTTATTTCAGTCTATTTACTTCAACCAAGCCAAAGTAATCGTGTCAGAATTACAAGCCTCCAATGGTGTACTGTATTTGATTGATGAGGTTTTGAATGTACCAGAGGGAACCATTGATGACATCATTCTGAATCCTGATTACGACATCAGCGGCTTCATGGACTTCATCAAGGAGGCCAGACTTACCCAAAC
Source organism: Pinctada imbricata (assembly GCA_033119305.1). Taxonomy (NCBI): domain Eukaryota; kingdom Metazoa; phylum Mollusca; class Bivalvia; order Pterioida; family Pteriidae; genus Pinctada; species Pinctada imbricata. The sequence goes on along the minus strand of VSWD01000006.1, from coordinate 59,577,360 downwards.
TTTCAACAGAACATCAGGTTGTAATCAGTATTTGGGGGCTTTGGTCATATCTGTTCAAACTGTCATAGAGCTGTTGCGATGGGTGTTGCATGCAATCAGGAGACGCTGACTCTCCCCGGGCACCTGGTCTCACTTCGGAATTTTGTTAATTCCGAGGTTCGCAACCGTTCCTGTGGAAAATCTAATGATTTTGCCTTGCCTTCTCGACTATAAGACTGAATAACTGATGGGTACTTCTGTAATGTTTATTCCGAATAACTTAAGCAAATTCCCTCTTAATGTAATGAAACTAAGAAATAATTCTTTGTAACTTTTTGTACTGCTACAAGTCCTAACTCTGCGTTATACAAACTATAACTACAATCATATTATAACTTGTTGAGTATACTAGTAACTACATGTATATCATTGTGACGAGAATCTTTGTTTCATTTTCCAATAATGGTTTTTGTAAAGTGTTTTTCTTTTCTCCTGAAATTTTGATATACCACATTGCTGTATAGATATTAAAGGTTTATATATATTATGTCGTATTATACCTATTAGCTGTTTGCTTTTGGAAATAATAAATTGAATTGAATAGAAATAGATCTTCATACATGTATATGCATTCACGAATGTGAAGATAATGAAAAAATACGTATTTCCATCGGATGTCGTTTCGAGACAATGTGAATACGTGATTTTAAAATATTTGTGCTCAGTTTTTCATTTGGAATGGAAATCTTAAACAGTTCAATAAAAATGCAGCTTACTATTAGTGTACAAATAACATAGTTAATAGGTAAAACTCATTATGAAGTAAAATTATTTATGTTTTATTCAGAAGAATAAATTTGATTAGATATTATTTGTGTCTAGGACAAAGATATACCATGTTTGTTCCATCCAACGAAGCCTTGGCTAATGCTGACCAAAACCTTATGAGCTCTATCAAGAACAGTTATTCCCGCGCTAGATGTAAGTATATTTTCTCTCTTTTAAGTAGCTGAAGTGTCATGTGCTAACGTGTTTCAAAGTGAGTTATGACAATGTCAAAAATGTGTAACATCTTCAACGCTTTCGAAATCTATTAAACGTGGGTCCTGTAGCAGCATATCCCACCAACCTTGCTACTTCTTACGGTACATTTTTAACATAATAACTTTCACATTCTTTGGCCCAATTACATTGTTTAGATTGAGGAACTCTGACGAGGGTAAAGTACCCGAAATGTGCATGTCTGGTACAAGCTGCTACTTTATCTGTTCTTAAATGATGCTATTGAATTTGAAGAGTTTAACATTTGTACATGCATATTGAATACTAGTATTATCACGTACATGCCGGTACTAATGCCAAGATTAGACTGCCCACATAAAAAAGAGCATCCCTCAGGTCAGAATTCTGGAAATTTTATGCTTGGATACCCTATTTTTTCTCTTAAGAATATTGTTCAGATCATCAAACTAATATAGTTTTGGGAAAAGAAACTTTCATAGTTACATTTCATCATCCCTCAAAAGAGATTTTCTTATTTTTCCCAAAGGGTCCAATGTTAAAGTTCAAACGGCTACACTCTCGGTATAATCATGAAACCAAGAGTTATATTTTGTTTTTATATCAGGTTTAACATAAGCTTTGAATTTATGGAAATGTAAATATTGTAAAAGTTGTTATTAAGGAAATATGAACATCTGAGACCTAAGGAATGCTCTACCTTAATGTGTCCTTTTTATCGTTTAGATTTGGTTGACTATCAGGTAGCCGGTACTCTTTATGTTAAGAGATAGACTACCCTCTTAATGTGTCTTTTTATCGTTTTGGTAGACTATCGCGTAGCTGGTACTCTCCGTGCCAAGAGTTAGACTCCTCTCTTAATGTGTCCTTTTTATCGTTTAAATTTGGTTGACTATCGCGTAGCCGGTAATCTCCGTGCCAAGAGTTAGACTACCTTCTTAATGTCTCCTTTTTATCTTTTAGATTTGGTTGACTATCACATACATGCCGGTACTTTCCATGCCTAGAGATAGACTACCCACTTAATGTGTCCTTTTTATCGTTTAGATTTGGTTGACTATCGCGTAGCCGGTAATCTCCGTGCCAAGAGCTAGACTACCCTCTTAATGTCTCCTTTTTATCTTTTAGATTTGGTTGACTATCACATACATGCCGGTATTCTCCATGCCAAGAGATAGACTACCCTCTTAATATCTCCTTTTTATTATTTAGATTTGGTTGACTATCACGTACATGCCGGTACTCTCCATGCCAAGAGTTTAAGCAAGGACGCCAGACTGTCTACATTATACAGAGGACATTACATCTCTGTCTCACATGACACAAGTAAGTAAATGTCCAATTATTTCTCCATAATTATTGTTTGAAAATGTCTTATACCTCATTTTTAAAGATATTCAAGAATATTCAAGAAATGACTGTCTTACTCTGGGTGTTCATGGTAGTATAATTCTGGTTGGTCACGTGCAAATTCCGTGAATCGCGAAGAAATTCTAGGAAAATTTGCACGTGTCCAACCAGAATTATACTACCATGAACACCCAAAGTAAGACAGTCATTACTTATATTTCCATTCGTATTGAATATAAGACACCCCATTTGGCATTAATAAAGGGCATTTTAAACGTTATAACGTCAAAGTATCTGAACGTTGGTAAATTCTCCGTACTTTCTGAACTAAAGCGTGACGTCATAATAGGCAACCAGAATTATAGTTTATAAATCCCTTTGCCTAACGGGCGCTTAACATGGGGATTTCCCTGCAATGGAAATATTTAATTTTATTCTATTTTAATACAACTGAGGCACATGAGCTCGATGCCAACAACCCTCAATGACAGCCACCACTTCACAATTCTCTGTGGTGAAAGTTCAAGGAATATCACGATTCATTACGGAAATACAGTGGCCCACTTGCTCGATATGATTACACAAAATAGATAAACTTTGCAAAAGAAATCGTATTTTATCTTTAAACTTTCAAAAACTATATAAAACTTCAAAATATTTCCTCGCAAACGTTATTGAACGTGATTGTTTGACGGAATGGAGTCATCTTCTTCATGTGCAACATGGACCGGAAATACGTAATGTAACTAGGAAAGCTTTTCTCTGATTGGTCAAGTATATTTAGAATAGAAATTTCAATACATGAGACAATTTACGAAATATTCTTTGGTGAGAAAAGTATTTGTAGATCGATTATCATGTTTGTTTTTTTTTTACTAAACAAAGAATATGAACCGTATCATAGGAACGAATATGTAACAAAAAAAATTCCCTCTCTGTAGCTTTTTCTAAACATCCGATCTACTTTGACGTTACAAAGAATAAAATGGCTCGAACGGCCTGTTTCACAGAGTTTTAAGGTGTATTGCGTTGATATATTTTAAAGTTTTGTAACTTTTCGGGTAGTTTTAACATAATAAGAAAGACGACAAGCACAAATTTATTTGCAAAATAGATTTAATTCGTGAAATTTGATGTTCAAGCCAGGCTATTAGATTTCATTCAATATGGATAGTGAAGGTCCTTCTATAAGGAAAGTAGAGGCGGATATTCTTGTGGATCGTTGGCATCGAACTCTTGAGAACTGATGTCTGAAAATATCATGACTTTGTCGTTAATTTTTCTACGTTAATTTTATTCTTGTTCATCACAAATATGCTACTAGTATGAATACCGATAAAAGTCAAACACATGTCTGGTATTTACTGATTGATTAGACATTTCGAAATAAACACATTGTGTGAATCTTATGTCTCAGACATTTTATATGACTACTCTTTAGGTAACATGACATTGTTGAACAATGTTGCCAAGATAAACATTGCTGATATTGAAGCTGAGGATGGAGTGGTACACATTATTTCTCATGTCCTTATCCCGTCAACTCTCGCTTCTGGAGGAATTGTTGGTTAATTACTGTTCAAATATATCTGAAAATAAAAATATGTTTAATTCTGTGGTTATGTTTGTATTTCATAAAGCGATAAAAAATTTCCTTTAACATGTTAATTGATTTATACAACTTTGTTGAATTGTGAATAAAAGCAGTGAATGATAGTCAGACACAAAAGCTGAAACCAGATTCCAAAAAAAACACAATCGAATTTTCGAATTTTGGAAAAAAAAATACAAAACGAAACTTTCTTACGCGAAATAAAACAAAAAGACGCACAAAAAAGCATTAGGGAATTGCTTATCTCCAAAATCAAAGATTCAAAACCAACCATGAACACCAGATTCGAGTCTGTCTTCAAAGATCCTGATGTAATCACAGAACTAACCTACCTCTAGGAACATCATATCATCACACCAGCAGATAAAGCATCTAATAATTACGCATTCACTTGTAAAATGAATTATTTAGAAAGCATTGTCAAAGAATTGGGACTAAATTCGAATTCTGGAAATCCCATCATTGCTCATTCAAATTTTTCGACTTCGGAAGTAATTGAAAATCACAAATCCTGCTACGTCTTTCGGTAAATGTTTGGACATAATAATTTTCACACTCTATGGCAATATTACATTGTTTAGATTGAAGATTACTGACGAGGTTTTAGTACTCGAAACGTGAATGTCTGGTTCATGCTGAAAATGCGTCTGTTCTTACTGACGAGGGTTTAGTACCCGAAACGTGCATGTCTGGTCCATGCTGAAAATTTATCAGGTTTTAAATGATGCTATTGAATTTAAAGACGTTTAACATTTGAACTACTTGGTGAGTGTCACTGCTGGTGGACCAAGAGTCCCCGAGGGCACATGTAGCCAAGTTCGATCAACTTCGGTTGATCGTCTGTCTCTTCAACGCATTTGAAATTTTCTGTTAAAAAATTTCTTGAAATTTCTAAAACGTGGGTCCTGTAGCATCATATCCCACCCATTCTGCTACGTCTTTTGGTACATTTTTGGACATAATTTTCATACTTTTTGGCCATATTACATTGTTTAGACTAAGGATCACTGACGAGGGTTTAGTACCCGAAACGTGCATGTCTGGTCCATGCTGAAAATTTATCAGGTTTTAAATGATGCTATTGAATTTAAAGACGTTTAACATTTGAACTACTTGGTGAGTGTCACTGCTGGTGGACCAAGAGTCCCCGAGGGCACATGTAGCCAAGTTCGATCAACTTCGGTTGATCGTCTGTCTCTTCAACGCATTTGAAATTTTCTGTTAAAAAATTTCTTGAAATTTCTAAAACGTGGGTCCTGTAGCATCATATCCCACCCATTCTGCTACGTCTTTTGGTACATTTTTGGACATAATTTTCATACTTTTTGGCCATATTACATTGTTTAGACTAAGGATCACTGACGAGGGTTTAGTACCCGAAACGTGCATGTCTGGTCCATGCTGAAAATTTATCAGGTTTTAAATGATGCTATTGAATTTAAAGACGTTTAACATTTGAACTACTTGGTGAGTGTCACTGCTGGTGGACCAAGAGTCCCCGAGGGCACATGTAGCCAAGTTCGATCAACTTCGGTTGATCGTCTGTCTCTTCAACGCATTTGAAATTTTCTGTTAAAAAATTTCTTGAAATTTCTAAAACGTGGGTCCTGTAGCATCATATCCCACCCATTCTGCTACGTCTTTTGGTACATTTTTGGACATAATTTTCATACTTTTTGGCCATATTACATTGTTTAGACTAAGGATCACTGACGAGGGTTTAGTACCCGAAACGTGCATGTCTGGTCCATGCTGAAAATTTATCAGGTTTTAAATGATGCTATTGAATTTAAAGACGTTTAACATTTGAACTACTTGGTGAGTGTCACTGCTGGTGGACCAAGAGTCCCCGAGGGCACATGTAGCCAAGTTCGATCAACTTCGGTTGATCGTCTGTCTCTTCAACGCATTTGAAATTTTCTGTTAAAAAATGTCTTGAAATTTCTAAAACGTGGGTCCTGTAGCATCATATCCCACCCATTCTGCTACGTCTTTTGGTACATTTTTGGACATAATTTTCATACTTTTTGGCCATATTACATTGTTTAGACTAAGGATCACTGACGAGGGTTTAGTACCCGAAACGTGCATGTCTGGTCCATGCTGAAAATTTATCAGGTTTTAAATGATGCTATTGAATTTAAAGACGTTTAACATTTGAGTGTCACTGCTGGTGGACCAAGAGTCCCCGAGGGCACATGTAGCCAAGTTCGATCAACTTCGGTTGATCGTCTGTCTCTTCAACGCATTTGAAATTTTCTGTTAAAAAATTTCTTGAAATTTCTAAAACGTGGGTCCTGTAGCATCATATCCCACCCATTCTGCTACGTCTTTTGGTACATTTTTGGACATAATTTTCATACTTTTTGGCCATATTACATTGTTTAGACTAAGGATCACTGACGAGGGTTTAGTACCCGAAACGTGCATGTCTGGTCCATGCTGAAAATTTATCAGGTTTTAAATGATGCTATTGAATTTAAAGACGTTTAACACTTAAATGATGCTATTGAATTTGAAGACGTTTAACACTTACTTCTTTCGGTCTTGACACCAACAAATTGGATCTAGATTTACCGTACCTGTATTGTATACCGAAAATGCACAAAGTTCCATATAAACAACATTTCATTGCTGGTTCCTTAAAATATTTAGCCTAATCTGTATCGGTCTTACTCGCCAAAATTTTATCTGAAATTAAGTCAGGTCTTCAAAAGTATTGTTCAACCGTGTATTCGCGTAGCGGTATAAGCCAAAAAAATCGAAAGAGCTTTTAGAACACTTCAAATGAACACAGTTGAAAAGAGTAGACTTTATAGAATCGTTTGACTTTTCGACACTTTACACCAGAATTCCACATACTAAATTGAAAGAGAGACTCCACAGATTATTAGCAACGCATTTACGAATAAAAACGGTAATCGTAAAGATAAATTCATTGTCGTAAATTACGACAAAACTTACTTTTACTTTGTAAAAGAGAAATTTGAGTCAAAAACAAAGTATACCGAATCAGATGTCATTTAAAAGATGTTGAATTTCCTGATCGAAAACATTTTGTAGTCTATGGAGATAAGGTCTTCTAACAGGTTGTTGGCATTCCAATGGGAACCAATTGTGCTCCGCTCCTTGCTGACATATTTTTATAATCATACGAAGATGAATTTATTCAATCCTTGATCTCTGACGGCAAAAGACAGTTAGCTCTTAACTTCAACTTCACATACAGATACATTGATGATCTACTGTCCATCAATTATCCAACCTTTGCAAATTACCTTAGCGCAATCTATCCCGTTGAACTTGAAGTTAAAGAAACAACAGAGACCTTTAATTCAGCGTCTTATTTGGATGTTAAACTTCTATAGATTCATTAGCATCATTTCAAACCTGATAAATTAACAGCATGGACCAGACATGCACTTTTAGGGTACTTAACCCTCGTAAGTGATCCTCAGTCTAAACAATGTAATATGGCCAAAATGTTTGAAAATTTTTATGTGATATCATGTTGTCTTGGGACGCCCAAGGTAATATGAACACATCACTTTATAACAAACGTGGACGATTTCAATTTCAATATCACATATTTTCTGAGTAGCATCATCTCGTCGTTCTCTCATTTCTCAATTAATACGTTATGCTCGTGCAAGCTCCATGTACTAAGATTTTGTTATAAGAGGAAAATGTATCAGTTAAGCTTCTCAGTCAATGATACGTTTGTGACCGACTTAAATCGTCACTGAGGGAGTTTTATGTTAAACGTCTTCAAATTCAATAGCATCATTTAAGAACAGATAAATTTTCAGCATGGACCAGACATGCACGTTTCGGGTATTTAAACCTCGTCAGTGATCCTCAATCTATAGTCGATATGGAAAAATGGTAGCACACTACAACATCCCTTTCCCCAGAGTAGTAAATTATATTCTGACGTGGACCTTTTGTGCCATGACATACCAATTTATACGTTTGTCCTCCTTTGTGGGAGTTACCAATAGTGACCTGTTTACCGAATTGATGTGGCGGGTGTTGCAGGCAAGCAGGAGATGCTTACTCTTCCTGGGCACATGGTCTCACTCCTTTGCAAGGATTTCACTTCACTTCATATGGTAGATTTTTTTATTTTATTGCCTTAGTTCTGGTTTTATCCTGATTTTGTATGCCCTTTGTTAGATGATTTTTCGATTAACGATTTTGTACTTCTTGATAGGGATATGATTTTTCCATATTTGTCTTTTATAAAATCGATGTCTGAGCATCGATAATATCTGTAATAAAATATTTTAATGAAATGAGATATATTTGTAGAATGTAAGACAAAGGAGCTTCATTAATTTTTCTTTACTCTTCAATAATTGTAATTTACCATTATGGAAAACAGATGGCTTTGTCTTCATCTATGTTTTAATCTAAAAGATGTGGCATTTATACTCCTCCATTCCGTTGCAGTTGCGTGTATAACTCTCTATTGGGATTTTTTTCTTTCAGGACTATTAGACTTTCCTTTAATTTACAGTTTGGATGTATTTCGTCACAACAATATCTATAGGTTTCATTTCACTTAAAAAAATTAGGACTTAAAACTCCAAACAAATAACGGTGTTGTTGTAGAATACATTGAAGTTTCTGACGATCATGATAAAAAATGAATTAATTGATCAAGGTATTCGCTTTCACGAACAAGTAAAGACTTTCTGGAAATTTTACAAAAATTATCGTCAACTTCTTTTGAAATTCGGACCCATACATGCAACAGAGTACATCAAACGCCTTTTATATCGTGGATATGATGCTTATGTCACCAGACGGACACTAGGCTTGGTACATGAGCAATCTACAGTCTTGTACAAGCGCATTCTTAAAACTTGCACTCTGACTAACTGTGACGACGGGACTCCATGACGGGCCCTGTCCAAACCTCTCTGAATGTCAGTCGGACTCCTCGGGTGATAACATATATGAGCTCGCTACAGCCAGCAGAGCACGGACTGTATTACCCTCGTCCTCTTTTGATATGCATTTACGTATTCATCTGTGTTGCTGGGGCCTCTGCGTTTTACGGTCAAGTTTGTGTGTGGTATCTAACAGGGAGTATGTTCTTTTACACCATAATTGTACGTTCTATAAGACCTCTGGGTAATCGGAAAGTGGGAGGGTTGTGCGCACGTAATCCAGGATAACCACATCGTCAGCTAATTATGTGGCAGATGGCCGTCCTAAGTCGGCACCGGTTGCCCATTTGTCTCGTTGGTTTATGTGTGGTCTTTAATGTTTCATGTTTCTATGGTGTGTGTTGGCGTTCCTTGTCCATTTTGCGTCTCTTTCTACCGATGCTTCAACCGAGTATTGTTGAAGATCCCCTCCTTTCTTTCCATTTTCACTCGGCCTCTTTGTCTAGTATAACGTGCTGCCAATTTATCTGTTCTTAAATGATGCTATTCAATTTCAAGACGTTTAACATTTACTATTTTTCTATACTTCTTATTGCATTGTAAAGGAAGTTGAGGTCATATTTGACATATTTTAATAATTTAATTTTGCATGTAACAAGGATTTTCATTAACTTAAAAGTTGAGGTTATTCTCCATAACCTGAAAAATATTAGGACACGCCCCCTTTTCTGGAACTACTTCCAAAATTAAGCAAAATGGTGGATCCCGTAAACTTGATACACTAAATTGTACCTCGAGAACGAAGACTAGATACAACATACACGTCATTTATACTATTTTCATCTCTAGATATACAAACATAATCGATTGTAACAACAGGTAAACGATTAAATGAAGTACTTACCGCGAGATTTGTAGGTAAACATATCGTGTCGGTGCGATGATAGGTCACGCTGATGAAAGATTGCATTTAAATCAAAATCCACCACTATCAAACATGTACCTGATTGTCAGATGCTTTGCCATCCCATCCAGAGTCATTCTATTCTCATCGTTTGAAATATATCAAATGACTCGGGCTGAAATGTATGAAAACAAACGCCGGCGCCGTTCAACTACCAGCCCCCATTCTTGTGCTGTCGGCTGTTGTTATTAGCAACGAGGGAGATAATCCCTTCGCAGGAACTTTGCATTGAGCATTTTCACGATTTTCCAAGATCTAATAAGATGCACATAATGTATTATATAACTTGAAATTAAATTATAAGGAATGTTTCTAAAATTCTTTTTGGTTATGGGAAATAACCTCAAAAAGCCGATGCACAAACGTGATATAATTCGCTACGCGTTCCTTGTTCTATTTGCGTCTCTTTCTGTGTGTGTCTGCTTTGATGTGAATTATACCGCTTGTGCATCGGCTTTTTGAGGTTATTTCCCATAACCAATAAGAATTTTAGAAACATTCTTTAAATAAACTTGGGCTTCGATATATTCAGACCAAGGAATTCAAAACATTTCTTCAAATTCATAGCATCATTTAAGAATGGATAAATTTGCAGCATGGACTAGATTAACCCTCCTCAGTGATTCTCATGCAAAACAATGAAATATATGACCATATACTGTGAAAGTTATGTCAAAGTTCCTCCGCCTTCACATATCAAGTCCCAATTAATGTGTCAAATATGACCTCATTTGCTGTTATAAATAATTGGTAAACGTTTTCCCATAGATTACTTTTTTTAATATAATGCCAAGGAGTTGATCTCCAAGGACTCGCGGCACTCGAAGCAAAATATCGAAATACCCAAAAGCAAAATACAGAGTGGACAAACACAATAAGATACACCAAAGATACAAGGAAAACCAAACACAGAGTGGACAAACACAATAAGACGCACCAAAGATACAAGGAAAACCATACACAGAGTGGACAAACACAATAAGAGAAACCAAAGATACAAGGAAAACCAAACACAGAGTGGACAAACACAATAAGAGAAACCAAAGATACAAGGAAAACCAAACACAGAGTGGACAAACACAATAAGAGAAACCAAAGATACAAGGAAAACCAAACACAGAGTGGACAAACACAATAAGAGAAACCAAAGATACAAGGAAAACCAAACACAGAGTGGACAAACACAATAAGAGAAACCAAAGATACAAGGAAAACCAAACACAGAGTGGACAAACACAATAAGAGAAACCAAAGATACAAGGAAAACAAAACACAGAGTGGACAAACACAATAAGAGAAACCAAAGATACAAGGAAAACCAAACACAGAGTGGACAAACACAATAAGAGACACCAAAGATACAAGGAAAACTAAACACAGAGTGAACAAGCAAAATAAGACGCACCAAAGATACAAGGAAAACTAAACACAGAGTGGACAAACACAATAAGAGACACCAAAGATACAAGGAAAACTAAACACAGAGTGAACATGCACATTAAGAGACACCAAAGATACAAGGAAAACTAAACACAGAGTGAACAAGCACAATAAGATACACCAAAGATACAAGGAAAACCAAACACAGAGTAGACAAACACAATAAGATACACCAAAGATACAAGGAAAACTAAACACAGAGTGAACAAGCACAATAAGACGCACCAAAGATACAAGGAAAACCAAACACAGAGTAGACAAACACAATAAGATACACCAAAGATACAAGGAAAACTAAACACAGAGTGAACAAGCACAATAAGACGCACCAAAGATACAAGGAAAACCAAACACAGAGTGAACAAGCACAATAAGACGCACCAAAGATACAAGGAAAACTAAACACAGAGTGAACAAGCACAATAAGACGCACCAAAGATACAAGGAAAACCAAACACAGAGTGAACAAGCACAATAAGACGCACCAAAGATACAAGGAAAACTAAACACAGAGTGAACAAGCACAATAAGATACACCAAAGATACAAGGAAAACCAAACACAGAGTAGACAAGCACAATAAGACGCACCAAAGATACAAGGAAAACCAAACACAGAGTGGACAAACACAATAAGACGCACCAAAGATACAAGGAAAACCAAACACAGAGTGGACAAACACAATAAGAGACACCAAAGATACAAGGAAAACCAAACACAGAGTGGACAAACACAATAAGACGCACCAAAGATACAACTACAAGGAAAACATAACATCAAATGTGACATTAAAGAAAGATCCTCAACAGGATTCGCTTGTAGCATCCACAACAAAACACCGAAATACCCAAATGCCAAACACAATAGACAAGCACAACAAGAGATACGATAGGGATACGGAGCAATAAAACACTAAGCACAGACTGTTATATAAGCATGTCATAGAATTTTTTTATCCATTTACATAGAATCTGTCTTACAAACGGTCGCTGCGTTTAACTATCTCGTTTGTGATGTCACCTTACAGTGAGAAGTGATATGTTTATACAAAAATTGTGTGTCTATGAAGACCTCTGTGTATCCGGTTAAGTGGGTGGGTTGTGCGCACGTAATCCGGATAAGCACACCATTTGCTAATAGCAGATGTCCGTCCAAAGTGGGCGCTGGGTGCACATTGGTCTCCTTCCTTTTATGTGTTGTCATTAATCTTTGATGTTTCTGTACGTCTGTTTCGATTGTTTTGTATGATGTGCTAGTGAATATTGTTGTGTCTTTTTGCGTTTTGTAGATTTGTCTGATGTCATTTATGTGTCACTTTCTTGTTGGTTTGTTTCGCTGGGTGAGTGCAGGGTTGTAATGCTGGATATCCTTCTCTTTTCGTCAAATCGCTAAACATAAAAAACTACACATAAAGCAGCGAGATTAATTCGCAATCGGTGCTAACAAGCCACACCATCTGCCACGTTAGTAGCAAACGGTGTGGTTATCCAGATTTCGTGCGCACAATCCTCCCATTCGTCCGGTTACCAAGTACACATAGTATCGAAGAACGCACCGTTTTATGTAAAATGCCGATGACGATACAAACAAGACAGCGAAACACATGAGCCCAAGTTAAAAACAGATGAATATGTAAATGGAAATAGATATCAAATACATAAGGACGTTTAGACGTATGTACTCAGCCCACTTGAGTGATCAAATGCATGCAATTACCAGAGGAGTCCAACCAACTTTCAGAGAAGACAGGAGGTCAAGGCCGTGTATACTCTGAGGAGGTGTTAAGGGGGTCTGTTATTAATAATACGGAAGTGTTCCAACTCCCTTCTTCAAGAAAATTTCAAACCAGTTTGTTATACACCAGACATATTGTTCGGATATTAAATCCTCATCAGTGATTCGTCCTGTCAAAGTGATTTTAGACACAACAAAAATTTATTTTAGTACAGGCTTTCTACTCTACTTTGATGAAAAAGAAGGAAGAAAGTAGGAGTAGTCATTGAAAAAAAGCAGGAGAAAAAAAGGAAAAAGTAGGAATTAATAGGGGAAAAGTAGGAAATTTTCCATCACTTTTAGCGACAATTGTCAGTAAATATGACAAACAAATCACAGTTAGCAATGAATGTAGACTGGGAATATTCATTTTCGAGGAAATCACAGAGTGAAATAAGGCTAGATTGATTTTTCATGTAAAATATACAGAATGGGCGAGCGAAGCGAACCCGAAATTTTTTAAAAACTTTGAATCAGATGTCAATGACAAGTGAAGCAAGTAATTTTTTACTTTTGAGATGAAAAAGGAGGAATAGTAGGAGATTTTGAAGAAACAACAGGAAAAAAGAGGATCAAAATAAAAAAGTAGGAAAAGTAGGAAATAGTAGGAAAAAGTAGGAACAGTAGAAAACATGTTAGTAGCGCCCTCGTGCTATAATTTTTTTATACAAAAAAATTGTGCATTTACTTTGCAGAGAGTGCGCGGTTCCATTTTTCCTGTAGGCTTGATTCAGGCATATCCAAATAAAATCTATGTTAAAAATAGCATTGGAAGGATGCTAAGATGTTATCCTCCTTTAATTTCGATTATATTTTTGGACGAAATGAGCTGGAAAGAAGTAATTAATACACTTAAAAGCATCCATATCACGGTGAACGAGTTTAACTTCTCCACGCTGCAACATGAAATAAATCCCGCCATGCGCTGGTGCAAAGCTGTACATTGGTCAAGTACGATGATGAATGACATCAGGATCATATCCATGGTATATATAAGACTATAATTGATAATTCTGACGCATTTTTGATGACAATTCTGTCTACCTTTGATACCTCTGGGAGTAAAGCGGGTTTATCCTTCAAAAATGTATTAGTAATACTTTTTTTTAAATGCTTTGTTCTCGGAAAGTTAATTGGCACGTTTGACAGTGTTTTAAATTTTTTCACTGACATGGTCGCAATGGCACTTTCTATATAGACATGGTCTCAGACAGTGCATATTTTGTAGATGTTGTTTTCATTTTCGTGCGTGAACATCGACGGTGGGTGCGGCTAGCCAAACAGGGGATTCTTACTCCTCCCGGGCACCTGATCCCATCTCTAGCTTCTTAGGGGTCCGTCGATGCTCAATTTGGTGCTCTCTTGTGAGTGCTGTTGTCAGGATCTTATTTACTCTTTTGAGTTTGAATATATATATAGCTGAATTTTGGAGGAATTATAGAAGAAAGGAGGGGATCTTCAACAGCACACGATTTGCAGCACCTACACTCAAAACTCCAAACACCCAATGCAAAAACACAGAGCAGACACGCACAGAGAGAGAGAGACGCAAAAGGACAAGGAACACCAAATTATACCACAGAAACACCAAACACATATGACTAGCACATAAACAAACGAGACCAATGGGCAATCGGTGTCGACTTAGGACGGTCATCTGCCACTCAAGTAGCAGACGGTGTGGTTATACGGATTACGTGCACCACCAACCTCCCCCCCCCCCCAACATACACATTTTTCCGATGACCCTGAGGTATCGAAGAACGCACAATTGTGGTGTTAAATAATTTCTTCATTGTAAGATAAACAGACATTATGACGAAGGGACCAAAGAAACACAGAGATGGATATGTGAATGGATATAAAAAAAACAGAAGGCCTACGAAGTACAGTTCGTCCTCTGCCGGATGTACGCATATTACTACCCGAGGAGTACATATGGTCGCAGCCCTGTCTACTCTAAGGTTTGGCCAGGGCCCGTCATGAAGTCCTGTATAACTCAAGATGACTTTAGTTTTCGGACTTCTCTCTAAAAGGAATAAAGATACTGAGATGAAATCATCTATGTCACGGTATTCGATATGCAGAGAAAAGTGTTTAGGCATGGTTGGTTTACCTATTTTAGGAAGTTATTTTTCTGGATGAATTGCAGAAGTGCATATCTCAATTTGTTTTTTATACCAAAAGGACGGATATTTTAAGAAAAAAGGAAGGATGAGATCTCCAACCAGACCCGGTTGCAGCACCAAAACACCTGGTGTGAAAACAAAGAGTAGACAAGCACAGCAAGAGATGTCAAAGAGACATACGACATAGAAACATTAAACACAAAGACTACATATCAATTGGCAATCGGTGCCGACTTAGGACGGCCAACTGCCACACCAAAAGCAAATGATGTTGTTATCCGGATTACGTGCGCACAACTCTCCAACCTTTCCGATTACCAAAAGTTCTCACAATGGTAGTGTATATTAACATTATCACTGTTAAGATGACCACACAAACAAGACAGCATAACATAGGGTACCATGCAACACAGATGAATATAGATATAAAAAGGGGACGTACGAAATACAGTCCGTGTTATTCATGTTATCACACGATGAGTTCGACAGACATTCAGAGAGGACAGGTGGACAATTCCCTGTCTTCTAAGAGGTTTGGACATGGCCCGTCATGGAGTCCCATTGTCAAAGTCGGTGCATCTTATAAATAGTTTGATTTGACAATACTAATATCTCAGGACATACAATATTTTAAATTTCAATCGAACAAGGGTTCATATGAAAAATGGTTAAACACAAAAAGGTTATGCTAAACAAAATTCAGAATTCAGAAAATCACAATCAACGGGCATATGCATGATGATAATGGAGGTAAAATACATGACCAAAGATTAAATTTGTGTGTCCTGATATATATCGACGTCTTAGTGCATTAAGGTCCTACAAAATCTTTACCTGATTGTACTAAGGTGTCCATATACCATGTTACTAAAAGAGTCTAAAACTAGAAAGGTTTCTTGTTGCGATTGCAACAAGAGTGCCTTCCTCCTATACAATTTTTGGTTTGGAAATATGAAGGACGTCACATTACATGTATTTATATTATATATTTAAGTTTTCAAATAGCAGTAACATTAAATTTTCAAACCGATAATTGTTGGTGAGCAACCATTTGATTTTTTTTTTTGGGGGGGGGGGGGTTAGGAATTCTATTGCCAGCCGGTAAAATTTTTTTAGCAATTTTCTGAGCAGGCCATTTTTTTCAGCCATTACCAGAGTCGGAGAAAAATTTCCGCCGGTTCTTCGGGCCGGATTTAAACAAATTGTCAAATGTTGTGAATGTCTGTGCAAGTTAAACTCCCCGCTGTTACAGAGTATGAGTTAATAACCGTTCCTTCAGATGTCTCTTTGCAATTAGCGAATTTCAGACAGATTGTATGATGTTTAAATAGAACCTTTTCTAGATTTTTGTGCCTATGCGTATTAGGTCTCTGGTAGATACAGCTATGTCAACAGTTTGTATTTATATTAATTAATTTTTTGACTTTAAATTGTCTGGCACAAAGGGCCAGCAAAAATTTCCATATCATGCAATGTATCCTTACTTTTGCATGGTCCGGGGAAAAAAAATTGCCGGCCCTTTGGGCCGGAATATTTTTTTCAGCATTTTTCAGAGCCGGGATTTTTTTTTTTTGCAAATTCTTCCTGCCCCCTTCCCCCATAAAAAAGGCGAGCTCGTAGCTGTAGAACCAATTTTCTTGAGAAGAGAAATGGTAATAACAAGTTACGTTCAATATATATATATAAATACCATGAGGTTCTCGCTGTGCAGGTTCAAATTTGGACCCCCCCCCCCTTCCCTTTTTTCAAAGTTTATTTTGAATTTCCATCATGGCGACATCGTTCAATATAAACAGAACTGTTTTCGAAAAACGAGGAGAGGGAAGAATGTTGGAGAAATTGTTCATCAATTTGTAAATAAACCAACCGAAAATTATGTTCGAACGTTTGCTAGAATTAGAAATTAAACTTGATGTTCAAAATATAGTTATTGAAGTTTAGAAACAGGTTTGTAGGTTAGAAATCGGAATCAAACTACCACTTTTTGTGTGTAAATTCTGGTTTGTAGCTGATCTCTTCTAAATTAATCAACTGTTTTAAAATCAAATTGTGTATATCGAAATGTATTTATGAAATGCATATTCATCATTGCCGTGAAATCGGAATTTGAAAATCTCAACACTGCTTTTCTCGAGTCGGACTCGGACTACCAATTTTAGTGTGCGCCCGATCTGTTGGCGTGAAGGTGTATCGAAATACCCAACTCAAAATTTCGATGCTCATATCTTTTCAACAGTAAGAGATAGGAAAAATCAGAAAGAATAAATAAGACAGATATATGGATAAAAAATAATAATATTGAAATTTTTAGGAAACTTCATAAGCTTAATTTTTGTTTACTATTATAAGCAAAAAAGTGTCTTCCTCCTATGAACTTCTGAATTTGGAAATATGAAGGACGGTGAAGGACGTCATCGTAATAAATCGTTACAGTGTGCATCTAGCATTTCATATCTTGCATGGCTGTCGACTTTCAAAAAGAATGGAAATTGTAGATAGCAAAATACGAGATATTTAAGCTTACAAATAGCAAAACATGAAATTTTCGGTCCTTTTGAGTAATTCGACGCTCCCGTCAAATATTTGAATCTACTAAAAAACATGATAAAAAAAATAACAGAGACCAAAAATAAAAAAGACCAATCTAGCTTTTACTCCAAACGTAACGTTGGAGAACTTTCATTGTCGTAGCTTACAGGGTTCTTGAGAAATCGCTGATCCAATTTTCCACGGTTACGAAAACAATAGGTCTTCCGACGGAAGTCGGAAGACCTAATAATGTCTGCATTTACAAAACTTGATTTTAGCAGTTCAAGTCCGATGAAAAATCAAATAATTCGTTTCATTAATTCTGTACTAAAAGTACACCGTTTCATATTGTTTACTTATGATGTGAAGTGTCAAGAGTAATCTTTTGCCAAAATGGCATTGACCGATCTCCATCGGACCTGATAAGCGATTTACATATTTGTCACTGACCGTTATTCCGCTTGCCGATATTGCTTTTAAAAATTGCAATTTACAATGATTGATTGTGTATTTAGAGTTAATGACGACGCAACTGAATTTACAAGGTCTTTGATTCACATGCTTTAACAGATTACTAATGGAAGTAGCGTCATAAAAGATAACTTTGCATACATTTTCTTTCTTGCACAAAATTTTTATCGGTTCAAATTGACTGAATACAATTTTGGGAAAACCAACATACCTACGATGTACAAAATACGAAAACAACACGTAAAATTTAAACAAGAGAATCGCAAATGTATTCCGTTTAAACAGAAGAATGAGGGAACAATAGTAACAACGAACAACAGGCACCAACCGAAGTCATGAAACAAGCAAAAATAATGGTCGAAAGCGACATAAGAGGACAGTTATACCGAAAAATAACGAAATAAGATAAAGTTAAGGTAAACTTTAAAAGTTCACTCTCCATATATTATCTTTTTTATGTTCTAGCATTACTGGTGAGGCATTATTCTAAATATGAGTACAGTATGCATGCTGCACAAAAATTATTACCATGTTTCAATACCCGTACAGTTGGAATTTTTCGCGTGTGTCTAATTTTCGCTCAATTCGCGAGCATCATCAAATCGCGAAAATAGACATAGTGAATAAAAGACACAGATCTTAACCCTAATCTTGTTCATAGGTTAGCGAAAATTAGACTCTGCAAAAAAAAAGACACCGACTCGAGAATTGTACGATACACAGTATATTTCAATATTGATAATTGAAAAAAAATATATATGTAACACTAACTTTGACATGGTCTTAATTTTGTCTTGAAAAATGCGTTTCAGCATGAGATTCAAATTACTTATTTTGGATACAAAACGACAACGCCTCAAACGCAACAACTATTATTCTGTGAGGTAGCCCAGATTGAACATAGTAGAAGTATACCGTTAACTTCTTGGCCAAACAATTTTCCTAATAGTTACAATTGATAGGAAGAACTTGATATCCCTCGTCAATTGTATAGAAATGCCGAATTTTCGCGATTATAAAGTTTACATAAAGATAAGAACTACCTATAAAGGCATGGTTCACAAAATTCATTTTCATTAGAAATTTTGAAAGTATTAATCAGTGGATAAAAGTCAAACACAATTTAAAGCCGAAATCAAGATTCCAAAAACTTATGTACAGTAAAAATTTAAGGCTTACAAATTCTTAAAAACGTATCAAAGGAGAAAAAATTGGACAAACAGACGGAGACAACAAGTCCAGTGCAAGTATGTAATGTATTGTAGGTGGCGGTCTTAGCGCGGTGCCGTGCTAATTAGTTCTCACAGATACATATCCGATGAAATACAGTACAATTTTTAAACGTCCTCAAAGTCAATATCATCATTTAAGAAGAGGTAGATTTTTTCAGCATGGACATTTAAAAAAAATAGGGACAGTATCGGACTTTGTAGTCCTACCTATTTATTTTCCCATTGAAAATTCTTCTTTTTATCTTTCGTCTCAAACGGGGGATTTACTTTTCTAATTAGAAATCCATTCAAAACAACATTTCCGTGCAGAAAAATCTCCCAATGGAATTAAAGTATTAGTCATGGAAAGAATTAATTTTCTTTGAAAAGTTTACCTTTTCTTTTCTTTATATCTAACATCTCATAAGAGATCGTGATAATCATAGCTTGAACTATCCCGTTGTATAACTGAATTTCAAGCGTTTTGTGGATGGTTTTGCCATAATTATGACATTAATTCATTTTGTTTAGTGTTTATTACTAGGTTGCGTGTTCTGATTGTCGTTTCTAGTTGTTTCTGTGATAGAATGTAGTATTGCTTTTCGTTTTGTTTTTCAATTATTTAATTTCATTCATTTAGCAATTTTTATTGACGTTTTTACATTTGTCATAATTTATACTTTTCTTCTTTACCAGCTTGCTTATAATATCTTCCAAATGGCTTTTGCGCTTAATCATTGAATGAAAAAATATTCGGATCCTTTTTTATACATACCTTCTCTATTATGTATTCCATATATGGTATGACCAGTCCTCGCACGTTTTCAGGAGTATGATATTGTTACGGCCTTAAGTAACGTGGTCAGTCCGGTCATGAACACGGATCTCTTATCGTTTCGCCGATTTGCCATAAAAACCAAAACCTCAGTGGTCCTTACTATGACTCGTGCTTGTGACTCAAAATGTTCAAGATAATCATTCCTCTAGTAAGTATTTCGATAAAACGTTCACTGTTATATGATATAAATCCTAATTGCTAGGATATATTTCCATAAAAATATAAATTCTTTTATTCTGTACGATTTTTTAAAACAATTTCAGGTATGTAAATAAATTAATGCAGAAAATAGTCATCAGAGCATTGATAATTATTGTGACTTATATGACTTTAACATAAATAAAATATTAGAAAAATATCTCTGAAATGATACAAACTTGTTACAAATAAAAACAAAAACACTTGAATACATTCGTATTTGTAACGTGGTCAGTATATACTCATTCGTACTTGTATTCGAGAATTTGCGTTTTGTTTGTATCATCCCTTCCCTCTGGAAGAGATACATGTATTTCAATCTACTACAAACTTATTGTTCCTAAATTCTTCGGAAAAGTGGGAATGTGCACGTAATCTAGAATCGTCTACTCAGAACTCTTTTCGCTAGGGATAAAATCATTTTACATGAGCACTCCCACTTTTCCAATTACCCAGAGGTCTCGAAGAACGTACAATTGTGGTGTAAAATAACCTCCTCACTTGAAGATGACCATACAAACAGACAGCATGACGCAGGGACCCATGAAACATCGGAATATCTCTGACGAAAACTTCTACTTATCTTCTCTTTCAAAATTTGTATCTTTGTGAATAGCAAGTCTAAAAACCTTTTTTTTCTATCCAAAACTAATAAAATTCTAGTAATTGAAATCTCAAGGTTCGGAAATGAATGATCGATTCTATGAATAGACAACCCAGTATTTTAATTTCCTTGGCTTCTGTACGTTTGCTTCCCTTTTTCTTGTCTCATGTGTGTATTCCGCTGTGATCACTACAACTCCGTCTTATTTGAGATAGCCTTATGAATATCTTTTGGTATACTTCATCGTAAGACATTTTCCACTTTTTATAGAGGTATCCTTGCGGATATATTATCCTTGACGTCTTCCGTTTTAACAGTTTTATTCAGTTTTCATTTTCGTGTATATATATTGCATCGATACACATCACCTAGACAAGTCAATGAAAGAAAAATGTTACAAATGTTTATTATGAATATTTCAATAGGTTGTTTTCTTTGGCGTTTATCCATGGATTCGTGTTCTCAAGTAGTGGATGTCAAGTCCCTAAAGTCGCCAGTAACTTTACAAATTCGGCTTATAATGGTCTATGGTATGAGATAGGTAAGATTCAGACGGCGGGAGGGGCATTCTTTGAGAAGGACTGTGTGTGTACCACCATAGATATCAAACCTGTAGAGAAGGCTACAAATGGGGATTCAATAGCTATCAACAGTTGCCGTAAACTTACACCAACAGGAGATTTCTTAAACGCAACAGGTATCAAATCTTTCTAACAGAAAAAAACATTACTTTTCTACTCCGGTTGTACTTTGTATGTTTCTTGTTATGTTATTGCTGGAGATCCTATCATTATTCTCTACAATTTGACTGTATATATGTATGAAAAAAAAAAAACATGTCAGTAATGAAAATATAGTCGTTCATGTTTCAAATGAAAATACAGCAAGAGATAACGTCTTCGATTTCTTTATCAGATATAGTGGAAAGTATTGAACTTAAAAAGATAGCTGACATCATGACATTTCAAACTATTTCAGGTCAGCTGGTAAATGAGGGACCAGCCGGACACTGGCAAGAGGCATTCTTTCCTTTAGCCCCAAAGGTAAAAGTTTATTTCTTATGTCGCGTACAGTGTGTATATATATTTCTGTGGCATGTGGAGAACCACTTTGTCCGTTTTTCGTATGTTTGTTTCGTTTTCATGGTACTATACCAATCTACAGCCTTGTACCAGCGCATTATAAGAATTGCACTCTACCTGACTTTGACGACGAGCCTTCATGACAGGCCCTGTTCAAATTCCGTAAGAGTAGACAGAGTCTCGACCAACTGTCCTCTCTGAATGTCGGTCAGACTTCTTGGGTGATAACATATATCAGCTCCTCCAGCCGACAGAACATGGACAATTTTTCGTAGACCCTATGTTTTATATCTATTAACATATTATTCAAGTTGTTAGTTGGACCCCTGCATTTTGCTATCTTGTGCCTTCTTCGTGACCACTGGGTAGCCGGACAAGTGGGAGGGTTGTGTACACGTAATCCGGATTACTTAAGAAATAAAAAATGACAAGCCGGGCTCTATTGTCTCATAATGCCCGAGCGTCCTCAGCCAATCACAATTATTACCGAGCCGCGTCAGTGGCGAGGTGATAAATGTGATTGGCTGAGGACGCGAGGGCATTATGAGACATAGAGCCCGGCTTGTCATTTTTCATTTCTGTTCTAATGATGACCAAACTTAGACCTTCTGATTCTTGGTAAAATCTGCTTTCAGAAAATGGGTAGGCGTGGCTTATCGCTATAGGGCCTATATTGGAGAATAGAGCCCGGCTCACGTCTGTTGTCTTAAAAGGGAAAAAGAATCAAGTCATATTAGAATAGCCCATATACTACTAATGTGGCAGAAGACCGTCCTACATCGACACCGTTTGACCGTAGACCTCATTGGAATATGTAGTCTGACCAGGAGTTCCTGAGGGCACATGTAGCCAACAAAGGAGGGGATCTCCAACAAGTACGACTTCGGTTGATCGTTTCCTCAAACGCATTCGAAAATTTCTGTTTACAAATTATTTTCGAAATTTCTTAAACCTGGGTCCTGTAGCATCATATCCCACCCATCCTGCTACATCTTTCGGTTTTTTTTTTTTTTTTTTTGACAGAGTTTTCACAGTCTTTGGCTATATTTCATTGTTTGGATTGAGGATCATTGACGAGGGTTAAGTACCCGAAACGTGCATGTCTGGTCCATGCTGTTAATTTATATGTTCTTAATTTAATGATGCTATGATTTTGAAGACGGGTAATATTTGTGTTTAGTTTTTTTTTAATTCGTATTTGGCGGTCCTTATTCATTTTGCGTCTCTTTTTGTGTTCGTCTGCACTGTGAATTCGTATAGGAGTGTTCCCATGATTTGCAGTGTGTGCTGAAAACGATTCCGGTTGTGTGTCTCCTACTTTCTTTTGAAATATGTCAAGTGGTTTAACTTAGACATACATCTCTATAATTAACTTGATTTGAGTAATGTATCCATCAATGATTAACGTCTTCAAATTCATTAGCATCATTTTAGAGCAGATAAATTTACAGCATGGACCAGACATGCATGTTTCGGGTATTTAACCCTCGTCAGTGATCCTCAATCTAAACAATGTAATATGACCAAAATCTGTGAAAGTTATGTGCTAAATATACCAAAAGACGTAGCAAAATGGCTGGGATATGATGCTACAGGACCCAGGTTTTAGAAATTTGATAAAATTTTGTAAACAGAAATGTTCAAATGCGTTTGAAGAAACGACCAACCGAAATCGATCGAACTTGGCTATCTCCAAGCACGGTCAAACATTATTAGAATCAACCCTAAGTGTGGATGAGGACAAACTACGGTAAACGACATAAAACCTTAGTTATATATAGACATGAAGGATTTATTATCGGATTTAAAAAAAAAACATTAATTCGAATCCTGTCTTTTCTTTCAGGCTAGCTACACCATAATCTACCTGAACAACGACCTTGCGATAGAATATGACTGTTCTTCTGTGTTAGGTATTTATACAAATTATTGTATACATATCTTATCACGTAAACCAACAGCTGATAACCTCCAGGTTAACAACTTACTGTCATTTGCCGAGGGACTTGGTTTGAACACCGAGAAATTACAGTATCAAAAAACTTTACAAAATGGCTGTTGGTAAATATGTATGAACAAATCATCTGTGGTGTGAACTTGGATTTGTATTTTTGTAAATGAAATATATTCTTTATACATAAATGGAAAATATAAATGAAAATATTATATAATAAAAAGGAAATCGTTATCTGCTTTTTAAGCATCATTTCAATTTCGTATCCATTAGTTATGTTTCTGAAAAAATTAACAGTCATAAGATATCGTGTGCAGAATCATAACCACAAGTTTTAAACGTCTTCAAATTCAATCATCGATTAACAATCATAACCACAAGACTTTATCAATACTAACATTGAAAGTTTGTCTTTCTTGAATCACTGCGCGATTCGCTTGCAATATTTGTAATACTAACACTATTAGTTACACGGTTAGTTAGTGACCTGATACGGAAAAATACATGGTGTGAAAAGAAAACCCGTATCGGGCGAGGCGAAAGCCGAGCCCGATACGGGTTTTCTTTTCACACCATGTATTTTTCCGTATCAGGTCACTAACTAATTTATCACGTCGAAGACCTCTTACTGTATGTGTGGGGGTCTCTGTATCATACAATGCACGACGTCATAATAAACTACTCGCCCGATACGGATTTACAAGCCTGATACGGCTTTTTTCACGGCGTCATGTGACCATGATCTGACCAATCAGATTCCAACATTTTTGTCTGAGGCGTGATAAAGGATTGTATTACAAGATTTCGCATTGTATGCGAAGTTTATCACGCCTCAGACAAAAATGTTGGAATCTGATTGGTCAGATCATGGTCACATGACGCCGTGAAAAAAGCCGTATCAGGCTTGTAAATCCGTATCGGGCGAGTAGTTTATTATGACGTCAACGTGACGTCGTATCATGCCGACGTAGCAAAACAAGATGGCGGCGACCAAGAGATTTGGGCAGACTTCATCAACAGAAATTGACGAAAATAAGACTTAAAGTTAATTCGTAGGTAGATTCCTTCTAAACAATTTAAAAAAATAACAATAACAATTGTTTTCAATGATTGATACACTTAAAGGGAAAAAATTGAGTGAAATGTATGATAAAGAGACCCCCACACATACAGTTAGAGGTCTTTGACGTGATAAATTCGTTACACGGTTAGTTAGTGACCTGATACGGAAAAATACATGGTGTGAAAAGAAAACCCGTATCGGGCTCGGCTTTCGCCTCGCCCGATACGGGTTTTCTTTTCACACCATGTATTTTTCCGTATCAGGTCACTAACTAACCGTGTAACTAATCGTGTCAGCATCCAAGCCCTGAAAGTCAAAAGCACGAACGATTGAATGGCAGAAACATGTATTAAAGTCTTATTAAGAAACCCTCTTACTTCTGTAGATGCGCTCGACCTCGATAATCAATGCAGTGTTTGTTTCATTTTGATTCATTTTGAAAGAAAAGCTTCTCCAACAAGACCTCTCTGATGTGACTACACACGAACACATTGCGACAAACAATAGAAATCACGGACAACAACTACACAAAACAAACACCCGGAGACGATAAGACGGAAGGAAACACTCACAAGAAAATGACGACACAAATAGCATTACTGTCCATTTAATATCAATGTATATGTGCCTCCGAAGTCTACTTTGGTCTAATATCTGCTATAGTCAAAGCACCTCGAGATGGTTCCTTAGATTATGTACACAAAACCCTACAATGTAACAAAAAAAATAAAGGTCCTCAAAGACGCACAGTAGTCACACAAACAAAGGAATTGTTGCAAGGTGACATCACATACATGATGTATAAGATAGAAGTTACACAAAATATCTGTGTATGGATGAAAAAAGCAACGTTCATACAAGAACATTCAGTGCATTGCTGGCTGAAGCTAGCTCTCGTTCCTTCATTCGAGAGGTCTTACCAACATGTCACTCTGCTTCTGTACATATTTGAAATGTGTATAATTTTGGTACAGTACTTTAGAACAAGGGACTCTCTCCCTGATGTTATAGCTCTGTCCTCACTGGCTTTTTGGCATACAATTTAAAATGATAAAAGTTATTTAAAGAATTTCGCTGCTCTTCAGATATTTACTATCTGGATTCATCTCTTTCGGCCTCTAGCACTACTGATGAGACCATATTTGTTGAAATGCGCATGTGGTGCAGTGAATGATAAAGATCAAGCAAATATTTCAATATCGATAACTTAAACAACTAGGTATCACTGCTGGTAGACTGTTTGTCCCCGTGGATATAGTTTACATAAATTTTCTGTGCTTGTACATATAATTTTAGACAATCCAAGACCCGACATCACAACATTTGATATTATTTAAGGAATGTTTCTAAAATTCTTTTTGGTAATGGGAAATAACCTCAAAAAGCTTTCTTTCTTTCTTTGGATACTGTTTCGCCCTCATTTCTGAGTACTCTCAAAAGCGTGCGCGTCTGTGCAAGTAAGTAAAGTGCTGTGATTAAAACAAAATTTATTTACAGTTAAAAAGGGGGGATAGAAAGATTTAGGGGGAGTAAGGGACCTGGGACACTGCTGATCTAAAGTGTCCAGGTTTGTCAGTGTGACAATGTCATAGGGTAATTTGTTCCAAAAGACTACTGTACGGGGGAAAAATGAAAATTTATAATAGTCCTTGGTTGTGTATATCTGAAAAAGATGGTAGGGATGGTTTCTGGCTGAGGACCTAACAGGTGTAAGGAAGTAGGGAGGAATAGGAACTGCTACAATGCCGAAAATAATTTTGTAAAGCATAACTGCTCGTGCAGTTTGCCGTCTGTGCTGAAGTGCTGCCAGCCGAGCTGGTGAAGCATGTTAGTTACGCTGCTATAGGGAGAGAAGTCATTTAGGCACCAACGGGCGGCTCTTCTTTGAACATACTCAATTTGGTCTGAGAGGTCTTTAGTGTAAGGGTCCCATGCACATGAGGCGTACTCTAACTGTGGCCTTACAAGTGTTTTGTATGCTGTTTCTCTTGTTTGTTGATGTGTGGTTTTTATGTTTCGTTTAATGAATCCAAGTATTTTGTTTGCTTTGTTTGTGATATTGTCCACGTGTGTTTTCCATGAGAGTTTATTTGTTATTGTGATGCCTAAGTATTTTGCCTCTGTTGTGGTTTGTAGTGTTTGTCCGTGAAGTGTATATGATGTGGGTAAAGGTTTCCTGGAGCGTGAGATTTGAATGACTTGGCATTTTGAGGGATTAAAAGCCATGTCCCATAGTCCTTCCCATAAGTGTAGGCTGTCAAGGTCCTTCTGTAGTTGTCTACTGTCATCCTGTTTGTCAAGTGTCGAGTATAGGGCCGTGTCGTCAGCAAAAAGTCGAACGTTAGAGTTTACATTTGAATTCAAGGGAGATCGTTTATGTAGACGAGGAATAATATGGGGCCGAGAACGGACCCCTGAGGTACCCCGGATGTTACCGGGACCGCTGATGATTCTTCCCCGTCTACATCAACAGTTTGAGTCCTATGACAAAGAAAGCCTCTTATCCAGTCAAGTGTGTGACCTTTGACCCCGTAATTTAAAAAGAAGTTTGGCATGGTTCACCTTGTCGAAGGCCTTACTGAAGTCCAGAAGGATAAGATCAGTCTGCTTACCCTCCTGGAGGCTTCGAGCAAGGTCCTCGACAAGCATGACCAGCTGTGTGTCACAAGACCGTTTCTCACGGAAACCACATTGTAGGTCATATAATATATTATTGTTGTTTAAATGTTTGAGAAGATTTGATGTTATTATATGTTCAAGGAGTTTGCAGCAAATACAGGTCAGTGATATAGGCCTGTAATTCGCTGCATCCCCCTTGTCACCTTTTTTATATATTGGAGAGATCCTGGCTTTGGTCCAATCCTCCGGTAAGGACCCACTGTTAATTGAAGCCTGGAATATTACCTGGAGATATGGAGAAATCTCATGGTGCAGTTCTTTAAGCAGGAGAGGCCTAATGTTGTCAGGTCCAGCAGCTTTCCCGGGATGCAAGTTTTTTAAGAGTTTATCTATACCTGTTGTAGAGATTTTTATGCTAGGCATATCTGGATATTTAGGGGGAGACTGATTTTCTGACTCGGTAAACATACCTTGACTGGTGAGGTCCTGGACAGTCATAATACAAAGTTGTTTGAGAGAGAGGTCTATTTGGGGTAAAGACGGACTGGAATTGTTTGTTTAGTATATTTGCTTTAACTTGATTTTCAGTGTGGAGGAGACCTTTTTCCCGTAGTGGGGGATCCCACTAGAGTCTTGACGATTATTTTTAAGATAGCTATAGAGTCTTTTTGGGGAGCACTTACTGTTTTGTGTATCTTTGGAGTCATCTAACCCAATGATGTTCTCCAGGTATTTATGATGGGCTGTTCTGAGTTTTTTTTTTCTGAGTTTGATGTTTTTGGTGTAGGTATGCTTGTCTGTCCTTTGAGTTACCTGATTTTTGTGATTTTTTGTATAAGTGGTCTCTCCTACGAATATTTCGGAGCACTTCCTGCGTTATCCACGGTAGTGACTGCTTTGATCTTAGTGTTTTGGATGGTACAAAGTTTTTCATACCTGTATGGATGGCGTCTTTGAACTCCAGCCAGAGATCATTTGGTGATTTGTTGGTGCTATTTTCATAAAAACTTTCATGACTCTGGATGAGAAAGGTCTTAAATTCACCCCAATTTGCTTTCTTGAAAAGCCGATGCACAAACGCTATAATTCGCATAGCGAATTATACCACGTTTGTGCATCGGCTTTTTGAGGTTATTTCCCATAACCAAAAAGAATTTTAGAAACATTCCTTATAATTTAATTCTAAGTTATATACTACATTATGTGCATCTTATTATATCTTGGAAAATCGTAAAAATGCTTAATACAATGTTCCTGCGTAGGGATTATCTCCCTCGTTGCTAATAACAACAACTGACAGCACAAGAATGGAGGCTGGTAGTTGAACGGCGCCGGCGTTTGTTTTCATACATTTCAGCCAGAGTCATTTGATATATTTTAAACGATGAGAATAGAATGACTCTGGATAGGATTGCAAAGCATCTGACAATGAGGTACATGTTTGATAGTGGTAGATTTTAATTAAAATGCAATCTTTCATCAGCGTGACCTATCATCGCACGACGCGATATGTTTACCAACAAATCTCGTGGTAACTTCTACATTTAATCGTTTACCTGTTGCTACAATCGATTATATTTGTATATCTAAAGATGAAAATAGTATAAATGACGTGTATCTTGTATTCAATCTTCGTTCTCGAGGTAAAATTCAGTGTATCAAGTTTACGGGATCCGCCATTTTGCTTAATTTGGGAAGTAGTTCTAGAAAAGGGGGCGTGTCCTAATATTTTTTAGGTTATGGAAAATAACCTCAACTTTTAAGCCAATGAAAACCCTTGTTACGTGCAAACTTAAATTATTTCTGTGACGAGATCGAAACATATTTGTGACGTCATAATGAAAAATAACGTCAAAACTAGTGTTGTCGGGTCTCGGAGTGTCAAAAAAATGCAAATCTAGCGGTAATGCGAAAATTGTCTGTTGTGTCTTGAAACAGGTTTAACTAAGCTGTAAATTTTCTTGAACTAAATCTGATAAAGTAATCTAAGATAAAGTGATATCTCCCTGATGATACAGTTCTTTACTGGCTCTTTGACATAGATTCAAGGTCATGTTAGAATATTGTTCTTCATAGATCTATATTCACCATTTGGATTTGTTCTCTTTCGACCCTGAACATCATTGATGATACATTACTATGGATATGGTGTACAACAGTATTAATATAGAACATATATTTCAATATTGATAATACATACAGTAGTGTACAGAGGAAACTTCCCTTCTCTCTTTAGATCTATGTTTTCTTGAACATACTTATGCATGTAAAGAATAATTTATTTATTTGCCTCTTTTTAATCCTGAAGTTTTGAATCTTTTTTCATGCGTTTATCATGTTTGAATCATGCTTTTATCACGGTGTATGAAATTTAAAATGCATGCTGGAAGTATCTTTCATGAATTTAGAGTTCATAATATTATTTACTGATACCATCATCAAAGAGTCAGTCATCGATTTAACATTCAAGAGGAATAGCAGAACAAAGATGTTGAAATAAAACAGGAACTTATTAGTGAGTTTTATGTTCTAAGTCTATAACGGTAATGGATTTAAACCCGAGATTTCAGACTTCCCGCTGTCTATGCACAAAACAAATATCAATTAACCAAATCGTAATATATAATGTATAGCAATACATTTAGGGCACTTGCACCAAGAAGGTGAAGGCTACCATACTGACTTTTGCGTATTATAAGATATTAGTTTTTGAGAAATATTAGTTACTTACCTTATACAGAGATTTGTCGGGTTTATCAAGCACATAGAAGGCGAGGCGAAGGTTTCATACTGACCGTCAACAAAGATTTGTCGGGTTGACCAAGTTCATAGACGGCGTCTCTTGCTGTGCTTGTCTACTCTGCGTTTTCGCATGGGGTGCTTCAAATGGTGTTTTGCTGTGGGTGCTGCAACCGAGTCTTGTTGGAATTCCCTGTCATTCTTTGATCACAGCGCTTACAGGAAATAAAGGGTGTGTATTGGTAAACTAAAATACCGAATCAGGTTTTACAGTGTTCTAAAGAAAGGGAAAACTTCACATTATCTAGTCGACAATTCACTTGTCTAATGTACTATGAAAAGTTGTTTCCATGCACGGATCCATCATAAGTATACCCTTTTATCTTTTCCCGCTTGAAATTATCGATTTTGTGCTGTATACAGAGATATGGTCATTATCCATATTTGTCATATATTATGATTTTGTCATAGTCAGACAACGAAATGTCGACTGAACCATCCCTTTCTGTAATACATCCACATTGGTTTCAGTGCCTAAGGTTAGACGCACTTCGCCCACCTTGATAGTGTGAATAACACTATATTTGAAAACACAATTCTTTATTTATTTTCATCTTCAAATCAATGCGACATACTTTGCATTAATGGTTAATCCAAGGCATGGGAAAAGGGATGATATCGACTGATATGCATTGTTAGATTTTAAAAGTGCGTTTCATAAGTTATCAGTGATTTCGTTGTGTTGCAGCGTGCCAAGGTTATAACTGAGAACTATACGTTTCTATATCAAGGTTGCTGTTTATATATGATAGTCTTCCCCATGAATTCCTCGTATTTTGGAGACATTCTCGATACAGGAGGAATTTCGTTTCCATTGATATATAAAAAAATATTTTGTCTTGGTATGTCCCTTGTGGCACGATTGACCTTAAATATGTGACCTTAAAGGGTACTTTGATCCTTATTGGATGTTGAGTCTCATCAATCCTGACCATCCATGCAAGTTTGATTGAATTACAAATTGAATCAAAGAAAGGATGGGATCTCCAACAACAACTAGTGGCAGAACAGCAAAACCCCAAAACACCCATTGTAAAAACACAAAGCAGATACGCACAGAAAGGGACGCAAATGGTACAAGGAACGCCAAATCACAGAGAAAAATCAAACACAAATGACTACACATAAACCAACAAGACCAATGGGCAATCGGTGCCGACTTAGAAAGGTCATCTGCAAAATCAGTAGCAGACGGTGTGGTTATCCTGGATTACGTGCGCACAACCCTCCCACTTTTCCTATTACCCAGAGGTCTCGAATAACGCACAATTGTGGTGTAAAATAACCTTCTCACTGTAAGATGAACATACAAACAAATAGTATGACGCAGGGGCCTAAGACACACGTAGATAGACATGTAAACAGAAGGCATACGAAATACAGTCCGTGCTCTGCCGGACTACCATATAAGTTTTAGTTAATTCAATCTGTTTGTCCATTTGTCTTTGAAGGACTTGGAGAAACTATGATAACTTTGCTTGGTGCAAGATGGTCTTACTGGAGATTTTTTTTCCATATTCTCTTCAAACGTTTGAAATAAATTTTAAATGATTTGAGTATTACTTTCTTCTAATTTAGATTGTGGGATCGTTAAAACAAAGTCTAGAAATCAAATGATTTGATCGAAAATACATGATTGACTCTTGCAGAATTCATGTGTTCTTAAAGTTCTTTTTATCTTTTTTTTAAACCGGCATTGAAAGTTCTGACAATTTGAAAAAGGATATCAATTTTGGATGCTTAGCTTTTATTTATTTATGGCATAGTCTGACGATATGCAAATACCGTTCAAGAAGCCCGACAGTAAGATTCTTAGACAATGTACATTTGTATATCTGTTTCTTTTTCGATTCAAATTCACGTCTATACGTTCTTTACTTCAGCACTCTCTGGAAAGAATATACTCGATTGATTTTCATCCTCAAATCGATGAGACATATATTGCAATCATTTATTTTCAGTATGTTTCAAATTATTTACATCGGAGTCAAGATCTATCAATTTGCAAAGTTATATTTATGTGCCTTCCAGTGATGCCTTTGTATTGTAGCGTGCCAAGGTTACAACTGAGAACTATACGTTTCTATATAAAGGCCGCTGGTGATATGTTAGTCTTCCCTTTGAAGTCCTCATATTTGGAGAATATCTAGATCCAAAATGAAGCTATATTGCTATATTGCTATATTGCTATATTGCCCTGGTAAAATATGCACGACAAAAATCACTAGAATACCAAACAAAACAATGGAAACAGACGTACAGACACATCAAACATTAATGACAACACATAAAAGGAAGGAGACCAATGTACACCCGGCGCCGACTTTTGACTGCCATCTGCTATAAGCAAATGGTGTGGTTATCCGGATTATGCATTTGGCACAACCCACCCACTTATCCGGATACACAGAGGCCATTGTATAAACACAAAATTTCTCACTGTAAGGTGATGTCACAAACAAAACAGTTCAACGCAGCGGCCGTCCGTCACACAAATTCTATGTAAAGGGATCTAAAAAATTCTATTGCATGCGTATAACAGTCTGTGCTCTGCTGGCTGAAGCGTATCTTCTAGCCATTCAAGTGACATTATGACTACCAGACAGACAAACCGATAGACAGACCGAAAGACGATCAGAAAGAAGGAAATCGGCTAAAGATTTCCCTAGATGTAGCTTTTGTGTTGCAGGAGACAAAATTACACATTTTTTAAAGAACCTGTTTTATTTTTAAGTTTTGTATGTAATTTATAATTATTGAATTAAATATTACACAGCAATATTGAAATTGACTTCATAAAGGAACTGTTTTATCATACTATATCATGTCTGTCGTCAACCATGTCTATGGTAAGTTACTACTGACTCCAAATGAATAATGCATGTGATGCATTATTCAGTTGTCTGTCGCCAACCATATCTATGGTGAGTAACTACTGGCTCCAACTGAATAATACATGTGATAACAATTTCAAAGAACACATAGAATTAAATCCATATTCTTTAAAAATGGTATTTGTCATTCGAAAGACACAGAGAAACTATACTAGCGGAAAAAATGAGTGTTTGTACATGTACAAAATAATCTACTATATTTTGTATTCTATTGTCAAATATATTGTATTTCATTTCAAATTACAATTATTGTTACTCATTTGGTACAGAGTGTTTGACATTCTAATTTATCAAAGGAAAACAAAACAAGATTGTCAGGTAATCTGATATATGCCGATCACTCGAAACTTTGAAAAATTCACATATGAGGCAATATAAACCATTAAAATTATGTTGTTATGCGCTCGCATTGTTCTGTCACGGTTCAGTACAACACAACATGCGAGGCGTTGACGTAAAGTGTTTGACGTAAAAATCATATTAATTCATGCCAAAATGACTTTTTTAGAAAAAAAAATGTCCACAATGTTGGTAAAAATAGCAAATTAACTTTCTGATTTGAATACCAATTGATATCTAACAAAGTGTACAAAAGTATGTTGTCCTGATTCAAAGTGACGTTACACTGACGCTAACGGAAATAAACTAGCCGAACTCAGAGTCACGGACAGGCAAATCGCTCAATTTTTTCTTCACGATTTCTGAAACTTAGCTGTCTATAACCAAGTGTTGTCTCTGAACGTAATCCGGGATAACCACACCGTCTGCTACTGACGTGGGAGATGGCCGTCCTAAGTCGGCACCGATTGCCCATTGATCTCGTTGGTTTATGTGTTGTCATTTATGTTTTATGTTTCTATGTGATTTGGCGTTCATTGTACCATTGGCGTCTGATTCATTCTGTGCGTGTCTGTTGTGTGTTTTTGAGTGGGTGCTTTGGAGTTTATCTGTTGGTGCTGCAACTGAGTGTTGTTGGAGATACCTCTCCTTTCTTTACACGATAGATGCAAGCAAAGCTGCGTTGTATTTAATCTGACATTGCGTGTTAAAATATCATGCATAACTGAAATAGATTTTTGAAATACAACGTCAGTGTAGATATTGCCATTTTGTTCTATGCATAGGTATTGGATTGAATATACTAAGGGATTGATTTGATATTCTCAGGGATGAATTGAATATACGTATACTCTGGGTGAATTTAAAACTCATGACGTACACGACACTAGCTTTTTAGAAATAATATATTAGATTTTTTTATTTCTATAGGTTTTTCTTAGAATATAACACATACACAAGGACAAAGACACCTTTCACTCACACTTTCACAAGCAAAGTGATATATCGGTACATGTATATGTAATGTACTATATGCAACATAATATATAATAGAAATCAATTATTCATTATTATTTATCATACATTAAATATTGATACTTGTTGTGTCTGTGATTAGATTGTGCTTGGCAGTCCATTTAGAACGTCTGTCGCAACTCAAAACTTAATGTAAAACACCCTGAAGAAACGTAATCATTCTATTTCACACACCACAATATGTTGTTCTGCCTTATACACATCGTGCCATCTATATCCCTTCGTTTTTCTGACCAGTAGATAATCTTCGCCATCATCACGATGCTGTGGCTGTCCACCTGGTGTATTCCAATTAAAATACGTCACTTCCGTTCCATCGTTGTAATACCATGTCGTTGATCCTGCGGTTCTAGTTCCTTGGATGTAAGCCTCTGCATATGAACTTATGCCTTCAAAAATACAAAGAAAAGGGTTCATCCTGTAATTCCACGTGCGATAGCAATGATATGATCATGTCTTATTCGTATCGCCTATTTGTGATAAACAAATAATCAGTACGCAGTAAGTGGACTACTTGTACCTATAAAAATGTCGCTAAAATGAGATATTATCGAAAAAGAAAATGGAAGACAAAAACCTTTTTTTTTTAAAGAAACAATCTCAAAGCTGACTTTTATAATATCTTACCATCTAGTGCATTTTCTAGTGCTTGTTGTCTTAATGCATTGCTTATTCTAGCAAGTTCTCCGTTATCGTTTTCACATATTTTTACAGAGCTATCGTAGTTCTGTTTTGTTGTGTACACTTTGTAGCAAAAGCAAACTTCTCTATTGAGGATATAACCTAAACTCCCTGGACATGATGATTCATCTATTGAGCAATCTGAAAAGACAAAAAGCTGGATGTGAATAAAATGAGAGATGACAAGCATTTGCTCCATTGCATCTCCGAATTCACTGATTCTACAGTTTGAACACATCTTTATTTTCTTCGAATTTATCCATTTCTGAATGCTGGCTTTCTATAAGAACCTGATCTAGCTATTATTATGTGTATTCTGTATCGTTCTATGTCTATACTTTTTATCATGTTAGTCAACTTCATGAATTTATCTGATTTTATTTCATCCTGATTTTATCAGGAGACGCTACCTCTCCCCGGGCACCTATAGAAAGGGGAATGTTCTCCAGCATGACCATCTTGCACCCACCGAGCGAAACAAATCCACAAGAAAGTGATACGTAAATGACAACAGACAAAAACTACAAACCACAAAAAATACACGACAAAAATTATATCATACATAACAATCGAAACAGACGTACAAAAACATCAAATATTAATGACAACACATAATAGGAAGGAGACCAATGTGCACCCGGCGCCGACTTTGGATGGCCATCTGCTATAAGCAAATGGTGTGGTTATCCGGATTACGTGCGCACAGCCCTCCCACTTATCCAGATACACAGAGGTCTCCATAGACGCACAATAGTTGTATAAACATAAAACTTCTCACTGTAAGGTGACGTCACAAACAAGACAGTTAAACGCAGCGGCCTTTTGTAACACAAATTCTATGTAAAAGGATCTAAACAATTCTATGGCATGCGTATAGCAGTATGTGCTCTGATGGCTGAAGCGAGCTCAAGATCAATCACCCGGGATGTCTGACCAACTTTCAGACAGGACAGAGAATCAGAACCCAGTCTTCTCTGGCGAAATTTAAACAAGGCCCGTCATGGAGTCCTGTCGTCACGGTTGGCCAATGCACAACGTTGGGAAAGACACTGGTACAAAACTGTAGATTGGTCCAGTACCGTGTCCAGTGTTCTTTTGATGACGTTGGGATCATACCCTCGGTAAAGCAGGCGACCGACAATTTTCTTACATTTGTGGTTAAATTTCGATCTGCCTTTGATCCTTCTGATCTGGTTTACTAAGTCAACGTAAAATGAAGGTTATGACATTCCCAATGATACACACTCTGATGCTTGAGTTGTCCCGAATTTTGAAAGATGTTCAGAATAGTTATTATAAAATTTCAAAAAAGACTTTACAAAGCTTCTTTGTAATTTGTCTATTTTTGTAATGGAAGTCCGAAACATGGGAGCAAGCTCTAGACAGCCTATTTGATGAGCTGATAGATGTAAATGCCGTAGGATGGCTAGTCTCACTTCGGGGTGTTATTCATTTCAAGGTTCGCAACTGTTCCAATGGAAATTCTAATGGTTTTGTCTTGCCTTCCCGACTTTGAGACTGAGTAACTGATAAGTACTTCTTTGATGTTTATATTGACACGATATTCCAGAGCAAACTCAAACTACAACGACTTCATTCTAAGGGCAAGGAGATAATTGAAAAACTACTAAACCAATGGTACACGTGTGAGCAATTTAATTTGTCGGGGTTTTTTTTTTTTTTTTGTATGTTTGTTTCTTCTTTAACTCATTCCTGTCACACTTATGCCCTTTGCCGTGTGGAGCTCGTAAAAAAGTTCCCCGCGAGGGGTTTGACAGTAAGTGTTTTGAATATTTTTACCTGACATGTTCGCCATAGCACTTTCTATATAGACATAACCTCAGACAGTGCATGCATTTCAGATATTGTTTTCATGTTGGTGCTGAAAAAATGCTTATGGTGTCTTCAGGGTTAAATGTGTTTCTGTTTTTAATGGCAGATTCTACAAAATATCATTATGTCTGGCAGGCTTTAGGATCAATAGAATAACATTTGAATTATATTGCACACCTGATTTCTTCACTGAATATTTTTAAGGTGGTACCGCTTGCAGTGACTTTAGGTCCTTTTCTTGTTTCGAGTTCTGATACCGGGAGAGATGAGCGATCCCCTCCCCTTGTTTCAAAATAGATTTAGTTAAGATCAAAGAGTTTAATTATAACTTTTGCAATTCAAATATTTTGCAGATTCCATCAGTTAGAACATCACAACATGGTAAGAACCCTTTTAGACATGCTGCGGCAGTACTGTGGAATACCTTCCCACAAGAGTTTAGGGACACAGCAAATTTTACCCATTTCAAGTCTTTGGTATCCCAATGGAATGGGGAAGGCTGCAAATGCAGCTTATGTCGATAAATCTCCATCATTACTGTCATTGTGAAACTAATGTTAAACGTCTACAAATTCTAGTATCATTTTGAACCAGATATATAAATTAACAGACATGCACGGTTCGGGTTTTTAATCCTCGTCTCAATCCCAACATTGTAAAATAGCCAAAATCTGTGAAAATGATGTCCAAAGTATACCGAAAGACGTAGTACATGTAATATGGATGGGATATCATACAATAGGACCCATAGGTTCTGTGTTTTTCCAGTGTTGCTTTATGTGCTTATGTTACTATATGCTTTGTGTATGCTGTACTGTGTGTTTGTATTGCTATTAGTTTGCTGTGCTAAGTTAACGTTGCCAGTGCCACATATTTTATTTGTTTTGTTTCAATGTAAACGTCTTCAATTTGAATAGCATCATTTAAGAACAGATAAATTGGCAACGTGGACCAGACATGCACGTTTCGGGTACTTAACCCTCGTCAGTGATCCTCAAATCTAAACAATGTAGTATGCCAAGTAAGTAAGAAAGTAACTATGTCGAAAAGGTGTATCGAAAGACGTAGCAGGATTGGTGGGATATGATGCTACAGGACCCACATTTTAGAAATTTCAAGAAATTTTGATATCAGAAATTTAGAATGCGTTGAAGAAACGATCAACCGAAATTGATCGAACTTGGCTACATGTGCCCTCGGGGACTAAATGTCTGACGTTTAGTTTACGTAATATGTGATCTATTGTCTTATACATGTACGATACCCTATGTTGCTTTGTTATTTTTCTTTTGACCTTAATATGCTCAACATTTACTGTGATAATTTGTCTTTCACCATTTTATCCATATTCTCCCAAATGTGATTGATTTAATAACGGATTCCGACTATTACGTCGGAATCCTTTCTGTTATTTTTTCTGGTATTACAGCTGTGATATTTTATATCTTAAATACCATGCCATCCTTCGTTAATTTCCTTATCTAATAGATTGCCAGTAAAAAAAATTTTTCATATAAATATGAAATCTAAAATTTACTGTAATTTACATATTGAAACCATCTTCCAGTTTTATATACCTAGTTCCCTTCTAGTTATTCTGTTATTTGTTATCTTGTAAATATATACGTAGTTACCTACTAGTTATTCTGTTATTTGTTATCTTGTAAATATATACCTAGTTACCTACTACTTAATAATTCTGTTTTTGTTATCTTGTAAATGTATACCTAGTTACCTACTAGTTATTCTGTTATTTTTATCTTGTAAATCTGTTCTATGTCGGACAGTAGAGTTTATGTTTGTTGATCGAGGTATCAATACCAAAAATGGAGGGAAAGCTGCATCGTGTAAGTACATCAAGATGCATATAAGTTTTACCTAAAGTTTTGGTGTTGATACCTAGATCAACCAAAAAAAATATAATCATTTCATTTCGTCGCTTTTCAACGTTTATTTGCAGCTTTGAAATCGTGTTGCTGACGACGATCTGTATCAACAAAATTTCTCGGCCAATCAGAATCGTCGTTTCTTAATAATAACAATGGAAATTAAGTGATTTAGTCGTGAATATCTTGCCGTATTTCTTCCGCATGACGATTGGCATGCAGAAAAAAAATAATTGAAATATAATGTATTTGAATAATTAAATATTTTACATTTCGTTGAAGTACTCTTTAGATTCTAAAATTAAGCTTAGGTCGAAAGAAATAAGGGGTACTCGGTTAGGAAACCAGATAAAATTGACCAAAAACGTATCTAAGTTAATAGTATTTTACCTAAAATGGATAAATGTTACTTAAAAGACATGAAATATGTCTACATTACATATCAGAAATAGAATTCGAACTATTGTCAATATTGAAATATATGTTCTATAGTACCAATTTTATCGTACTAGACACGTGTTTCGGATATTGAATCCTCGTCAGTAGTACTTAATGTCAAACAGTTAAAATAAAGCCAAAGTGAATTTTCCTGGCACCATCTACTATGTAAACTTTTTATTTCATCTTGCCAAAATGAGCGGCTCCAAATTTTATGCAGGGTTTAATTTAAGTGAAAAATATGGCCAAAAATCGTTAGAGGTTAGGCGCAAGGAGCTTAATTCTAAACATGTATCTCCTTTAATCGGCTAATAATGAAATCCGGAACTTAAAATTCGGTCTCACTTTGTATTCAATGGCAACAATGTAAGCCTTTTAACGCGAAATACACACTGGCGGGGAAATAAACATCGCTCTTACTTATCTCGTTTCTAATTCTTGTCTATTTTATTCGATCATAATTAAAACACATTTTTAAATGGATTAAAGAAGGAAAATAGCCAAATTTGCCATATATTATGGTAAAAGATCGATCTTTAAAAAATGCACCCCCTTCCTTTTTTTCTGTTTTTCGTCTCTCGAGTATTGTTCCCCCCGGAGAAACAGAACCCCACTTCACCAGAAAATGTGTATCATGGATTAATTTTCTACATTCCAGTATAAGTGGCGTTCTGTATATCCGGGGGGGGGGAACAATGTTCAATAAAACTTTTCCGTTTTCTAAAACTAATCATGTTAGAATATATGGGTTTATGGACAAAGCTGGATTACATGGACTAAACGCTTACATTTATAAAAAAAAAAAAAGAATATTGATTACATGAGTTGCATGTATCATTAAACCATTATTCAGAGAGTCGAAAGATAATGATTAGTCGGCTAAATAAGCATTTATTCGTGAACGTGTAGGGAAAATAAGTTTAGGGATTAGGGAACGTTGAAGTTGGATTCATCATTAGATACATTGATCGCTTTAATTTCGATTTCATATGTAACCATGTAATCACCGTGTCTATTGTGGAATGATTTGTAAGAATAATACAAATCAAGCTTAGTCACGAAAAATGGCAATGTAGTGAAAATCAGCAAGGAGCGGATATAGGATTAAAATAAATGTTAGATACTTTTACTTTCTCAAAGACGAATGGTTTGGGGCTGCATACGCCTCATTGAATACAATACATTTACAAACATTACATTGTGTTTCATTTACATTGTCCTACGACACTGATGGTCACATGAACACCTCTCTCTATGACAAACGTGACGACTTCAGTTTCAGCATCACAAACTTTCTTTTTTGAGTAGCAACATCCCTTCATCGCCTGCATATGGCGTGTTCATATCTCAATTGATACATTATGTCAGAACAAGTACCAAATATACGGATTTTGTTCTGAGTGCTAGGCGATATTTCTGCCGAATAGAAGCAACGGGTGTTGCATGCAAGCATGAGATGCTGACTCTTCCTGGGCACCTGGTTTCACTACCATTATGGGAGTTCGCTGCTTTCCATATGGTAGAGGGTTTTTCTATTTGTTTACTTTGGTTTCTGTTTTATCCTGATTTTTTGTATGCCTTCGGTTTATAATTTTCTTTATTATCGATTTTATACTGTGCATTGGGATATGGTCATTGTCCATATTTGTCATGACTCATATATCAGATATTAGTTCGGCGCATTTTGACAGCGCTGCCTACAATGCATTCTACAATGCCTTCCGCAGTTGCACTGGAGATAGATCATTAGATAGTTCCGCACTTGCACTGGAGATAGTTCATTAGATAGTTGCCCTTTGTGT
This sequence comes from Pinctada imbricata, assembly GCA_033119305.1. Lineage (NCBI taxonomy): Eukaryota > Metazoa > Mollusca > Bivalvia > Pterioida > Pteriidae > Pinctada > Pinctada imbricata. The sequence goes on along the minus strand of VSWD01000006.1, from coordinate 59,535,923 downwards.
TTCTGTGCAGCTGTGTCAATGTCTCCGTCTGTGTCCAATTTTTCTTTTCGCGTGAGAAAGTTCTTTTTAGTATTTTTTTTCCAATATTCGTCAGCCTTTTTGATTGTGGTTTTAGGAACCTGGTTTCTGCTTTTGTGTTGACTTTTCGCTCATAGTCTTTCAAACTTTCAACCTATTTCGAAATTTTCGTTTCCGCAAACAAAAAGCTTACACATGTCATCATTACCAACACACAACGTTCTTTGGTGAAAAGATTTAATTTCAAAATGTTTGAAAGTTATGAAACTGCTTTACTAAGTAACCAAATTTATAAAACTCAACAAAACTGGCAACAAATTATCAAATCCCAAATGGAGGATAAGATCAAGTACCCGGTAAGAGTAAGCGTCTAGACTGCTTTGTTTGTCGTCACTTTAGCTGCGGAGAGAAAGTTAATACCCTTGACTGTATTCAATTCGGCATTTTGTTGTTTTGTGTTTTTATTGTTTTAATCTAAAACTTCAAAGCTGTTGAATATTACAACGTAATAGTTCTTCATCCTCTGTATACATATTACTAAAATCCGAATACAAAATAAAGTTATTGTTACTAACTACAACGCACGTGTACTTGTTAGCAGAGCCCACTCCTTTTGACTTCTGTTTACAAAGATTTTGCGTTGTCCAGGACTCCTACTTTTTTATTCCTAAGTTTCATTGTCGCGTGTTTGTATATATGAATATGTACTACTATGTTTTACACCACAATTGTACGTTCTTCGAGACCTCTGGGTAATCGGAAAAGTGGGAGGGTTGTGCGCACGTAATCCAGGATAACCACACCTTCTGCTATTTCCGTGGCAGATGGCCGTCCTAAGTCGGCACCGTTTGCCCATTGGCCTCGTTGGTTTATGTGTAGTCCTTTGTGTTTGATGTTTCTCTGTTGTGCGTTGACGTTCCTTGTCCCTTATGCGTCTCTTTCCGTGCTTGTCTGCTTTGTGTTTTTGCATTGGGTGTTTTGGGGTTTTGTTGTGGGTGCTGCAACCGGGTGTTGTTGGAAATCCCCTCCTTTGTTATGTAAACTGGTTTTTTTTCTGATGAAAACAGGATCATAGTTTTTTTATTACAGGAGGAGACACAAAGTTTTCATACAATCTTGATGCTTAACTTTATTTATTCATTTATTCGTCTTATGTTGGTTTAAAGCCGCCATAGAATGAAAGATGAGAAATTCTCAACAACTCATATTCTGTTGGCGACCATCTGTTCCCTCTGAAAGTTGGTCGGACTCCTAGGATGATTGCATGCATGAGCTTGTCGCGCTCTTAAGAACAATGATTTGAATTCATTTGACATTTTGATCTATTGCTGCCTTATTCATGTCTTCGTCTTACAGCAAGGAGGTTCTTATACACAGCAATTGTACCTTCTTGTAGACCATGTAATCCGCATAAAGTGACCAATGCTATTAACATGGCAGATGGCCGTCCTAAGTCGGCACCGATTGTCTCGTTGGTTTGTGTATAGTATTTTGTGTTAAATGTTTCGATTTCGTCTTTAAATTTTCCATCTTGTACCTCTTGTCAAATCTGTCGGTTTCATTTTTTTTTTTTTTGCAATTTTGATTTTTCATTGTTTTACTATGGGTGCTGCTACCGAGTCCTGCCGGAGATCACCTCCTTTATACTGAACTGAATTTCAGGACGAGGGCAGAAATTAGTAACTTTTCGATAAGAAATTGACAAGTTTATTAAAACGAAAATTTGCCAGGCGCTTATCAATATCGATACAGCATGATAGGAAAAAAAAGAAATGCTTGATCTGAAAGCGATTTTACCAAATAAGTTGTAGCAGAGTAGAAATTACTGGAATGTAGTTACAATGGTAAGTGTTTTAAAAGTTTCTGATTCCTTTTATGGTCATTTTTAATTCAAATTTTTAGAAAAAAGTTTAGGAACTTACGTAGCTTACCTTTAGTCATGTAGTAATACTTATTTCCGTCTCAGTACTTCCAGAATGAGAGGGTATATCAATTTTATAAAGATTGCATAATTTTGTGAGAACATTAAAAGAAAATGAGACACACGCACGTTCTTTACTGCATGTTGTTGCACAGCTTATTTTACTTCTAAGCTGTAAAGTTAGTAACGCTGTTTCTGATATTTCTTTGTCCCGGAAATCTTTGTTTTCATAAGATTTAGCTTCCTTTATTTCATTTGATACACAAAATGCATAGTGAACGCTAATGGTTGTTGAAAAAAGAAATTCTAACATCCGTCGCATTGTCCTGGAATTGAATTATGAAATATTGCAATAAATATATGTTTAATGAATCTTATACTTCGGAGATTTCTAATCGACATGCTTTGAAACAATATTGCATGCAAATATTGACTTCTGAAACACAACCTAAGACTAAGGTCAATATAATCGATAGAACAACCCCTTCTTCCTTCGGTAAACCTATCACCCTCTGATATTCAATTCATGAGTTGATAGTTGATTTGACAGACCACAGATTTCAGATTTTTAAAAGTGATTTTTGCTGCCTCAGATACATGACAAATAAATTCTAACAGAGTCGACATGAAAAATAAATTCATTCTTTGACTTGACTTTCTTCCAAATGAGCGAACAAACACAATGTAACGCACTTTACCATTAATTCTTTGATGTAACTTAATATGGTGAATGGTTTAATGAAGTAAACATCAATTCTATACATATGATCTATAGAAACTATAAAGTTGTAAGTTTGAAATGTTTAGCATATATGTCTTTACTAAATTCTAAGAAACGGTTTAATTGATTTCTTTTTTTTTTTTTTTTTTTAGTTTTCAAATAAGATTCTTTATTTTTTCATCTTTCCAGATAATTTCAAGCTCAAAAAGAGAGTTTCGTAAGCAACCACTTACACTGTAACAGACAACGGATTTGATCTTTCATTCTTGAGGTTTAATTTTCACAATGAGAGAGGATAAATGACCCATGCATCATTATTTCTTACTTTAATAGCGAGCGAAGCTCGCCCTTATGGTAACGCGTATACACATCTCTTATTGAGAAAATATGCTGAATCAAAGAATGAGAATGTACTACTATGCTTTCAAAAACTTAAAAAAAAGACAGAGTTGCTGCGGAGATGCTGGATATTGCCATTTAAAAAAAAGATTCGACTCCAAGTAGACGTATATGTTATACTCAATTTTTGTTTATAAGTTAAATTTATTGAAAACATTTTTCGTAAATCAGGTAACGATAAAGCATCAACAAGACGGCGTAACCACGGGATCTTTGAAATCCGACATTTCCGGCTTTAAACGAGACGTTTCGCTCTGATTGCTTTTCTCGTCTCGGGTGGTTTCGTACTGTCAGAAGTCGGAATATGTTTTTTTCTTCTTTTGTTCGATATGCAATGAGTAATTTATTTTCATTTAATCTTTTTCCTACAAAATTAAATTGGCATGAAATAAAAAAAAATCACATATAGGAAATATATGAGCTTAGGTCGATCCCGTTTTTAACCCGGTCTGTTTTTAAGTCCTTGGTCTGACCAGTTGAAGCAAAGATGACTTCTAGCTGATCACGGTCTACTGAGTTCCTTGAAACTAGATCGTTGATATAAGTTTTCAAAATCAGACACCTTCCTTTTTACTCGTAGGTTTTTCGTAAATCTGACCAGCGGACCCCCCCCCCCCCAATCTAATATCTGCCTGTCTAGGCCAAAAGAACAAATATTTAAATATTTTTGTTTCCACTAACCGTACCGGCTACCCATTTTTTCTCTAACAACAAGCAAGGACTTGTTAACAGTTTATAAGTCCTCACACCAAGTATATGATAAACTATCATTTAGTTAAAAAAGATGCCGAGTACAATAATCAAAAAAGAAAGATGTTTAAGGTTTTAAGCATATTTTAGCCCCCCCCCCCCCCCCTCAAAAATTTCATTTTCTGGTCTATACCAAAAGAACGTGTTTCCACTCGACCTAACTACCTTTTTTTGGCAATCATCAAACAGAAATTTTAAGATAAGATAAAACGAATGTAGTCTAAAAATAAAACGCAAGAAAATAAAAAAGAAATATCTTTTCTTTTTTTTTTTTTTTTGATTTAATCATATTTATTTTCTCTCCGCTCGCACAAAAAGGCTTTGCCTTGTTTCATATTAATCTGTGATGACTGGACCTAATCCAAAAAGATATATTCAAACAGTAATCTATAATTTTCAGATTATCAGGTTTTGATCAAAATCAAAGACACAGACAAAATGAGTATCATCTCCCATTAGCTATAAACTTGATGAACACGAGGTGTTTCAACTCCCTTGCCGAAAAAAATACCCCATGACAATGACAGGACCAGAATTCAAAACGATGGAAGGGATCTCCAACAACACCAGGTTTAAGCACCCATAGCAAAACCCCAAAGCAAGAACACAGAAAGAGACGCAAAAGGGACAAGGAATGTCAACGCACAACACAGAAACATCAAACACAAAGGGCTACAAATAAACCAACGAGGACAGTTGGCAACCGGTGTTTATGATATCTATTCAAGTTTATGATATCTATTCAAGCCAAATAAAAATTAACAATTCCCTGGCTTGTATGTATGCACTGTCTCTGTTTACATCTAATGGATTCCGTATTTCATCGCATTGTAATTCGGAAATTATAAATTGCATTCTATCGTATTGTCATTGTCATACTTCAAGTTGCATTACATATTTAACATGATTCACGTGATATTTGAATATGTTTATATCAAATTTTATCGTACTGTCATTTTAGATTTTCAACTTGCATTATATATTTAACATCATTCTTGTGATGCACTGGAGATGGTTCATTGGATAAGTTGTCACTGTCTCCGTCTGCTTGTCCAATTTTTGTCCTTCTTTTTTTTTTTCGCGTGAGAAAGTTCTCTTTCATATCTCTTCCAGAATACGATTTTGGTTTTTGACTTCTGGTTCCGGCTTTTGTGTTTGACTTTTAAACTGTACAAATTAGCACGTCTCTTTAAAAGTGCCCATCGGTCTCGTTGGTTTATGTGTAGTCATTTGTGTTTGATGTTTCTCTGTCAGTCTGTGATCTTTCTGTGTTTATCTTCTGTGTGTTTTTGCATTGGGTGTTTTGGGGTTTTGCTGTGGGTGCTGCAACCTGGTGTTGTTGGAGTACCCCTCCTTTGTTCTTTGTGTTTTTACAGTGGGTGTTTTGGGGTTTTCCTGTTGGTGCTGCAACTAGGTGTTGTTGGAGATCCCCTCCTTTCTACAACGGATTCCGTACTTCCACTGGGCTCTGGAGATGGTTAATTAGATAAAATTGTCCTTCGTGTTCTATGAAGCTGTGTTATTGGGTATTGTCTTCGTCGCTTTGTCCTATTTTCTTCTCTCGTCAGAAAATTCTGCTGTTTATATTTTCAAGAATTTCTCAGCCTTTTGATTGGATTTTTTTTTTTTTTGGAATCTGATATCGGGTTTTGTGTATGACTTTCAATCACTGACTGGCATGCATGAACGGTGTGAAATTGATCAAGTTAACAAGAGACCGATTGATTGTCCCAAGACTTGTTGGTAATTCTTGCTCTCAAACTTGCACAAGAAATCCCATTTCAACCGGAACAGATTTTTATATCCATCCTCGTATTATCCTATGTTGTTCTTTGATTTATAATATTTCTTTGATCCAAACACTGTTGAAAATGTACGGGAAAAGCATCGACATAGTAACTTTCGTTCTTTTTGGCATATTACATTGTTTAGATTTGAGGATCACTGACGAGGGTTAAGTACCCGAAACGTGCATGTCTGGTCCATATTGCCAATTTATCTGTTCTTAAATGATGCTATTCAATATGAAGACGTTTACATTTATACCACTTAGTGAGTGTCACTGCTGGTGGACCAGGAGTCCCCGAGGGCACATGTAGCCAAGTTCGATCAATTTCGGTTGATCGTTTCTTCAACGCATTGTAAAATTTTTGTTATCAAAATTTCTTGAAATTTCTGAAACGTGGGTCCTGTAGCATCATATCACACCCATTCTGCTACGTCTTTCGGTACGCTTTTTCGACATAGTAACTTTCGTACTTTTTTGGCATATTACATTGTTTAGATTTGAGGATCACTGACGAGGGTTAAGTACCCGAAACGTGCATGTCTGGTCCATATTGCCAATTTATCTGTTCTTAAATGATGCTATTCAATATGAAGACGTTTACATCGAACATCGTGTTTTTGCGAATTTTAAAAAAGAATGATTCGGGGTGTATGATAGTTGATATCTACTGACTCGTTCGCCGGGAAACAGGATTTTGGGCCCCTCTAGCATTTTTTTTTTTTCATCTCAAATTACAGATATTCGCCAGATGTCATTTCAGAAGATCTTGCTAACCCGTCTTTGAACCCAGAGTTTTATTTCCTCATTTAATGGTTGTAGTCATGTTTCATTCCATTTCATCCCTATGATAAATAGCTTAGATCAATGCAGCAATTAAACAAAATAATGTAAAATCAATTTGTAATTAACTTAACAGATCTTAACATTTCATAATCTTTGTTCCATGAAACGCTATCACAGATTCCTCGTCGTTTGATTTGCTATCACGAAATGTAGTCAATTCAAAATAGAGTTCTGTTTATTTTTTTCGGTTCCACGTCGTCTATTCTCGCGTACGATGAGTTCACCAGAAGGTCTCTTTTACATGAAATGTCTTTATTAACGTCAGTTGATATAGCTACACTGTCATAGTAGTATTCAACTGTAAACGGATACTTACAATCCACCAATGAGATTCAGGTTGCGTAAGGAGGGGATCTCCAACCAGACCCTGTTACAGTACCAACAGCAAAACAGGAAAACAGCAAAACATCCGATGCGAAAACACAAAGACGAACACACTAAGAGACGAAAAAGAGACGTACAACACATAAACATCAAACACAAAAGACTATACATAAACCAACGAGACCAAAGGGTAACCGGTGCCGACTTTAGACGGTCGTTTGCCACAAAAGTAGCAATTGGTGTGCTTATCCTGGATTACGTGCGCACAACCTTCTCACTTTCGAAGGTCTCGAAGAACGTACAGTAGTGTAAAACAACCTCCTCACTGTTAGATGACCACACACAAACAAGACCGAAAACCGCAGGTGCCCAAGCAACAGACATGAATAATAATAGTAATTAAAATGGATATAAAAAAGAGGGCGTACGTAATGCAGTCCGTGCTCTGCCGGCTGTAGAGAGCTCATATATGTTATCACCCGAGGAGTCTGATTGACATTCAGAGAGGACAGGTGGTCGGGGTCCTGTCTTCTCTTAAGATGTTTGGACAGGGCCTGTCAAGGAGTCCCATCGTCACAGTCAGTCAGAGTGCGTGTCTTACGAATGCGCTGGTACAAGACTGTAAATTGGTCAAGTACCAAGCCTAGTGTCCGTCTCGTGACATTGGGATCATATCCACGGTATAAAAGGCGTTTAATTATTCTGACGTATTTTCGATGGTTATGCTTTCTACCTTTGATCCTTCGAATTGTTTATCATATCATCACAAAAGGCAGGTTGTGTAATATCCAAAGTAATGCACTCTGTTGCTTGTATAGATCCGAATTTTAAAAGAAGTTGACTGTATTTTTTGTAAAATTTCCAGAAAGTCTTAACTAGTTTATGAAAGTGGAAACCTTGACTTAAATATTTCTTGGTAATTTGTCAATTTCTACCATGAAAATCAAAAATATTATTACATGCTCAAGCGTACCGGATGAGCTGTGATATTTAAATGGCGTATGACGGTAGTCTTTGAGCATCACCGTCAAGCCAGGGGAAATTTACTATGTTGAATCCAAATTAATCTCTTTTGTCATATACACTTGTATGGATCTTTCCGTTTACAATTTTGATATTAAGGTCCAAAAATGGTGTTTCTGTTGTAACGTTTGCCTTGTTAAGTGTTAATTCTTGTGGGTAAATTTCATTCTTATATAATTTAAAAGCAGGATAGTCAATAGTTAGAATATCATCCAGATACCAAGAAGTATTTATTTATTGAAACATTTCAAATCATCAAATTTTCTTTGCTTTTGAAGATTTTGGATAAACTCTTGTTCGTAAGTGTATAAAAATAAATCTGCAACAAGAGGCGCACAGTTAGTACCTATAGGAATCCCTACAACCTGCTTGTATAGATCCTTACCAAATGTAACATAAATATTGTCCAAGAGGAATGACAAGGCTTTTCACAGGTCACTACATGTCCATGATTTGTATAATTTGTAGTCTGTTGAGGAAAAGAAACCCTTTGATTCAGATGTACAAAGATCAAAACACCATTTAATGAGTTTAGATAATCGATCATTAATTTCGTCTTGAGGAAGTGTGGTGTACATATTAGAGAAGTCGTATGAAGAAATCGTATTGGCTTGGAAAGGATCCCGGACCTTAAGGAAAGGCTATAAACCTTGGTTTTCAAATTTTCACATTTTATTGAACTGACCTTATAAATTGTTTGAACTATGTAAACAAGTTTCTTGCCCCTTTCTGTTAAGATATTGCCCGAAACGCGGGCAAAGTCAACTGAAATTTACCCACCCTTCGCCAGCTTTGGTTGAACTATGCACTAAAACCAGGTAGTCTGATAGATTTTTTCAAAATTAGGCATGGACGCATGTCAGAATGGCTAATTCAGAAAAATGACAAACAGATACTTATTTGACGAATTCTCCCTGAGAAGGAATTATCCATTCTAATTTACCTTCATGTTCAAATTAGAGAAAAACCCCGAAAAAAGTAGCATCAAGTGTACACAGATTAACATTAAGCCACACCTCTAATATCACGCAACCGACAGTATCGATTCATTAGCATAAATCGATTTTTACCCGAATGGTCGTGTTCACAAAAAATGTGATCATGTGACAATTTGTTCGATCCCTCTCACGCATATGTATTGAGAAAACAATATTCAAGGCCGGAATCGATTGCGATTTATCCGGATTTGCCAAATATCCCTGTCACAAAACGGACATCACAATTAGTAACATCTCTGTATACAAGCGAAACTTAAATACTTATTCAATACACGAATGATCAATTTTTCATTATATGTAAAAAGTCATACAACTGACATTGGATTCTTCGATTTATGAGTGATAAAAAAAGGGGCCTTAAGGTCCGGGATCCTTTCAAGACTTCATTTTGTCAATCACATCCCCTGAATTCTTAATAGACCAAAATAAAGTAGTGACTATGAATATAATAAGTTGCATGACAAATTGTCCAGATATCTGATAGTCGTGTCAAGAACATTGGACATTCTATCCTAATTTCAAAACTACAAAGCCTTCTCAAACGCCAGTATCAGATTTTCCTTTTGGCCTCTCCGTAAAAATAGAAATAAAACTTGTCGTAATCTTTCCAAGAATTAAGATCAATGTAGAATTTTATCTGCTTATACAGCTAATTGGACCCTCTTACATAACTTGGAAAGCTATAATTGACTCGCCGTGATAAATTCAAAACACGATAAACATGAGAATCTTCAAAAGAACAATATGAATGAAGTAATTAAATACCGGTATGTGTTTATAAGCCATTTACTTTTCTTCTCAAACCTAGCAAATATTTACTCTTCTAATTTCTTCGTCATTCGTTTCTATGTAGTACATACTCGATATTTCATGGAGTGGATAATATAAATATGTATGTATGGTAAATTGGAAATGTTATGGAAAAATAAAATACATAACAAAATTCAGATACCTGAAAAATAAAACAAACTTCGAAGCTGGCTCTTGTGTTTTGTGTGTCTTTGTCCGTTCTCGTTTTTGTTTGTCTTTCAATTTGAACAAGATGTTTATTGTCAGATGATATCGATATTATATTTTGAACAAGATATTTATTGTCAGATGATATCGATGTTATATTTTGAACAAGATATTTATTGTCAGATGATATCGATGTTATATTTTGAACAAGATATTTATTGTCAGATGATATCGATATTATGTTTTGAACAAGATATTTATTGTCAGATAATATCGATAAATTATATATTGAACAAGATATTTATCGTCAGATGATATCGATATTATATTTTGAACAAGATATTTATTGTCAGGTATTAAATGTCGATATCATGCATGTATCAGAGTGTCACAAAGTCCCGTCCTCACAGTAGTTATATAGGAGACTCATCATATAGTTAAAAGTATATATGATCAAAACGGGAAAAACGGTTTTCTATTGTAAGAAAAGTTTATTTACATGTGCATCTGAAGGGCCATAGAGGAGTCCAGTATAACGTACAGGGTATTCAGTCCATAATGATGTTAGCTTAGTACAGATCCCATTAGACTGTGATGTAATTCTATCTAAAGAAGAATATACATGTATATAATTACATAATCTGAAAACATTTTGTACAGTATAATATTTAATTTCTTACCACGAATATATAAAATGCTTTTTTGAATAAAACGCGAAATAATGAACAATATCAAAAACATTGGAGGAACAAAATAAAAGATTTTAACTTTGTAAGTAATCTTTCAGTTTAATGAATCGATGGAAGGCATCACGTCCAAGCCACATGCCTAGTGGTCGATATTTTTCCAGGATTGACTTTGACCTTGGTTTGGGGCTTTTTGGGCTTTGCTCTGTCTTTTGTGTTACTGTCTTTTTCATCATTTTTTGATTTTTGACGTTTGTCTTCGCCTTCATTTTTCGACTTTCGGCGTTTTTCTTCGCCATCGGCTTTTGACTTTTGGCTTGTTGTTTTGTCTTCGCTATCTTGTGAAATATTCTTTCCCCTGCAAAACGTAGAACCACAGGGATTTATCACGCTAATACCGTTTGCAGTATTTACTATATATATGTGTTAAAGGGATCTAACTCTACGTTTAACGAAAAATCGACAAGTCATCTTTATGTCTTCAGAAATAGGCTAATAAATATCAAAACCTATTTTCTGTGGTATATTTCGATAGATTAATTCATACTGAATCTTCATACGAAATTTGAAATCAGTACCTCCCTTACGAGCCGAGATATGCCCAATACCGCTCTCTTATGAGCGCCGCATTTCTAGGTCGGACAAAAAGGTGTCCGATGATAATCAGGCATCAGTGATCAACTTGAGGCACCGCTTGACCATTCAATGATGCGAACATCTCCAATACATAACATTGCATGAAATAGTCCCATATATGCTTAGTACAATTTCAAATAAAGTCTTTTTTGACGACTTTGAAATAAGAAAAGCGTCGGATTTAAGCGAGATTAAATTCAACATGTGCAGAGTTATGAAAGACATATACGTGCATGCAAAGAGGTAGCTATATGAGGGACTTTCATATACCAGCGATTTTTGAGATGGTAAAAAGCATGTGAAGAGTAGATAATCATGCAATTATTTGTCTTAGAAGTGTTCGGACGTTTAAACGATCAAGCAGTAACCAAATTTTGTCTATACTGCTTGATTATCACCGGACACCTTTTTGTCCGACCTAGAAATGCGGCGCTCATAAGAGAGCGGTATTGGGCATATCTCGGCTCGTAAGGGAGGTACTGATTTCAAATTTCGTATGAAGATTCAGTATGAATTAATCTATCGAAATATACCACAGAAAATAGGTTTTGACATTGAATAGCCTATTTCTGAAGGCTTAAAGATGACTTGTCGATTTTTCGTTAAACGCCGAGTTAGATCCCTTTAACACATATATATAGTAAATACTGCAAACGGTATTAGCGTGATAAATCCCTGTGCGTAGAACATAGATCATCAAGGAAGGAAATTCTAGACTTGACAAAGAATAAGTTTGGCTTTTTTTATACCTAATTCTTTAAGACCTAAAATTCGCGTAGGATAATAAAATAATTTTCTCATTCTATTTGAAAATTGATGACTTTGCTAAAATAAAATTTCATCAAACCCTAGAAATTTGAAAAAAGTGCAATATTATATTATAGCCACACACATACTTGTTCTTGTGATAACAACATACTGCCACAGTGACAACAACAAATAACAGTGCAAGTCCTGTAGTTTCAGCGACAGCTAGAATATGGATTATAGACCACGTACTACCTGTGTGAAAAAGATCAACTCACTGCAAGACCGCTAAGTGAAGGAATAATTAATAAAAGTATGTAATGTTCTAACATTAGAAAGTACCCACACAACCTACTACGAATTTCGATGATTTTTGTTTTTTGAACTATGTGGGATTTATTCATATAATGTTTCCCTTTAGTCCAGCTGCGGCAATACTCCAGAGGAGGTTATGCAGTAACTGGAAGAAGAAGAAGAAGCTGATTCGTGAAAATAAATGGATGAATTGTGCAAATTTTCAGTAAAGCATGAAACTTTGCACAATTGTTCTTCATGCCATTCTTTACAATATTAGCTATGGACCCATCTCAAGAAATCAAAATGACCGCTGTTTTCAAGATGGCCGCCTTTTTTGGAAAAAAAATTCACCATTCACTTGATCATTAAAGAATTTTGACCGTTTAAGTTAGGATCAATTGAAAATTATTCATGAAAATGATAAAACCTTCATTGACGATATTTTTATATCAGGATAATACCGAGTTTCGTACGAAAATTGACTGTACCCCATCCCCCCTTCACTAATTGCTCAGACGTTATTTTCTTTAGAAATTATTTATTTTTATTACGCTAGGTAATATTAGTATGGATCAGATTCTTGGGTCCCTTGTAAATTGCGAAACGAAACAAAAACGAAACAAAACGAAACGAAACAAATCGAAACGAAACGAAACAAATCGAAACGAAACGAAACAAATCGAAACGAAACAAATCGAAACGAAACAAAACGAAACGAAACAGATCGAAACGAAACGAAACAAAACAAAACATTAAACTTAAAGAAAATGAGAAAAAGAGGGAAAATCGCCGAAAACGAATATTTCAAGACAAGATCAGCATGTAAATATTGCCTTTAAAATCCAAGAGTTCTACATTTGTAACTAGTGCCGAGAGGGTTTCTTGAAAGAGTCAAAGTTGACAATTAAAAAAAGTAAATGTCAAATGCCATTCATGTATTTTTAAAAGAGGAATAAAAGGGAGGGGATAGAAAACCACGCCATGACACCGTAATGAGATCATAAAACGGGGTGGTGGCACATTTCAGGAAAAAAATCTTATCCTTTTTCAAACGAAATGTGCCCTCCAGTTTTTAATTGTTCTCATTTTTCTGATAAAATTTTAAAATACACATAATGGAACAGTTCCGTTTCCTCTGGACAGATGATTGGGAGGGTAACAGTAACCAAAAAAATTAGGAAATTACTTTTAATATAAATAATCTTGCTCTTATGCGTTCATGTACATAATCTCAATTTTAAAAATTACCACGAAATTCATCTATATATACCTTAAAAAAAATTTCCGATCGCTTTGCTCGACGCAATTTTCAATTCATTTTTCAAATACTTCAGGCTCGCTTCGCTCACCTTAGTTTTTCATCTAAACAGGTCTATTTCTTTTTTTAAAGGTTTAAAAAGGAAATAACCCAAATAACTTCTCAATTGCACCAATTTACAATTTAAAGATTAAACATTTGTCTTGACCGCCCAAGACCTCCCTTCCCCACGGGGAGGGGGAGGCGGCAGGAGGAGAGTGGTACCCTTCAATAAGATCTTGTCTTGAAATATTCGTTTTCGGCGTTTTTTTTCCCCTCTTTTTCTCATTTTCTTTAAGTTTTATGTTTCGTTTCGTTTCGTTTCGATCTGTTTCGTTTCGTTTCGTTCGGTCTGTTTCGTTTCGATTTGTTTCGTTTCGTTTCGATCTGTTTCGTTTCGTTTCGATTCGTTTCGTTTCGATTTGTTTCGTTTCGATTTGTTTCGTTTCGTTTCGTTTTTGTCTCGTTTAGCACTTTACAGGTACCCCAGATTCTTGAGGTTTCTGAAGTGACAAATGTTTTAAAGGAACATTTTTCACTCGCATATATATTAACCCATTGGTTACTTTCAAACTACTGAGATAAGTGTAAGTACTTTTAACATGTTAATCCCGATAACCAAACGTGGTGGATAACTGTCTTTTAAAAGTCTTCACCGATTGCCCATTGGTTTGTGTGTAGCCTTTCATGTTTAAAGCTTGATGTTGTTAGTTCCTTGCCCCATTTTCGTCTCACAGGGATGTTTCAGTGTTTTGCTGTAGGTGCTGCAACATAGTTCTATTGGACACCCCCTTGTTTCTCTAATTAAGCTATGGACCAGATCTGCTACGCACCGTTTCTTCGTTGATTTTCACACTGGATAGAAAAAATAGAGACAACGAAACGTAAAACAAAAGTACTGTTTTCATCCCTATGAATCATACATAAAGCATTTTGTAAATCTCAAAAATTGCCGGTAATTCTTAATTAGCTTCTGGACCGAAGTCACTGAACATCCTTGCATCATATACATGTGTTTCTTTGTCCAACGTTTTATATATTGGGATTGATTTTTATTATCGAATTTAGTTTGTTTTGTACCGAATAGGAACAGCCCTTAGATAAACTGCAAAGTTTTTATACTAGTATTTAAAAAGGAATGAATTTTTGTTGCAGTACCCAAAACAAAAAAATCCTCAAAACACTACAAATCGAAAACACCAATGCAAAAGAAAAGGAAGAGACAACAAGGGAAAAGGAAGACAAAACACCAAACATCACATCAAAAGGTTTTCAAATAAGACACAAGATATAAGACATCAAAAGTATATAAATTATAAATGTTACAGTCTACAATTTGAACTGAGTCGTCTGAAAGCAACTAAGAAGCACACCAACATTCAAAAACAAGCGCGGTAGGTTTTTGCCTTATTCGATTTTAGAACATTCTGCTACGTCTTTCGGTACATCTTTGGACCATGTGGAGAAAATACCACTTTTCTCAGTCACGTGACGAAGCTCGGCGAAACTCCCATTAATATCAGTTAGTAGCTTTTCTCCGTAAAATCTTCGTTCTATTTAATTTCTGTTATTCATATTATTTTCAAATTGTTATGTAACGATGATTCATGACCTATTTTCAATTCTATAAGAAAACATAATGATTTGATACTAGAAAATAGAGGAAATTTAGTAGAAAGAAGGAATTTTTAAAATATGTGGGAACCGCCAAAATCAGTTATCCGAAAAAAACGACGATACCTGACTTCAACTATTTGTTATAAACTTTCAGTCGCGATGCCCGGAACACGAATTATTAAACTAGAAACCTAATAAAACGGACATTGAAGTTGCCCAAACTCGCCAAATCATGCTGTCTTCCTATGAAATTACTGTACAGCCTATGGACAGAATCTTACTAATTTTCAACTCATGTGGGAACCGCGAATTAAACACGGAAAATAAAGTTTTTTACATCAACTTCTTCAGAAAATAGCGGAGTATCATATCCAATGCCCGGAAGCCGTTTAACAATCTTAGTTACAGTGATGCCCATATACGACAATAGTAATTTCAAATCTGGCTGCGAGCCATGACGCGATGTCAGAGTGGCATCATTTCTCCGTACATGTATGCATAATAAGTTTAACTTCCAAACTTTTTGGCCATATCATATTGTTTAGATTGAGGATCACTGACAAGGGTTATGTACCCGAATCGTGCATGTCTGGTCCATGCTGCAAATTTATCTGTTCTAAAATGATGCTATTGAATTTGAAGATTTTTATATCCCGTGGGAATTTGAGTTATCACAGTTGTATATTGTGCACAATATATGCCAATATAACTATAGACAAATAAATATTTTATAATGATAGATTCTATTTGATATCAAGTACATATGCTATTATTGATCATTATTTATTTATCATGAATTCATTTTAAATGACAAATAGTCCACATCATTATCATTAAAAGTGCTTTATTTATTCAAAATCAAACATCAATTGTCATTTTAGAATTATTTCAAAAGTCTGAAATTCAGCAATTGATTAGAAAACGTGAGCAAGATATTCTTTTGATACATTTATGACTTCCAAAATCGGTTGGTGATATTTCAATATGACATAACGTAAAGGAAATATTTTCTAATAACACATATAGCATCTGAAAGATTAAAGAGGGGATGAGATAGTCAATCCCGATAACTTTAGGACATTCATTTTTAAAGATATCTACTAAGTACTTGGAATAATAACATCTAAAATGACAAATATGAACAATGTGGAATTTCACACAAATATGGTTAGTCAGGACCTAAATGTCGAACAAATGACCATATTTCGCAGCACTTTTCATTTAATACATTTCCTGTCGATACCTCAAGCCAATCAATAAATTGTTTTGGAAATTTAGTTTAAGTCCATTCTCCTTCAAAATACTATAGAAAGATTATTTTACTCAGGTCATTGTTTCCTTATAAAACGTATCAAAATTTTATGCCCGTGTTTGCGGGGGTGACCATATGTTTTCGTTTCTGTTGAGAAGTAGGCTAAGCCTATTTCCACACAAAGGCACAATTAAAAACTGTGATTTTCGTTCAAGAAAATATTTTGTAACCACTACTTCTACGAAACCACGCCAAATAAGATGTTTTCATTTATTATTGATTTTTGAAGAAAAAATGGAAGTTAACGTCTTTAATTAAGTGTTTTTATTCATTTTTCCCCATTTTGAAGTATTTTTCTTCACAATTTTATGGCAGGAGACTTCACAATATATATAAATATGACTACTTCGGTGATACTTATTATGATATAAAGATAAACTTAATATTTCCCATACCCAACGAGAAGCCATTTACAAATGTACTTTGAAAATGCCAAATATAGTCACCGGCGTAGAATGGTTTCTAGTCCAATATCATTACAACTAACGGTTACTAACGTAACAATAGTCATGGATTCCGAAGAATTTGATTAACGAAATTGAAAACACATAAAAAAGCATTATATACGCTCTCATTTGATACCTTTCTAAAATTTGTAACAGTGACGATAGAAAAAATCTAATGTTTGTACATACAGAGAAAGAACGTAACGTCTTATGACGTAATTTATCCGTTATCACGGTTCATTTTAACCTCTGTATGAAAACATTATCATAAATGGAGAATCTAACATTTCCTTGAATAAGTTTGACTTGATCGTAACATAAACGGTTAAAAAAAGATAAATTATCAAGTAAATAATGAGATTTTTTTCTTGAAAATGGCGGCCATCTTGAAAATAGAGGTTATTTTGTTTTCTCGAGGTGGGTCTATAGCTTACATTGTAAAATATGGCCTTAAAAACAACTGTGTAAAGTTTCATGCTTTCCTGAAAATTTGCACAATTATTTCACCATTCTACTGGACTATTTGTACATACTAGATTATTAGCTATCGGAATTTGTTCTCAACACAGCAGAATGTATAGAAGTACATGTATTATGAAAAACCTTCTGACGATGAGCTTTTTTGTGACGTATCTGTGCTGGTACCAGTAGAAGTATCAGTGGACGACGACGACGATGAAGACGACGTGGTAGATTGTGTGGCTGTTGTCGTCACTGATGTCGTCGCTGTTGTTGTTAAAGTCGTTGTGGCCACAGAAACTATAATATTGTATAAAAACACATTTTAGCGTATCAATACAAGTGTTCGGAAGTCGAAATCTGTGTCTTTACAGGTACGTTGTTCAATTAGACGACATACTGGCTTATGACCAACGATAAGAGAATAATCGCGTTTGTGCCTAAATCTAAAACGCTCCAGTCTCTGGTTGAACCATGTTACAGGTTATATACAAACTAAATGAAAATGAATCTATTTCACTTACGTGTGAAACAAAAACTTTCTTACATGGAGAGAGAGTTTGAATGACATTAAGGAGTGAGCATCTCCTGCTCGTAAGAAACGGCCTAAACTGAACTTCAGTAGATTTGAATCTAAATAAATGAAGATTCACAGTGGATTTACAAATGTAAATTTTAATTTTTAAATAAATGACATGCCTTCTAAGTCATAAACTCCGTAAATCCCCGGTGTATCTCCGCAGTAATACCCTGGAGAACATTCTGAACACTCTGTTCGCTCAAACGTTGTTTCATTCGTTGTTGAGCAATAACATACTATCCCAGACTGCAATGAGGTAGATATAAAAAAATTATTCTTCATTGATTTTTTTTTTTTTTTTTTTTTTTTTTTTTTTTTTTTTTTTTGTGTTTGGTTGGGGTTTTTTTATATCTGCGTTTTAGGTAGAGGCGCTTAAACTTTTGTGAAACGTAAAAAAAGTAGATATAAGAAGCAATGGATATACGAAAAACAGTCCGTAAGCAAGCTCATGATCAATCAACAGAGAATTCCTACAAACTCTAAAGTAATACAAGGGCTCAGGCGAGATCAGTTGAGAAAACCTTTGAAACCGAGAGGTTCGTTATCGTTGACATAGTTAACCTGAACAACAATACAATTGTAAAATGGAAGGAAGATGTCTCAAACAGTTACTCATTCTCATCACTGATGAGAATTTAATACTCGAAATCCGTGTCTGGTGCAGTAAAGTTTGTTTGGAGTTTTCTTCATGAAGGTATAGAGTTGGAACACTTCCCTATTATTAAACACTTATTTCATGTTGCAGTGTGGAGCAGTTGAAATCGTTCCCCGTGACCTGATGTTTAGAAGTGTATTAATTACTTCTTTCCAGCTCTGTCGCCTGAAAGAAGCTTTGTTTTGGCTTTATCGATTTGACATCATAGATATTATTTTGCTATTTCGAAAACTTGTCATTCCATTCAAAACTATCACCGAAAGTAAAGGAGATTAACATCTTAGCACCATCCCTCCTATGCTATTTTGAACATATATTTTATTTGGATATGCTACTGAATCGACCCTACAGGAAATTTGGAGCCGCGCACTCTCTGTGAAGTGGATGTACAAATCTATATTAGAAATAAAACCTGTGTTTGTGAAACATGAATGCCCCCGTTGGCATCTTTGTCAGTAAAACAGATGAAAAGTAGTTTCACATTTGAGGTCAAGGTCACAAGGTCAAATTTAGTACACATGGAAAAGTCTTGCCACATGAAATGCATATGTGAAATACGAAAGCCCTATCACTTACCATTCAAAAGTTATGGCTAATGTTGAAATTTTCGATATTAGGTCAAACTCCAAGGTCAAGATCAAAAGGTCAAAAATTTTGGTATCCATGGAAAGGTCTTGTCACAAGGAATACACGTGAAATATGAAAGCCCTATCACTTACCATTCAAAAGTTATGCCTAAGGTTAAAGTTTTTCAAAAGTAGGTCAAACTCCAAGGTCAAGGTCACAAGGTCAAAAATTTTGAAATCCGTGGAGAGGTCTTGTCATAAGGAATGCACATGTGAAATATGAAAGCCCTATCACTTACCATTCAAAAGTTATGCCCAAGGTTGAAGTTTTTCAAAAGTAGGTCAAATATCAAGGTCAAGGTCACAAGGTCAAAAATTTTGGTATCCATTGGAAAGGTCTTGTCACAAGGAATACACATGTGAAATACGAAATCTCTGTCACTTACCATTCAAAAGTTATGGCCAAGGTTAAAGTTTTTGTGGACAGACAAACAGACAAATAGATAACAGACAAACAGACAGACAGACGGACAGACCAAAAACTATATGCCCCCGAATCTTCGATTACGGGGGCATAAAAATAAAGAGGGCGCTACTGAAATAACTGATGAGAATTTTATATTCGAAACACGTGTCTGGTGCAGTAAAATTTGTTTGGAGTTTTCTTCATGAAGGTATAGAGTTGGAACACTTCCGTTTTATCATTGACACAAACATACTATCACACCAAAATTCATGACTACAAATAAAGCACTCCAAACAGGCAGCTAGAGTCGACTTAGAAGGTGATCATATAAAATGGCAGGTGATAAACTTGCACGGATTAACTAAGCAGAATCTCCCTTCTCATTGGGAAATCGGTATCATAATTACGATCATAGGCGACGCATTTAACAATAAAATTCGAAGAATGGGAATAAACAGCAAAAACATAAGGAACTATCGTCGGAAGAGTCCAAATAATTTTTTCCAAAAAGATAAAATGACTGATTTAAGAATGTATTTTACCGTGCAAACATCCGTTTTTCTAGCTCCGCTAATGCGTCGCCAGAAAAACTCAGTTTGCGACCGTAAAATCAGCATTTACCTTCCGCAAACATAACGTCAGAAGCTAGTTATTCCCTAATCACTGTAAAACTATGTGGAATCATCACAATCATAACAAAATTATGGAGTAGACCAATGATCGGAGTCTCGATTTTGTATTGCACCACTGCAGTGTTGTTTTATATTCATCTGTTTATTGTGCTGTGTTGTGTTGCTTCGCATTGTAATGTTGTCCTTGCATTACGTTTTGTGTGCTGTCTTTTGGTAGTGTTGTCGCGCCGTAGTCTTTCAGTGGGGTTGTCATATTATGTTATTGCTGTATTGTTCACGTATTTCAAAAGTGTTGTCATTTCTTTAAATGACCTAATCTAGTATCGCTGTGTCGTGTTGTTAACTTGTTTTATAGCGTTGTTGTGGCTTTTATGTTGTGACTTTTTGTTGTTGTATTCAATTGGTGCTGTTTCTTCGTTTGGTCGCTGTGTGTACCGTTTTGCATTGCGTATGATTGTGATATCGCTTTATAGTGACGTTATCGTTGTCTATGTTACAACAGTGTTTCTCTTTTGTGTTGTCGCTAATAAGGGGAAAAAACTAGATAAAATGGGCATCGCCTCTTCAGAGATTTTTGAACTTCTTACAATGTTTATGAGCAGCATGTATCCGTCGCTCTCACAAGTAGACATGCAAGTAGCTACGTCACTGGCACCTTGGTATGTAGGACCCGCTGTGCTGATTTGATAACATCCAAGGTAAGTGACACTATCTTCAATAAAGAATAAGAAAAAACTGTTTCAATCTCATTTTAAAAATTCCATACGAAAAAAAAATCAGCTAAGTTGATTATTGGAACCTCGATTTTCTTTTATCTAATTTAATTTTTTCAAAAGCAATTCAAAAGTAGGAATTCTACTTCCTTTAATCTCCACATTATCTCAAGTGCGGCTATAGAAATACATGTAGTGCATAGCAAGAGAGATTTATATACTTGAAGTATCAATTACACATTTCAAAGAGAAAGAAATGAATTAAGTTCTTTTACCTCCCAATCCGCTGTATAAAGCTAAAAACATAAACCAAAGCACCAATCTCTGTAGGTCACCATACGTCATATATCTTCCCTTGGAGTAGCCTTGATTTCTAAAACTTTTAAAATATGATAATTTATTTATTTCATTGAAGTAACTTTATTTATCTATAATAAAACGTGACCGCATTAAGGTTGTTTCATGTACTCCTACGTAGAAGTGCATATTGATAATCATGTTCATATCAGTTTGGTTTGAAAAATCATTGTACATTTTTTTAATTATCATTTTCTCATCATGACTTTGTCCACAATAAATTAATGCATGGGATCCTAAAGTGTTGGACTGAGTGTCCTCCTTCATTCCGTCCGTCTTCGCTACTCTGTTGCTTCCATGGTAAAATTATCAAACTGTGTCCATTTTCACAGAAATTCTCACTAAAAACATTCAGGAATTTTTGTAATTTTCGTCTATAAGTATTATGTGTTCAATATCATTTCTACATACTTAATATAAATTCATAAACCAAACATCGTGAATTTTTGTTTATAAGAAAAACTAAGCAACCAAAAGTTACAAAAATCCCGACTTTTTTCGTAAGATTTTTTGTGAACTGTGTTGCTGGTCTTTATCAAGTTATGTATTGCTTAACTAACATTGATTTTCTACATTCCTTTTTATAAACGGCGCTGTGTTTCAAATTATCTGAATTGAAATTAATGAATTTTATGATTTAATTTGAAGGAAGTAATCTGATCGCCTTGTACGAAGATATTCCTAGTGCAGCAATACTTCAGTGACAAGTCATGAACAATGTTTTAAAACTTTAAGTCCTGAAGTCATCGAAACAAGATTGTGCATTACACTGGACCATCTACAGCTAACAAAATTAATGTAGCATTGTTCGCTGACCAACCTTGACGACGGGATCCCATTATGAACGCTGTCCAAATCTCGCCTAGGTCCAGAGCCCTTGTATTACTTTAGAGTTTGTCGGAATTCTCCGTTGATTCATCATGAGCTTGCTTACGGACTGTTTTTTTCGTATATCCATTGCTTCTTATATCTACACGTATTTACATACAGTAGCGTTTGTGTTACGTAAAGCCCCGAAGATGTGATGTCACTTTACAAGAAGATTATACCTTTTCTTTAATACCAGTTGTAAGTCTAGGAAGACATATGTGTATCCGAATAACTGGTTGTGCACACGTAATCCGGATAACTACCCCATTCAGTTTCATACAGAGAGACAAGTCGTATATATAAGACTTCCTCAATGTATGTAGTGTCACTCATGTATCATGTTTAGGTATGTCTGCTTTGATTTTTTTTTGTTGGTCCATTTGGTGTGGATGTTGTTTTGTATCTCACTGTCCGCTGTTGTTTGTTGAAGTCGTTTTGTCTCATCTTCTGTGTTTGTTGTATCCTGTTGGTGTGTGTTCCGTTGTGGTCAGTACAGGGTAGGCTTGATGGAGATCTCTGTCTGATGTGTGTTACATCCTATGGGTGTGTGTTCCGCTGTGGTCAGTACAGGGTATTCTTGATGGAGATCTCTGTCTGATGTGTGTTACATCCTGTGGGTGTGTGTTCCGCTGTGGTCAGTACAGGGTAGTCCTACTGGAGATCACTTACTATAGTATAGCGTGTGTTTGTTTGTCTTTTTCGAAAATAATCTCTTAATATTAGAGATTAGTGTCTATTTCACTCCTGTCTGGATTTGAAACTATTGTATCAATTTGTTATGAGCAAAATTGTAAACTACAGTATGGCATTATTTTAATAATTTTAATGTAGAAAAGCAATTGGTATGATAATCTTTAAAATTCTAATTCGAAAAATATTTAGTAAAATACTACAAATGTTAAACGTCTCCAAATTCAATAGCATCATTTAAGAACAGATAAAGCAGCATGGACCAGACATGCACGTTTCGGGTACTTAACCCTCGTCAGTTATCCTTAATCTAAACAATCTAATATGGCCAAAGAGTGTGAAAATTATTATGTCAACAAACAATGATAAAATTAAAAACATTCAACTTACTACATGGCACTGCTGTACATAAATTATCGTTATAATTCACATAATCTATTGTAATGATGTAATACACGAAGATTCATTGGAGGTCCCATTTTGTTCAGAGGAGGTGTTTTACTACTTCATTCGAACAGGTGACAACTTAAAAATACCTGATATATACATTATTTTTATAAAAAAAAATCTCTGATATTTAGAATTTCAAATGTATATACATGTATCAGTAGATCTGACAGCAGATAAGTATTGCATGACTCTCGTTTGTAAAGAAAATGAAAGATTTAAAGATCTGAATAACATTTGTCCTTAGTTAATTACTCTCTATTTGTGTAAGGCCTGGTGACTTTCTATCGAAGTACTCTTATTATTCAATACCTTAATTACATTTTCCGACAATACTATTTTTTACTTCCTTTTTCTATGTAAAAGGCTAAGTACTCCAAAACTTTAAAGATCTTGGGCGAAAAGCAGTTTCGACGTTGATATGCAATGACGTTTTGGATTATCTATAAAGCGAAAGCAGCTACATGTATAGAGATAATACTGAAATACCACCACTACCCCATCCCCTCCCCAATTTTTTTTTCAAGCAATGCATAGAATGAAATGTTTCACATTTCACATTAATCTTGAAAACTATCTTCAAAATCGTCGGTTCTGAACAAAAACTCTGTGAATTACAGTGCCTTTATGTCCAGCACAAGCGTTTTAAAAATACATCACATAAATTATGTATGTAAAATTACAGAGAAATTGTCAACTGAAGATGTATTCGTATCAAAAGCTTGAACTTTTATTACAATTAAGATTCAAGATACTTTATAAAGTGATATACATGTATTACATTTATGAAAAGAACAACAGATCTAAGTTTCATCAAGACAAAGTCATGCAAATGTACAACAAAACACCGTCATATTTCGTCCTCAGAGTCTGTTTCATAGAGATCGGGATTTTGCCGGAGTGATGCGTACACACTTTTCTGCCTTGCCGGGGACTGTCCTGGGACTAACCCCGCCGAGTCCTCAGTGGTATCCATGTAAACACCGGCATTATGACGAGACATCTTGTACGTCTTTATTTCCTTCTCATATTCTTCATTTTTCCTGCGTAAAAATTTATTGATGTATCAGCGATCATTTTTCTTCAATTACCTATGTTTTCTCATTATTATGTATTTATTTCTTATTCTTCCTTCAAAATAAAAGCACAGTTTTAAGAACTACAATCAGAAAGTTATACAATAAATTTGTAAAATGGACAAAATATTTCCGCTTTTTAGTGTAAATCATGATTTTCAGTGCTGATAGATTGTCAGATCACATGGTTATGTGGTTTTGAGATACCTTTTCTGACGTCTATACGAGTAAAAGGCAGCTAGAATGATGGCTACAGAGAGAAGGATCCCAAAAACTGCACCGGCAATAGCGCCTAAACAAAAAGAAATGTAAACAGTAATGTAATAGACAACTTAGACATTCGGTTTCTTTGTCAAAAATAAATACTCTCATGATCACATTTTAGTTAAGCCCCCATGTTAATAAAAAATGTAATTAAAAACAACATAACTTGTGACACCATGTCAAATCAAGACAGCAAATGAAAAGGTATCAAATGCAACATACCAGCTTCAGCTTCCAGCAATGTTGGTTGATCAGGCGTCCCTCCGTTAGGAGGTCCACCATTACCACCAGTATCTGTCTGCGTTGTATCATTATGATCTGCAGGTGAGACTGAAATTTACGAAGTTGAAAAAGTTACATTTTCATTTTTTCTCGTCAAATTTGATCCGTTCTTTCCCAATGAAAAAAGGAAAGTATGACAATAATAGGAAATGTGAAGTTTTGTAATGATATGATCGATGCATATTTTCTGTTTTATAAGAAATCGTAAGCACGTGTGACATACTAACCAGTAGATGAGGTGCCGTTGTGATGTCTATTAAATATCCAATCTATAATTGAAGACATTTTATTTATTTTTTTTTTTTAGAATTTATTTAAAATCTCAAACGTTAAAAAAAGTCACGGAATCGTAATCATTTTCTCATACTTCGAAATGTTATAAAAGCCGTATTAAGTCATGTTCATCACTACTTTATAGGCAGCAAAGTAAGCTCAAATAAAGATAAATATATAAGAGTATGTATGTGTAAGTGCTCGTCATATAGATAATGTTATTATCAACTATTAGTAATAAAGCAAAGTTCACGTACCCAACCGTATGTAAATACTTACATCGTATACTACAACATTGTTATCTTTACACTCTGGGTACATCTACATCATCGACTCGCAAGGATTTGTATGAAAGTTATATTTGGATAAATATCGAGGTCTCTACTCTAGTTAAATTCCTGAAAAGGACATTAAACTTCGTCATGGGCTAAGCTTATAGTATTGTGTATAATTGAAAACTGGAGAAGACAGCGATAACGCCGTAGGCGCATACTCGGCTAGAATAAAAATGTGTATGCTTCGAGACCTTTGGGTACACGGAAAAGTGGGAGGGTTGTGCGCACGTAATACGGATAAGCATATCATTTGCTACTTGCATATCAGATGGTCGCCCTAAGTCGGCACCGATTGCCTATTGTTCACGTTGATTTATGTGTAGTCTTTTGTGTTTATTAATGTTTCTATGTAGTATGTCTCTTTTACGTCTCTTGCTGTGCTTGTCTACTCTGTGTTTTCACTTTTGGTGTTTAGCTGTTGGTGCTGCAACCGGGTCTGGTTGGAGATCCCCTCCTTCCTTTATAAGTAGAAAAAAGATAATTCTCGCTAATTTTCTGCAAAATTTAAACCGTCTATTCTTTCTTATTTTTTTTTTTTTTTTTTTTTGCCCTTTGAAGGACGAACCGGCACATGAACATCAAGATTAATGAATGTAATACTTCCTAAAACACCAATGATTCACCCCAAAACCTTGTCCTTAAAATTAATTCATAATGTCCAGGTATTTCACAGAGATAAACCGAAGACTGAATAAGACATTCCTTTATCATAACCTATACATATAATACAGAGACAGTATACTTAATCTTTAGAGTAGGTTGTATGTGAAACAAAGTTGTTTCACTGGGACATTGAAACTTTATATCCATGCATGCCAAATTATTGTCAACAGTAATTCATGACAACAGAGTTCTCAATTTGTGTTATAATGACAGCATCCTTTCTGTTATTATAATAGTTCACATACATACTCATTGACCAAATTTCAAGTCTCATCTTCAACAAAACAGAGCTGACATATAATCTGACAAGCTACAATATCCCTGTATCATATAAATCCTCTATTTTTTCTCTCTTCTTTGTGATTCATTGTCACATGTAGGACATCTGTATATTGCATCATGATAAAAGGTACTTCAAACACTTTGAGGACATTCTTTGTATTTATTGTATTATTACAACTCCACAACGATAAGAGCATAATTTTTGGTATTAAAAAATCCATTGAAACAAAATATAGCATAAAATTATCTTAATTATCTATCTCAATTGTAAGTTTCATGTAGACATGATTCACACAAATGGGTACCATGAATTACTTCCATGAAGCAAATGAAACAAATTTGAGCATAATATAATCATAAAATTTCCACATATACTGGCACAATCTGTTATTACATGTATACAAATTATAATTTGCAGTTAGTCATTCTAGTATTAGTGATACAATGTGTACAACGCATAGCGGCATGTATATGCTTTCTTGTAAAATATTCAAATGAATAATATATTGTATAAACTTAATACGTTGTTTCATTCACACTTATTACTATTCATGGTGGTCATATTATCGCATCTTCAAAGACAAAATAACTGCTATCATGTGTATAAAGACGCAGAAGTATAGATATACAGTAAGCATGATCTATAGAGATATTTCCTGGGAAAACTAAAGAATGTTTGTAAAACATATGCCCCTATAGGAGAAGTTTGACAATTGCAAAAACAATCAATAAAAGGAAAAGTGATGGTCATGACCTTGACCTTTGATATATGACCCTAAAATCAATAGATGCATTCTACTTTAAAGGGTTGTTGAGTCACCATATTTATTGAAATCTTTTTTCCTAATGATGACCTTGAACTTTGATATGACCCCAAAATCAATAAACTTCTTTCCCTCATTATGAGTAACCATATAAGGAAATTCAGTTTTGATAAGATTGAGGGTTCTGTTTTGGTATCATCTGGAAACCAATATTTGAGGTGCCTTTTTCCTTACAGTGATATTGACCTTTGACTCACTGACTCTAAAATACAGAGGATTCTTCATCTCATAATAAGTTACCATATATCCAACTTACTTTGCACTGAATTGATTTCAAGACATGATTAAACACATACATTGTACTTCAAGTCTATAAGAAGAAATTTATCATTAGACTTATAATCATTCAAAAGTAATAATCTGATAGCATTTATATACATATCTGTGAAAAAAATAGTACATATGTGTATATGGTCTAGTAATACAAATACCTGAATTCTTCATACAGAATGAAAGACAAAAAAAAAAAAAACAAGGACTGATAAATCCTTATAATAACTTGGAAATACAATGTACCTAAGTTTAGTCTGACACTCACTTGTTAAGTTGGTCACATTCATATTTAAAATCAGAGGCAACAAGGGACAAAATCATATTGCTTCTTTCAAAAGCAGCATTGTTAATTATGACAATGAAATATAAAATTGAATTTATAAAGCCCTCTCTGATTGGCTGAAAGGTAAGTAGACAATATGTGAATTATCCCATATCAACACATACATGTACATGTAGGTGAAAATAATGAAGTTGTGCCATTAAATGACCTAGCAGCCTGTTTTAGTCCTTCAGTTCTCTGAGTTATGAGCCATTATCTCCTCTATCACCTGAATTGCATCAATCCTGCGGTAAGTTATAGAGCAAGCTGTTTGTGTGTTGATATGTATGTGAATACTTTGTTTGGTCTTTTCGGCACATTTCCGTATGTAAGTGTCACAGAGCTAACGTGTCCTTTATAAACTTCCTCATGGTCGTTCCCACAGATGATACTACAGGACCTGTTGTTTGATGGGATATCTACAAAATTAAAGTACCATATTATGTTTTACTATCCTTGATGCTCTTGTTCACTAATGTCTAGCTTTCCTAGTCAAAGTTTGATATACTAGATGTATTATAACTTTACAAGCCTGAACAATTGTCATGACCTTTTTTTAAGCATAGGCCACTTTTCTTTTTGACAATTCCATTTGTCTGTTTAATAATGTGTGAATCTTATTACACTGCAGAGCTTTCACTTATTGCAATACCAAAACTGTTACTACATACTTGAAAGAATCAATGTGCCTATACATTAAACTAAATGATATAGAAGTTCATAAGATATGCCCACAGAAGCTGCAAATTTTAAGAACATTTATTCAATAATTGTCATAGTATTGTGTATTACAATGTGTAGATACTGACCCTGAATAGATAAGGTTGTACGTCAGGGAAATTTGTATCAAAGACGAGATCCAGCTCAGTCTGATTTGGCATCTTGGGTACGTAGTCATGACGATTCATTATGTCCGTTATATGAAAGACTTTCTCCGCTAACATCTCTCCTAACTTTTCTCTGCAAATCTGACGCTCTGGAGATAAAATGAAAAGAATTGTCAAATATTCTGTGAAAATCAAACATTAAATAGTTCAATGTGTGTTTCACATTCCAATTTTTGAAGCTTGGTGCTGATATAAGATAAAACAGATGATAAATGGTCAGACAGAGGGAAAGGAGAATATATTCAGTTTATTTCCACCAAAAGGATAAAATTTTCTTGTTTCTGATCATAACCGCTTTTCCTGTCAAATGACATGCATTCACCTTAATCCCCTCATGCTATGCTGCACAGAAAGACAAGTGCATACCACTATCTAATAGTCCATTTTCCAGAAAATATTTATGAAAATATTGTAATGACTTTATGCATTGTCATGTTTTCTATTATGACGTCACAATGAAAATATTGCCAAATTTTGTAATGTTTTGCGTATCTTATTAATCTACTGGAAAATCAGCTATTGTCCTCTTCTTTCCAGAGATAGTGCAAAATAGCAAAACTTCCAGAGATATTCTTTGATTCGTACTAACAAAACTTCACATAAACAAGGAAAATTTTCTCTAATTCTTTTGGAAGATGTCTACATGTATACATAGTGAAACAAATGTATTTTACCATTTTCATTGGCTAATGTGAGTATATCGAGTTTGACTGTCCACACCTCCCACGGTGTACATTCTGCCGGTAGCAACCATCGTGCTCTCTTCTTTTGGTAAAACTCTAATGATATCTACAATAACAGACAGACTGACAGTATACATGTACATGTATCTATATATTAACGAGGATCAAAACAATAGATACTGAAATTTCTAAGTGCGTGCCTACAAAGAGAACATTTTAGGAAATATTTATTCTATTGCACATACTAGGTACATGTATGCAAAAATCCTGAGCTACCATGGTCAATACTTGCATACTGAGCTGATCATTTTCGTCCAGTGGCATTCCAATTACATAAACATACTGGTATTTAGAGGTCAAGGCCAAATTTATGCCTCGTTCACACGGTTGCGCAATAAATGTATTTCGCAATAACTTTATTGCGCAACAAATTTGTTTCGCATTAAGCTTTTTTGCGTTCACACGAGACCGAAACTATTGCGCAATAAATACCAATGCACATGCACAAGAATCATGAATAAAAATGTACAACAGATATTATTCGAATAATTTTCGTAAAGTCTAAATTTAAGACTATTTTGAGAGGTAGCATATATAACAAACATTCATTTATATGTCATTTCAGTCTACAACATGACGTCAGTCAATTGTGACGTCATTCTCTATAAGGGATCAAGACTTTATAGAAAAGCGTTCATA
The DNA here is from genome assembly GCA_033119305.1 of Pinctada imbricata. Lineage (NCBI taxonomy): Eukaryota > Metazoa > Mollusca > Bivalvia > Pterioida > Pteriidae > Pinctada > Pinctada imbricata. Next base: position 59,505,844 of record VSWD01000006.1, on the reverse strand, counting down.
TATATATGAAAAATCGGAATCTCTCAATAGAATCTTTAAAATATAGACGTCGGATAGTTATATTCGTAAGTATATCAATCTCTTTCTCTTGTCATGATGATGCGCATGCGTCAGATTTATTGCGCAACAGTTTCGCTTAGCGTTTACACAGCAGAATTTGTTGCGCAATAAAGTTATTGCAAAACAAATTGAAAATTTATTGCGCAATAAATTTTGTTGTGTGAACACAAAATAAATTTATTGCGCAACAAATCTACGTTTATTGCGCAATAAACTCTCCGTGTAAACGAGGCATTAAACAAACTCTCATATCAAAAAGTCAACCTTGGTAGAAAATATGAAAAAAAAAATACTTTCATCCTTTTATCTTTCACTTTTTAGACTGATAGCTTTCAAACTTATCAACATGCAAGCACATAACTGCTAGAGAATACCTTTTACTTATTTTGATAGACTCCTTTTTTACAAAGCAATTACAAAATAACAATATATGGGGTTAAATACAAATTTATTATAAATTTATCACATTCGTATATCAAACAGAAATCAATACAATAAATGCTTTTTTCCAATCCTTACAGATTTCCATTGTACAATGTACATGTAATATGTATGTTGTAAATACGAAATAAATATGTTTAAACTAACAGAAATCAATAAGTGCTATAACTTTGTGAAAATAATTTTTCAATCTCCAAGGAAACATTTTTAAACAAATTTGTCATCGACATCACAATCTGAGCTTGACAAACAAAAAATCAGATCTAAAAACCTAGAGAATTCACAAGATAAAATTAGAAATCTCAATGGATTTAATTTTATCTTAAAAAATCTAGAAAAAGTAATACCTGTCCTGCACCAGGATTATCAGTGCTGCGTAGTGTATCTCTGAAAGCTGCTATCTCCCTCCTCAGTACATCATCTAAACTGTCTGATGCTACCCGTACCTGTACAATCAGAATGATTACAACATTCACATTAAGATCATATATACATGTACGTACAATTACTAACCTTTAACATATAAAATGTATTTTTACATATTTTACATTAATTTCTATTTTCTCTGTTTCAACTTTGATTGGGCACCTCTATTGGATCAGATGGCTGTATTGATCTAAGACTAAATGTGGCAGCGAACCCATTCACTAGCTGTTTGTTTGTTAAGAGTACATATGTATCTACACCAGGCTATTCCTGGATATATACTAAGAATTACTGTAATCATGGAAACGTATATTTCACAAATCAATGAACTTCGCTAAATTTCCCCCATGCAAAAATAAACCTGCTGCATTCTTACAATGGTAGAGATATTTATATCCCAAATTCCCCCCCCCCCCCCCACAGCGAAAATATTCACATTTACAGTATAGGATTTTGCAACTTGATGTAATAACATCTTTTTTTAAACTAAAATGTATACTTTCGAGTCTTGTAGTAAGCATGGCAGATAACTCTGAGCAATCAAACATCAACCCCCCCCCCTTTTGGAGGATCCATAGATTATTTTGCTCAACTTTACTTTCAATTTGAATAATATAGATTGAAATTCATGTGATAGCTTTCAACAAAATCATATATACTCACATAAGTAAAATCTACAAAGTCACAATCAACGTCCTCTAGACCAACTGTTCCTATGGAATAACTACCTTCCTGCTTATAGTGAAACTGTAAAACATTCAGATTTCATAAGTTACATTTCTATATTACATGTACTAGGAAACATATGGTTATTTCCAATTAACTGTTTTTACTTTAGATAAGACACAAATTTCAGTTGAAATATTATATACACATTAAGAAACAGTACATGTATAGAGATTGAGCATTGTGAGATCATTAGGATTAGTATCAGAAGCTTGATGGACAGTATAAAATACACCACAGCTACAAACCTGACATTTTCCTTAAATTCTGTACAGTTATATCTATAGATACATGTATAAGATATAGCCTTATCTTGTACTTACCTTGCCTACAGTGCGATGTAACAACAGTGTATGAAATAAACCTGAAAAACACATTATACAGGTTGGTTTAAACTGCATTTATTTCAAAGTATAGTATAGTATAGTACGATACAATAATGTGATATAGGATTTGAAAACAAGCTAATAGCTTATATCAATTCATCTCCTCATTAATGATAAATAAGCATAACATTGTATAGATGGGCATCTTGCAAATACAGTTGTTAACGCATACGAAATTTATCTAATACAGGTTAACATAAAATACATGATCATATATAAATGTTTTTCAGAAATATACTAGTATTGTATAAAGTATCTTACTGGCAGTAACTTCTTCTATCTGTCTTCCTTCAACAGACTAAAAATATCAAAATAAACATGTATATAGCTCGGCAAACTACAAATCTATTGAAAGCAATTCAAGGAAACATGAATACAAGATAGATATTACCTTTCACAGCATCACATGCCATTTTGTCAACTTTAGGAAACAATGTTACTTATAAGACATCTTGTATTGTAACCTTGTTAAAACAAGCCAATTGTGAACTCAGTGCAACGTTCTGACATAGTCATATACATTGTACCTCTGGCTTGAAAAGACTTTCTAGCCAACTTCTGACTACAGATATAGCGGTACGAATTGAAACAGTGTTTCTTTGAATAAGTGGATTAGATTATCATGATTGATATTTGACTTTGATGTTTTGAAAACATCAGCCAACAAGATTTGAACTCACTGCTGTTAACATAGAAAACTTCCAATCTAATTTAGATTGGAAGTTTTCTATGTTAACAGCAGTGAGTTCAAATCTTGTTGGCTGATGACATATTCAGCAGTCAGTTCAAATCTTGTTGGCTGCTGTTTTCAAAACATCAAAATAGATTTAGTAAATCTATTTTCTTTCACTGTGAGCATTGTTTGAGATTCATGCACACGTCTATTTGCTATGCTGCTGTTTACTATTACGCTCTTTCCAAGGTCAATTTCTCGGAATCAATAATTTATAGGAAAATTCTTCAGATGACAGTATAAGCTCTGGATTTAGTGAACAGGACAGTAGTTGGTCAAAGCGGATCATGTAAACTTGGCGATCGCAATACTGGTATACCAGTATTGTTGAAAATACTGGTACAAATTTTTGTTCCAGTATTGTTGTACAGATACTGGTATTCCAGTATTGTTGGGATAAAAAAATTATTTTGTGAAAGTGACAATACTGGAATTCCAGTATTGTAAATTTTACAATACTGGAAGATACTGGAAAAAATAAAAATACTGGAATATCGATTTTACCAGTATTGTCCATGTCACAATACCGGTAGACTAGTATTGTCCAGTATTTTCCAGTATTGTCATATATACAATACTGGAATACCAGTATCGTAAAAGTAAGAATACTGGAAGACCAGTATCGAAATTGTGACAATACTGGTATTCCAGTATTGTTGAATTTACAATACTGGTATTCCAGTATTGTTATATTGACAATACTCGTATTCCGGTATTGAAATATGACCATATTGGACATGAATCCTACACTTTATTTACTTTGAAATAAAATAGAGAAATACAGAGTATTGTAAATGTGACAATACTGGAATTCCAGTATTGTTACTTATTCTATACTAGTTTTTCAGTATTGTTCTGACTGTGATGCCCCTGACGAATCTGATGTTGCAGCGAGACTTGGTTCCTACCATAGCCAAGCCCTCTGTGTACTAATCGTGAAGCGTCCCCAACTCAACTGTGCAATTCAGGGCAGTGCTTAATTCATCTTTGTCTGCGTTACAGACTCAGATGGAGGTACCTACCAGGACTGTTGACGAGGCACGTGTGGCTCTTTTGCTTGCAGAACTGCACTCTATATTTTCTTCTCATTGATAATGTTTCATATAGTGCATTTCATGTAGTGCTCTTTGTTTCATTCATTTGATAATTAGTCTTCATTGTCAATTGATCAAAGAATTCTTGGTGCTAAAATTCATGCTACTCGAATCTTTCAGTGCCTCTTAATAAATCATATGTTATTAATCATTCGACTAGTATTCTGGTATTGTCCATTCAAATCAACATTTATCAGTATGTCAATCGTATTACTAATCTGACAATACTGGTATTCAGGTATTGTTACGTTAACAATACTGGTATTCCGGTATTGTCACAATAACAAGTGATCAAATCAACAATTATTTTGGTAGAACAGAATGATAAGTGAATATTGTAGCATATCAGTACTAGTATTACTAATCTGACGATACTGGGAAACCAGTATTGTTCCTCTGATAATACTGGAAAACCAGTATTGTTACTCTAACAATACCGGTATTCCAGTATCGTTAGAGTGACAATACTGGTTTTCCAGTATTATCAGATAAACAATACTGGTGTTCCAGTATTGTTGAATTTACAATACTGGTATTCCAGTATTGTTGGATTTACAATACTGGTATTCCAGTATTCTCAATTCTACAATACTGGAAAACCAGTATCTGCAAAAAAAATATGTTGTTAATTTAACAATACTGGAATACCAGTATCTTCCAGTATTTTACCAGTATTGTACATAACGAACAATACTGGAAGATACTGGTGACAATACTGGAACAAAAATTTATACCAGTATTGTTAACAATACTGGTATACCAGTATTGGGATCGCCAAGTTTACATGATCCGTCAAAGCTCCACAGGGCTGCTCAAAGGGGTAGGTTCACTAGCTGCCAAAATTGGCCCTAAATTTTTGCAAAAAATAATTTAATGAAAATCATGATTCAGTATCTCTTATATTTATCTCAAATACTTGCCGAAATAGAAAGTAAATATTTTTCATTGTCAAAACGTCACATGCGTTAGTTATGACGTCACATTTTGACATCATTTGCTCTACATGACGGAAAATGAAGGAAACACCATATTTTTTGCATAAATGTTTAAAATTAGTAAAGACGCCAACCCTCACCCAACATAAATTTCATGTTGATCGAAAGATAGATTGTAAATTTAACTTTTTATATAAAAATTCTTTTGGGTGAGGGCTGGCGCCCTACTTATTTTCATAAATTTTGACCAGAATTATGCCAATTTCTTACGATTTTTCAGCATTTTACAACTTTAAGCTGATATTGAAGCCGTATCTTTCGGTGTATTGCACGTAAATTAAAATGTTTATTTGGTATTTCAAACAACCACACATTTAACTTCCTTGATACGAAATACTGTACAATCGAAATCTAAAATAAAAAATCTAAAAGTAGGGCCGATTTTCCATGTTCTCGAACCTGCTCTTTGAAATACAGGATTCAAAAAAAATAAATTAAAAAAAAAATGATTACAACTTTTTTTTAACTTGGAGGATACCCAATACACACTGTGACACAGACTGTCACAGTGTGTGTACAGATAGTGACACTGCCTTGGCTTTAAGGTATATGTTGTACAAATAAATATCAAGTATATTATATAGTTAGAATCATGACATATTTTTACCTAAATACACCTAATACAACATAAATAATGGTTACTATCATCAAAGGTCAACATGCCAACCGTCACCCAAGGCACGGAAACTATTGAGACACTGCCGAAGACTACCGAGATAATTTTAACACTGTTTAAATGGACGAGATGTCCGCGAGATCTTCATTTGTACATTGGATACGTTAAAAAAAGACTTAGTCTGATAGGCCTCTGATCGTTTTCTGAGAACAAATTACAATGTAATGATTCTAAAGTCAAACAACAATCAATTCTCTTGATTTCAATGTTCATTACCAACTCAAAAATCTGTGATCTTGCGTTCATTTTTGGATAAGGACTTCATGTTTACATTTTTTTCCAATCTTCCTTCTTTTAACCGCAAATAGGTTTGTTTGTTTGTCGTAAAATTTGCAGAATAGATCTATATATTTCTTTAATTTGTTATCAGACCGTTTTATATTGAATGAATATCCCGAACACAGGCAAAATCTTGAGTCTTTTGCTTTTGAAAACTATTGTGTCTTTTATTTCATTTTTTAATCGCTTTTACGACATTATTTTTTTCTCTCTACAGGCTGTTCCTAAATTCTTTCCCTTAAGATGCGTCACATTTCACAATTGTCGCTTATTCTTGCGCAGTAGAGCTATTTGAAAACCGACATTTAATCTCAAATTGCGCTCTTGTACTTCCCAGCAATTTCCCTGCCTGCCTGCTTGCCTGCCTGCCTTGGAATATTCCAAGGGACGTATATTTTAACTGTCCACCCTGTTTTCCCGGTTTTCTCTAAAATATTATAATGTCATCTTCCATCAGTTTTATATTACTCCTATAGTCGTAACAGAAAATACCATTGTTTTGGCTGTGTGTCAGTTAACTTAGAAATAGGACGGAAAATAAAAAGTCTACAGGGGTTTTCTATAGTAAAATCGCTGAAAATGTGTGACGTCGGAGGCTTTGACGTCACTGTTTACTATTGTTGACACGGAGAACAATAGGTCTCAATATACCAACAAATGGATGAAAACTCATCTGTGAGAGGCAGATTTTGAATTTTTAAATTCTGTTGCCATGGCAACCAATTGTCACAAATAATTTTTGATTTAATTGAAAGTTAGTATGTTGCAGAATTTAAATATACATTAACATATCAGCTATATGCTTCCTGTAGTGTTGGGATTGTATATAATGAGTGCCATTCTAACCATGAAAAATCACCAAAAATGATGAAAACCTACCCATTTTCAGCTACATCAGATTTCGTTATATGAATTCTTACACCAGAAAGACAAGTTCCATCTTTTAGACAAAATCTTACAGTTTTCAAAAAGGTCTCATTTGCAATAGGTCCCTAGATTCATTTTCTAGAAAAATCACCACACATGGACAGCATGCTACTTTCAATTCATCATTACAGGCTTATAAGGGGATTCCCCATTTGACACAGAGCTAACCCTGATTTCATAGCGTACAGTCTCGAATCCAACTAACTGAACTTTTTCACTGCAGAATGGCCTCCTCTATACATTGAAATAGAAATAAACAACATTAACACTATTCAAATTCAGAAATACACGATTTAATGTAACCCCTATGTTAACCCTGGTAACATTAGTGACATATTTTCAAAGCGCACGGTATATTGAGACTTTAAGGACTTGGGTTGTTTTTGTCGAATAAACTTTTTTTCAATTTTACGCAAGTTTAAGACTTTTCGCACTTTACGGTACCAAGATTTGTGCGTTACGCATTATACTTATGTCGCAACACAATGTCGAAAGACCCATGACCCCCCATCCCAATACCCCCTATGTGACCTTAACTGCAATACAACACAATACATAAACGTGTTCAGTATAAATAAATCTTTATGCTCATGTTATCTTATACTTAGTAAAGAGAAAAAGGGGAGTCCAAATATCATTTATTTATGGCGGTTGCCATGACAACGACAATACTTTGTGGTATCGGAGACTGATTAACCATTCCACTATGTACCGACAAATGTCGAAAAGACTTTTCGCATTAAATTTCCCATCATTTCGATATGGTTGCTATGGTAACCATAATTTCTCATATATTCCATCATATACATGCAATGATATTTGCTGAATATATTGATACCTATCACTATACTGTATACCCTATAGTTCTGTAGCAGTGGTTTTCCAAACATACCATGATGGCAGAAAATGTACTGTCTTTTCTCAAAAAGTCATTACAATACAAGAGCAGCATCAATTTTCATGACAATCAATTTTTTTTCAATTTTGAGAGAATTTCATAAATATTGGTATATTAAGATACAGCAGGGTCATGACCTTTATAATACATATAGTGTTACCATGGTAACCATTCATGAAATTTGAGACTGCAGTAGCAATGTATGCTTAAGGACTTGGGTTGTTTTTGTCGAATAAACTTTTTTTCAATTTTACGCAAGTTTAAGACTTTTCGCACTTTACGGTACCAAGATTTGTGCGTTACGCATTATACTTATGTCGCAACACAATGTCGAAAGACCCATGACCCCCCATCCCAATACCCCCTATGTGACCTTAACTGCAATACAACACAATACATAAACGTGTTCAGTATAAATAAATCTTTATGCTCATGTTATCTTATACTTAGTAAAGAGAAAAAGGGGAGTCCAAATATCATTTATTTATGGCGGTTGCCATGACAACGACAATACTTTGTGGTATCGGAGACTGATTAACCATTCCACTATGTACCGACAAATGTCGAAAAGACTTTTCGCATTAAATTTCCCATCATTTCGATATGGTTGCTATGGTAACCATAATTTCTCATATATTCCATCATATACATGCAATGATATTTGCTGAATATATTGATACCTATCACTATACTGTATACCCTATAGTTCTGTAGCAGTGGTTTTCCAAACATACCATGATGGCAGAAAATGTACTGTCTTTTCTCAAAAAGTCATTACAATACAAGAGCAGCATCAATTTTCATGACAATCAATTTTTTTCAATTTTGAGAGAATTTCATAAATATTGGTATATTAAGATACAGCAGGGTCATGACCTTTATAATACATATAGTGTTACCATGGTAACCATTCATGAAATTTGAGACTGCAGTAGCAATGTATGCTTAAGGACTTGGGTTGTTTTTGTCGAATAAACTTTTTTTCAATTTTACGCAAGTTTAAGACTTTTCGCACTTTAGGGTACCAAGATTTGTGCGTTACGCATTATACTTATGTCGCAACACAATGTCGAAAGACCCATGACCCCCCATCCCAATACCCCCTATGTGACCTTAACTGCAATACAACACAATACATAAACGTGTTCAGTATAAATAAATCTTTATGCTCATGTTATCTTATACTTAGTAAAGAGAAAAAGGGGAGTCCAAATATCATTTATTTATGGCGGTTGCCATGACAACGACAATACTTTGTGGTATCGGAGACTGATTAACCATTCCACTATGTACCGACAAATGTCGAAAAGACTTTTCGCATTAAATTTCCCATCATTTCGATATGGTTGCTATGGTAACCATAATTTCTCATATATTCCATCATATACATGCAATGATATTTGCTGAATATATTGATACCTATCACTATACTGTATACCCTATAGTTCTGTAGCAGTGGTTTTCCAAACATACCATGATGGCAGAAAATGTACTGTCTTTTCTCAAAAAGTCATTACAATACAAGAGCAGCATCAATTTTCATGACAATCAATTTTTTTTCAATTTTGAGAGAATTTCATAAATATTGGTATATTAAGATACAGCAGGGTCATGACCTTTATAATACATATAGTGTTACCATGGTAACCATTCATGAAATTTGAGACTGCAGTAGCAATGTATGCTTAAGGTCTCAATATACCAACAAATGGATGAAAACTCATCTGTGAGAGGCAGATTTTGAATTTTTAAATTCTGTTGCCATGGCAACCAATTGTCACAAATAATTTTTGATTTAATTGAAAGTTAGTATGTTGCAGAATTTAAATATACATTAACATATCAGCTATATGCTTCCTGTAGTGTTGGGATTGTATATAATGAGTGCCATTCTAACCATGAAAAATCACCAAAAATGATGAAAACCTACCCATTTTCAGCTACATCAGATTTCGTTATATGAATTCTTACACCAGAAAGACAAGTTCCATCTTTTAGACAAAATCTTACAGTTTTCAAAAAGGTCTCATTTGCAATAGGTCCCTAGATTCATTTTCTAGAAAAATCACCACACATGGACAGCATGCTACTTTCAATTCATCATTACAGGCTTATAAGGGGATTCCCCATTTGACACAGAGCTAACCCTGATTTCATAGCGTACAGTCTCGAATCCAACTAACTGAACTTTTTCACTGCAGAATGGCCTCCTCTATACATTGAAATAGAAATAAACAACATTAACACTATTCAAATTCAGAAATACACGATTTAATGTAACCCCTATGTTAACCCTGGTAACATTAGTGACGTATTTTCAAAGCGCACGGTATATTGAGACTATATGGTGGCGGCTAGAAATTAACCATCTAGAACTACTTCCGGGTTGAATCCCTGCGAGGAACATTGATACGGCTTATATCCTTGAGTGCAAGTTGGAAGTTAACATCGGAATTCCGGAATTCCCGTATACTTTTTATTTTTTCATATTGCGCTTTGAAGGCAGCTGATATGGTAACTTGAAGTTAATTTCCAGTTACGACTAAAGGAGGTCGATTCTCGGAAGCAATAGTTTATAGCAAAATTCTTCAGACGACAGAATAAATCGCCAAAACAGGGTGCTCTGGATTTAGTGAACAGCAGCCTGTTTCACAAATTTTTTTACGAAAAATTTCAGGAATTTTCGTAACTTTTCATTGCTTAATTCTACTATCTAACTAGATTTTGTGATGTTTTGTTTCTGAATTTATATGAAGTATGTAAAAATGATATAAGAAAACATAATACAATTTAAATAGAATAACTTTACAACAATTTATTCCATAATGAAAGTTGCGAAAATTCCTGGATTTTTTCGTAAGAACTTTTGTGAAATTGGGCACAGGACAGCAAAAATTGAATTAATCTTAATTTAATTATATCTGTCGATGAACTGTACCGGTAAAGATTAATAGCAGTGGACATTGCTATATATATATATAGTATAAGCATAGACGTATATCTTGATATACGTCTATGATATAAGAGAACCACTTTTTGCCAACCAATTTTCATGCGCATGCGCAATGTGACGTCACTTTTTCGTCACTCGAACATTCCTATTACTGTCCTGTTTACTAATTCCAGAGCACCCTGTTTTTCCGGTTTTCTCTAAAATATGATAATGTCATCTTCCAAAAAATATCAATTTTATAGTACTCCTTTAAAGCTGAACTAAGTCTTTAAAAACCCCCATGACGTAGTAAATTTTTTTAGGGAACGGAAATTGTTAGAAGTGAAACTAACAATCTCCGTCCCCTAGCTAAAAATACACTTGGTCATGTGTTGATTTGAACTTTCCCCCTGATGACGTTTTGCATACTAATGTATCGTGACCCAAAATCCACTACCTCGAGTACTCGAGCGGTATATAAAGAAGCCTGGACGCGTGGACATTGTCATTTGTATGAGATGTCGTCTACCTGTAAAGATAAATTTAGAAATTAGAAAATATCATAGAAAACCATACATTGAAATAGAAAATGGATAAAGTAATCATGAAATCTTCAGTTTTACTGAAATAATTAAAAGACGGGTACGTTTACAATCTTGTGAACTTGTGGAAGGAGATGGGTGGAAGGGGGTTGTTTTAGAACGGGATGGGGACGGGACCGGGTGGGTAGGTTCTTTCATATGTTTTATATAAAATATTGCGAACCAAAAAGATGAATTCAAAATATTCATAATTACATGTATTTACAATGTCCAAAAATTATATGCTAATACGTTTTACATTGATCAAAATTTGGTACATGTGTGAAATAGTGTTGGGGTTGGATGTTGTTGGATTCAAGTATATCATTCAAACCAACAGACATGAAAGTAAATTGAAATGATTTTTCACAAGCAAAGGAGATCAAATAAACATGTAGATGAAGAGAGAGCCCAATGTTTATGATCAACCAAGACATGTTGGGCCGGAAAGGGGGGGGGGGGGTTAAGTTATTGAAAATTTATATTATCTGAAGTGAAATAGTATATTGATCAGTGTTTACTGCTAAAAGTTTACATCAAAGAATGGCATGCAATTTATTAGACGGAAGAGTAGGTGGGAGGGGTTGCCGGTGTGTGTGTGTGGGGGGGGATGTTATATCGAAACATTGCCATGCAAAAAAGCACAATAAAAGTACATACATTAACATACTAAATACGATAGTTAAATTCTTCTATAATATTCTATTTTTATTACATACGATTTTGTTACATATACCTGTATACTGTGAAAGGCAAGCACATAGCTGTTTCTCTGCATTTTCCTCATTTCAAAATTTCTTTTAGAAAATGTAATTAATCAGCTTAATTTCGAGAATACAAAACTGCATGATAATCATAGTGTTTTACTTACATGATATTTTACAAAATACAATCCAATACAGGCCAATGGTCGGTACACAATTTTCTACAACATACATGACCTCATTGTGTAGACACATGTGAAAATCGCGTGTTCGATTAGATTATTCGCATAATGAAAATGGGCTTTTATAAATTCATATCAATTAAGATATACATGTTTACTAGTTACCGAAAATTTGAATAAGCTTCATTATCCATTGGAATTTATATTTATGATCGTTTGTATGATTATTTCCATTGATTAGTTAAAGGGGGGGGGGGCGTGAACGTGGAGACCTTGGGATGCAACAGATGGAATTCGCATCGGAAATGGGAAAGAAACAATTTATAGAATTCTTGACAATTCTATTTATCAATAGTTTATAGGTTTTCTTTGTGTTAAAACTATTTTTCGTCGAACCTGGGCCATGTCTTGGATCCGTTTCCTCCCAATATCCCCATCTCAATAACTACCCCCCCCCCCCCCCATCAAATTCTGTATAGCCCTTTCTTTTCAGGGCCGGGTCCAAAATTTATGTTGAGGGAATGGGGAACATAGTGCCTTACAGTCTACACACTTTCCCGATATCATAACCATGACTAGGCCAAAGCTCCAGGTCAAGGTCACTAGGTCAAATGTTAAGGCATGAATTGAAAGGTCCTGTCATGGGCAACCTTCATGTATGATATAAAGTTTCTACTGCGTAATGTTCCTCAGATTTTGATGCAACCAGAAACAAAATGTTGACGACATACGGACAGACAGACAGACAGACAGACGGACATCGTCAATCTATAGACCGGAATTGCTTTGCACTCCGGCCAATTAAAAGTGGCGAGTTGGAGGGGTTTTGTTTGGTCTAAATCATCCATGAACGATCATCATATGCACTACTCTGGAGCTGAAATGTTGGAAGAAAGAGTAAAATTACTTTGAATTTCTGTGAATTTTTTTAAAATCCACATTAAAAGTATAGGAATTGGAACTTAAAATTAATTTCTGAATCATCTGAAACTCATCAAAGCTTTTATACATGCATTCACATGGTTTCATTTTTGAATAGCTATTCCTTTTTTCCCTTTTATCAATGATTTTCGAATGCATGATTTCCCCAAAACTACTGTCTGTCTGTAGGCATGGTCCATTTAATATTAGGGGGGGGGGGGGGGGCTTGGGATTTTTTTTGTCGGAGCATGATTATTTTTTTCGCCCCATACCGGAGCAAAATTATTTTTTTCTTGCAAAGTTGGAGCAAGGAATTTTTTTATAATAAGTGATGTGCGATATATAAAGAATGTTTGTTTTTTAATAGAAATTCTTGATTTTTATTCAAAACTCTAAAATATTACTTTATTTTTATGAAAAATTTAATTCACTTCTAAACAGAGAGATAGAAGTGTTTACGATATAATCCTCAGTAAACAAAATTTATATCTAGTAAGAGGGTCTGAGGGGAGGATTTTCTAGACAGATTTTCGAATTTAGAATTGTAAATTAGGGGAAAACTGAAGTTCTCCTTCGAAGCTTGTATATGAAATTAGACTCTATAGTGAAACATGCATCTATTACATGTAATAGTAATGCATTATATTCACGGTATATTTATAAGCCTCTAAGGAAGCCCTTTTCCCCCATTAACGTGCATTCTTTTGATATTTTCAAATATAATCTTTGCCATTAGAAATTAATGTTTTGATAGAAAACTACAGCGAGCGAAGCGAGCCAAATTTTTTTTATATAAATTGAAAACTGTGGCGATTGAAGCTATTGTACTACTTTTTGGTACTAGTATGTGAATATATATGTCGGTGTAATTCAGAGGAAGTTCAAATTAGTTTCATTGACCTATTTGTACAAGAGTTCTTGTTCTTGGACTTAGTAAAATTCAAGTTTTTCCTAGATTTGAGAATTAGAATCTTTTTTTACTGTTACATGTATCGCAAATGTTGAACTGTGTTTTGGTTTGTGATAGATCATGTTCAATATTTGCTGAAGCTGACCTAGTTTTAATAGAGTTATCACCCTTTGACTTTGTTATTTTCATTACAGTTTCAGATTTCTTGTCTTTTCTTTATTGATACTATTACAGATACCGAACTGGTATTTGTCTGCACATGCATTGAGTTCAGTATTGGTCTCAGATTTATACCGGTAGGGGATTTGTATCGCTTTGCGATAAAAAAGGTTGTTGGTTCTAAGTGAAAATAAAATACTCCCAATATGTATAAAATATTCTAGTCCATGAGCGTGTATTTCCTACAGAAGCCAGTTCGTACCATGTAGTAACTCGTAGTTGCGAGAAAATTGTGGTAGTTACGAGAAAAAAAAATCGTAGTTACGAGAAACAAATTTCGAAGTTATGAAAAAATAAAAAAATCGCGTTGTTACGAGAAAAAAAAAATGGAGATAAAAACTATTCATTTTTATCAAATATCGCTGAAAAAGGAAAACTCAATAATTTCACCGTCTTTTGGACAAATTCACATCAGATTCTGAAGCTTTAGATATGTGTAAAATATAGTAGACTAACGTAATTTGAAAGTTAAAGTTTGATACTTGCACTTATCTTTGGAAATTTTGTATTTTTTTTTTGAAATATGGTATCCCAGTATAGATCCGATTTCTTCAAGATACCCCAGAGTTGGAATTGCTTAATTTTATTCAATTTGCAAAATTGAAATGTGATGTCTGAAAACATTGATATAAGTACTTGTCCAAAGTATGTAAAGACTCCAAAAATTGAATAAAATAAAGCATTTCCAATTTCAGCATTTTTATAAAATATGTTATTTTTAACCCAAAATTTCCACGAAATACCTGAGTTGGTAAAGTGTACATTTAAATCAAATTCATTCTTGTGTAGGGCCTTTATACTTTCAGAAAATACTTTCAAATCCAACAAACTATGGGGGCCCTCCCCCTCATTCTTGTGATTTTTCCAAAATTGCTTGTTTGTTTTTTTTTTTTTTCGTTTTCAAGTTGAATTTTACTAATAACCATATATATGCCCATATGGGGACACCCCACCCCTACACTGACAGTGACGACTTGGAAACCCCCCCCCCCCCGGAAAATGTATAGATCGCTTTAATTCATCAAAATATGAGCCATTTTGATTTAGATGTAGCACTCCTTATTTTGTTCCAAACATAGAATATTAGGATAACGAAACTGTGATCTTACTTACTATTTACAAGACAAGTATTACTAAACCTCTAATCGAACACGCGGTTTTTTCACATGCGTGTAAAATGGTAACATGTGTACCGATCATTTGTAATATAGGATTGTATTTGCTTTATCAACATGTAAGTAAAACCATGCAATGTGCAGTTTTTTATTCTGATATAATTTTAGAAGATTGAGACAATGGACTTGTTAAAAATAAATTTTGAAATTAGGAAATTTTTGTATTTTAGACGTTTAGTAAACAGGTACAATGTGAATATATAATGTGGGTCACTAAGTGTATTTATGTAATTGTGTAAGATACAGCTATACTGAAAATTAATATTTAATAGGCAGACATAGCTAAGAAGCATTTCAGTATGTAAAAGAGTGTAATTTTGAATTACATTTGGAGTATGCATTACTTCCTCCCTTGTAACGAGCACCTCCCCCCCCCCCCCCCCGCGAATTCGAAACCTCACAACGCTTCTTTTCCCAGATCTTTTTTTCGTCCGGAACTATTATGTAAATTACAAGCAAATAATATTTCGCTTCATATATTTAATTTCAACGCTTTGAATTTGGGCTACCATTCGATCACCCCCCCCCCCCCCCGAACCCCAAACCCTCTTGATCTGTCCAAATTTTGAAACATTGAGTTCCCCACATGCATATGCATTGTGATAAGTTTGTGATCATGTTATCTTTGTAAATAATCATTTGTCATTTACTAAATTTCATGATGATATACTTGTAGCAAATCTCCCCCCCCCCCCCCCCAACTTTTCCAATCTGTACCTTAATCTTGATTTACTTGTGTATCATTATGCATACGCCATAATTTCTTTTGGAGGTGCTGTATATGTGAAACATATACCGGAGCCCCCCCCCCCCCCCCCTTCAACTCCCGACCCCCGAGTCCCCCTCCCTCTATCACGTACCCGGGGCAGATCTAATTCATTATAACTATATATGAGAAAATAATTTTATTCTTTTTTGAAAATTATATATTTTAATGTATGATTTTCTATGCAATTTACTAATTTCTGAACTCATCTTTACAGGTAGACGACATCTCATACAAATGACAATGTCCACGCGTCCAGGCTTCTTTATATACCGCTCGAGTACTCGAGGTAGTGGATTTTGGGTCACGATACATTAGTATGCAAAACGTCATCAGGGGGAAAGTTCAAATCAACACATGACCAAGTGTATTTTTAGCTAGGGGACGGAGATTGTTAGTTTCACATCTAACAATTTCCGTTCCCTAAAAAAATTTACTACGTCATGGGGGTTTTTAAAGACTTAGTTCAGCTTTAAGGCCTTGTTACACGACGCGATTAATCGTTTGCAAGTAGTTGCAAGCGACAAATCGTGTCGAGTAACATATCTTAAAACTAATCACATGCGACTTTCAAAAGTCGCATGCAACTTTTTTCAGATTAGAATTACATGTTCTATTCCTTGCGATTAATCGCATGCAACTTTTAGCGTCAACCAATCAAAATGCTGGGTATTCCTTATAATTTCAACCCTAATTTGGCGAATTTTTCTCACAAAGGATCACAGTACACTTACTGCAAGGTTTTTAAGTTCAAAAATTTGATTTTCTGTGCTCTCTTCGTCGAGAAAGTTATGTGAATGTAATTGTAATGAAAATTGAAAATACATGCTGTACTGTCTGTTGATAACACAATTTATTCGTAAACTTAAGGCGGAAAAGGTATGAATGTAGCACAAAATATATGCAATTAGTTACAACGTGTAACGGTGCGAGTCGCTGCAACTCGCTCGGACCAAAAAATCTCTGCAATTAGTTACATGCAACTAATCGCGTCGTGTAACAAGGCCTTTAGTCGTACAGAAAATACCATTATTTTGGCTGTGCGTCAGTTAAGTTAGAAATAAGAAGGAAAATAAAAAGTCTACGGGGATTTTCTATAGTAAAATCGCTGAAAATGCGTGACGTCTGAGACAGGATCGGTGCAGGTTATATAAGAGGGTTGTTCGATAAATTCGTAGACAAGTTTAATAAAACTTGTATTGTGATAGTCAAACATGTTTTTCATATACCAATTTATTCCTTAAGATTGGACATTCTCGTTGTGCAAAATGTAAAGCAATATTGGTCAATAATGAAAGAAATGCGTGACAGTAAATGCGTTTGACGCATTTTCGATAGTTATGTTGTCTATCTTTGATCCTTTTTATCTTGTTAATAATGTCACCATAAAATGCAGGTTGTGAAATACCTAAAGTAATATACAATGTACTCTGTTGCCTGTATTGGTCCGAATTTTATTACCCCGCCACAACCTTACCTTGCGATACATTTTTAAAAAACGTTAAACTTACCCTAGGTCTCGTCAAGATCAAACCATGAATAAACTATTTTTGTCAAATTCTAACGCAAACGAATCTATCATGCTTAGAAATTAGAAACTGGCTGGTTACAATTGTCACATATGCCCTCACTACCGAGCTTTGATCAATTATTGCTTATAAAATGGGCACCCTAATATAACCTACTTTTCTCCGTAGAAGACCAATTGCAAACACGTGTAAGCACTTATTTGCACAAGGCTAGTACTGTATCAAAACAAAACAACATGGCGGACGGATAACACGTGAGACGAAGATGAATCGACAATCGGTGTTATCAAAATCTGAAAAGAGAAATGTAACGAACAAATAGTATTGGCTTGGTATTGGGAAGTTAGAGAGATCTAGCTCAGAGGACGACCGTGAAAATAAAACTCTGACAAGTCTGAGGGAAAAGTAGCTAAAGGGATATACACACTACAGTGTACATGTACATGTATAGTTCTCGTTTATTTTTATCGATGAGAAGTATATATATAACTTTGACGGCCTAAGGGATGTACTGTCCCTGCCGCTGGGTTTAAACACGTTTAGTGTCAGTGGTCGCTTGTACCTTTTTGTGCTTTTATAACTTTGACGTGTATATACATCCACAGTAAATTTGACTTGTGTATATGTAACGTGAAGTATATGCGAGCGATCATATATCCGTGGTTCGCCTCTGATTTACACAGAGATATACCATTAGTTTTCCTTAGACTGTCTGTCTAAATACAAATGATCGGAGTAAAACAAACGAATCAAATATATGTACATCAAATGATTGGAGTATTAACAATGAAAACAACAAATGAACTTTAATGTGACCAACTTCGCCCTATTGTTTATATTACAGCGCGTACTGTCAACAGCGCTCAGCCAAGCTACCTTGCACGTCAAGTGACGCGTGACGCGCACCGCTCCCGAGTGCTATGCACTGTATACTGACAGATTATACTGCCACGAGCCTTGGCTCTCCTCCTGTCCCTGTCACATGCACACACCGAGTGATAGACACTCGATCAGTGAGCACACGTCGTGTCCCAGACAAATGGTTGTCCAACCAGCCAGTCACTCTAAATGTAGTACGGCTCTATTCGGGCCTTTAGCCTTATTCAGGCTCACTACAAGTAAGAGTATTAAGCTATACTGCTTACACAGGTAGAGGCTTTAAGATGCGATCGAGACGTTCACACCAAGCGAAGTAGAATCGGGCTTTATATACTGTTGGGAAGGTCTATTATGCTCAACAAAAAGGGTAAATCAGGATATGGACGATTCCAATATATCTTAGTCAATGAAACGTTTAAAGGATAGAGCGACTATTTACATAAAGCGTCTTTGTGAGTAATGTGTATTCATTTATGTTACACAACCCACGCCTCCGATGACATTCGTCCTCGAATGTAAAATCATAATCACATGAAAATAAAAAGAAGAACAAAACCTTAAACAATCAAACAAAGCATTACCTATGCTAAACTATGTATATGTACAAGAAAGGAGGGGATCTCCAACAACACTAGGTTGCAGCACCCACAGCAAAATCCCAAAACTACCCATGCAAAAAACACGGAACAGATACCCACATGAAGAGACGCAAAAGGGACAAGGAACACCAACTCACAACATAGAAACATAAAAGACCACACATAAACCAACGAGACCAATGGGCAACCGGTGCCGACTTAGGACGGCCATCTGCCACGTAAATAGCAGACGGTGTGGTTATCCTGGATTACGTGCGCACCACCCTCCTACTGTTCCGATTTCCCAGAGGTCTCGAAGAACGCACAATTATGGTGTAAAACAACCTCCTCACTGTTAGATGACCACACATAAACAAGACCGTAAAACACAGGGGTCCAAGCAACACAGATAAATATGTACGAAGATATAAAAAGAGGACGTGCGTAATACAGTCCGTGCTCTGCCGGCTGTAGCGAGCTCATATATGTTATCACCCGAGGAGTCCGACTGACATTCAGAGAGGACACGTGGTCGGGGCCCTGTCTTCTCTAAGGAAGTTTGGACAGGGCCCGTCATGGAGTCCCGTCGTCACAGTCAGTCAGCGTGCAAGTCTTAAGAATGCGCTCGTACAAGACTGTTTTATTGGTCAAGTACCAAGCTTAGTGTCCGTCTGGTGACATTAGGATCATATCCACGGTATAAAAGGCGTTTGATGACTCTGACGCATTTTCGATACATATGCTGTCTACCTTTGATCCTTCTTATTTTGTTAATTATGTCACCATAAAATGCAGGTTGTGAAATACCTAAAGTAATATACTTCGTTGCTTGTATGGGCCCGAATTTCAAGTCAGTCAGAACTAATAGTCTGTATCATAGTCTTTCAGATATGCAGGCGGTCTCCTGCTTCTGAATGGTCTGACTGGAGGATCTGAGGCCGCTTCATTGCCAATGTCATCATGACTTGAGTTGACTCATCGCCTGGTTGGTCTGCAGTTTTGTCCAAGCGCGTTTCGGGGATGTCTTCACCAATAAGTGTTTGTCCTCTCAAATGACGCATTCTGTCGACATGTATCACTTGGTCTGCTCCATGCTTACCACAGTCTACCAGATAGTTTACATATGACATCTTTTTCTTGACTGTGTAAGGACCATTCCAGTTAAGTGGTAAGCTTCGGTGACTTGCCTGGTTGTGTCCTAGGGAAGAACACACATATCTTGTCACCCGGGGAGTATTTTTCCCAGTAAAGTTTCCTATAATGGTAGTGTTTCTGTCTCACCATGGATTGCTCAGTTTGTACTCTGATATGTCTGTGGGCATTTTCCATCCGCTCTTGTAAAAGCCAACACCAATCAGTCCGAGGGATTGCCTTTATAGGAGATGGAATCTCGAACATTATGTCAAGAGGTGTGGATACCTCTCTACCCAACATAAGGGCGTTCGGAGTAAAGCCTGTGGTTTCATGCTCTGATGAGCGGTAAGCCATCATAACAAATGGTATAACTGCACATCCCAGTCACTGTGATTATTGTTCACAAATGCATTTAGCATAGCTGTCAACGTGCGATTGAATCGCTCCACCATGCCATCTGACTGTGGATGATAAGGCGTGGTGTGTGTCTTCTTAATCCCCAACAGCAAGCACATTTCCTTGAAGAGGTTACTCTCAAACTGACTACTCTGGTCAGAGTGCAATGCTGCTGGTACACCAAACCTGCATACCCCTTGTTCAACCAAAATCCTAGCAACAGTTCTAGCCTCCATGTTCTGCATTGGGAAGCTTTCCGTCCACTTTGAATAGTAGTCCGATATGACCAATATATATCTGTTGCCAGCCACAGTAATTGGAAGTTCACCCAATATATCAATAGCAATACGCTCCATTGGGTAACTTGTCTGTACTAACTTCATTGGTGCCCTCTTTGTCTTGTTTTCACACTTGCGCGTAGTGCAAAATTCACATCCATTGACGTACTGCCTAACGTTACTTTGCATCTTTGGCCAGTAATAGCTCTGCCTAGCTTTCTCAATGGTCTTTCATATCCCTAGACGACCAGCTGTCATCTCATCATGGCAGTCCTGAAGGACAGTTCGACGGTGTTTGAGTGGAACAACTGCTTGGTATCGCACTGTATTTGTATCAGAATCGATATCTTGTCTGCAAACAATATCCTGCATCTCAGAAAGTCTGCCAAACTGGCTGTATAGGGATTTCAGAAAGTAACTCACTCCCTCCATCAGTTTAGAATCTGGTCGTACCTTGCTGTTTAACCATGATTTAACTTTCTGCAGGTCTTTGTCTTCTTCTTGTATGCGCTTCATGGATATGTAAGCTACAGAGGCACTGCATACGTGACTTGTTGTCCTGTCACCCTTGTCCCAACCATCATGGTAACCACACTGTCTACAAGGTATTCTGCTTAATGCATCAGCATTGCCGTGCTGCTTGCCTGGTCTGTGCTGGATTGTGAAGTCAAACTCAGACAGAACTTCCAACCACCTCGCCAATTGGTTTTCCGGGTTCTTGAACTGCATGAGCCAGCGTAGAGAACTGTTGTCTGTCCGTATGAGGAACTTCTTTCCATATAGGTAATGGCGGAAATGTTTAACAAAATGGACGACAGCCAGAAGCTCCTTACGAGTTACACAGTATTTGCGCTCGGACTTTGACAAAGTTCTGCTGGTGTATGCGCAAACCCTTTCTGATACATTTATGTTCTGGGACAATACTGCACCTATTGATTGGTCGCTGGCATCAGTATCCAGTATGAAAGGCTGAGATAGATCTGGATTTGCAAGGATAGGTGATGATGTCAAAGCTTCTCTCAGTCTGTCAAATGCGTTTTGACTAGCTTCTGTCCAAACAAAATCGGTTCCTTTCTTTGTCAACTTGTGTAAAGGATCAGCTACTGAAGCAAAGTTGGGTACAAACCGTCTATAATAGCTGCATAAGCCTAAGAAAGATCTCACTTCAGATACGTTCTGAGGAACAGGCCAGTTGCCAATGGATTGTGTCTTGTCACTGCTTGTAGTTACTCCAGCCTCTGATACGACATGACTTCCGATGCAAACAGTTTGCATTTCTTGGCTTTGAGCTTGAGTCCTGCACTGGCGAGACGATCAAATATGCTTGAGAGATTGCCTACCATTTCTTCAATTGTTTTACCCACAACTACCACACAATGTCATCTAAGTAGACAAGGCAAGTCTCAAACTGTAATCCACGAAGTACTGATTCCATTAGTTTTGGAATGTGGCAGGGGCGTTGCAAAGCCCGAAAGGCATGACTGAAAATACAAATAGGCCTTTTCTTGTCACAAATGCAGTCTTCTCTCTGTCATCATCATTGACTGCCACCTGCCAGTATCCCATGCATAGGTCGATAGTAGAGAACCACTTGGCACCAGAAAGATGGTCAAGCGACCCCTGAATGAGAGGCAAAGGATAAGCATCCTTTATTGTTACATCATTCAGTTTGCGGTAGTCAACACAGAAGCGTGTTGAGCCATCTTTCTTTTTGGCTAATACTATTGGAGATGACCAAGGGCTCTTTGAAGGATGTATGACCTTCTTTTCAAGCATAGCATCTATATGCTTTTCTACTTCAGCCTGCATATGTTCAGGTAAACGCCTTGGAGCTTGCTTAATAGGATGTGTATCTCATGTATGCGATGCTTGATTGACTCCGCTCTACCCAAGTCCAAGTCGTCTTTGGCGAACAAACTTTGGTACTTAATGAGGAACTGTTCAAACTCAGCACTCTGGTCATTAATGAGTCTTGATTTCGTATCCTCGTACAGATCTTTCAAATGACCAGGTACTGCTGTTTCTCTCCAGGAAGAAAACTGTCATCGACGAATACCTCAGCTACAGGTGTATACTGTGCAACACAAGTGCCTTTCTTGATGGTTTGGTCAGTGCTTTGCACGTTCATTATACGCACTGGTACTTTATCTGGGCTGTCAGTCAGAGTTCTGGCTGTTATGCCACGGTCTGACTTTGTGAAACTTTCTATAGGTTCTACTATACCAATCCAAGATTAGATACAACTTTGCCATCCATTGTCTGAACACGACAAAGAGTGAGTACTTCTGACATGGGTGGAACATGTACTGATTGCTCCAGTAGAACTCGGTAACAACCGACTTGACCTTCCATATTCATATTGACTGAGCGTCCATCCAGATTATATAATTAATAGTATTGTTGACAATGTCAATGTGACAGACGTAACTCTTCATAAAGTCCAGGCCAAGTATACCATCAATACCAATGTCTGCTACAACAACATTGTGATCTGTACATACACCGTCTACAGATACAGGCAATGTCGTCTTCCCCTTAATTCTCAGAGGAGTCCCATCAGCGACAAGCACGTTGGTATGGAGCTCATCAATTGGTCTATCATCCGCTATCTCAGGTGAAACTATCGTCACCGTTGCTCCTGTGTCCACCAACAGTTTTGCTGCTTTGTCACTGACTACGGCATTGATGAATAAGCCAGTTTGTCCGGCCCTATTAGCACTTAAGAAATGACTGTCTTACTTTTGGTGTTCATGGGTGTATAATTCTGGTTGGACACGTGCAAATTCCGTGAATCGCGAAGCGATTCTCGGAAAATTTGCACGTGTCCAACCAGAATTATACACCCATGAACACCAAAAGTAAGACAGTCATTACTTATATTTACATTTATTCTAAATATCTGTCATTTTTACTTGCATGCACTTCGCATATTTTGCCTGTTTTAGTGTCAAATGTATTTGAACGTTGGTAAATTCTCCCTACATGCAAAACTTGCACGTGAGCAACCCAAGTTATTGGATTATAATTCTAGTTGCTTAATGGGCGTTTAACATGGGGAATCTACAAGTAATGTAAATATTGTCCATTGATCCCAAGGAGAGCGAGCATGAGCTACCCTCTTTTGGTTTTCCTTCTTTACCACCTTTCTTAGACTCATTACTCCTCTTTTCTGCTTAAGGAAAGCCTCACATTTCCTCTTTATGTGCCCTTCCTTCCCGCAAAAGTAGCACTTTACTCTATATCTACCTTGTATCTGAATGCCAGGATGCGTGACTTGACCGCCTTGTGCCTGCGCCTGAGGGGTCCTAGTTTGACTCTCCTTCATTTCCTTTATCTCTTTGCGCATATCTGCCAGAACCTTATTAGTCTCATCAACCATTCTCTGTATTGGTGACATGTCATTGCCTCGTGAGCTATCTGTCGCCCTAACTAAACCTCCTATTTCTTGTCTGCTCTTTTCTGCACTATTAAATACATCTAATTCAACAGCAAGGCAGACAGCCTCGTTCAAAGACTTGGGTCTTGATTGCTTAATTCTGAGACGCATGTTGGAGCTGTGTAATGAATCTATAAAGTATTCCATGGCAAGAGTTTCGCGTACATCAGAGGGTGCCTTAGCATACGCAAAGTTTGTCAGCCTCCGAACATCCTGCCCCAACTCGAGGACAGACTCTGAAGCCTTTTGATTCCTGTCCTTAAGTTGAGCCCTGTACAAGTCCATCTGGTTGGCGGGGGCATATCTGTCTTCTAATGCTTTGCAGAGCTCAGTAAAATTTTTACGTGACGCGGCAGGTAAGTTACCTAATACGAGGGGCATTTGAAAAGTCCTGAATATTAAAGCGTTTTGTAAAGATTAACGACATTACCTTAAAATCTTCTATACCAATCCGTCAAAGTACTCCCCTTTTACTTCTCGGGGATATAAAACTCACAACTCGTTTCATAATACATCGTATGAAATGAAAATTCATTTGAGATCCTATATATATTCAAAGTCTAAATCAAATATTAAAAAACGAACAAAAAATCATAACTAAATAAAGATTAATTTGGTAAACAAACGCACATGTGTATAGCAGACTACGCCTAGCTGCCTCCCATTCAAGCCGTCATATTACACGTTGTTAGTCATTTGAAAGTGTTCGATTATCCACGTTCAAAATGGTTATTTGAATGGAACATGATATTTGTACATGATATCAACCTTGAAATTGCAATTAATGAAATATTAGTGAGTTAGTTTTTTTTTTTTTTTTGAGAATTTCAAAAAGACTGTATACGTGGTTTACTACATGTTTCGTAGTAATCCCACGATGTGAAGTTCATTCAAGCGATTGGCTGATCGTGGTAGCGTGTTCACTTTGACCTTAGTAAACGTGACATATTTGTACATACTGTATATGCAAATAACAATTTCCGAAGTTTACCGAAATCCGTGTGTACCAGAGAGTAAAAACGTCTAGACTATAAAACAAAAATGTGAGAGATATTTTATGCAAGTAATGTATAGATGTTCATATGATAGTACTTAAAAGCTACTTACGGTAAAACTTCATTATTGACAGTTTAATTCCTGTTAGACTATTTGTACCTTTAAAGGTACATAAGGTCTCGTCAAGATCAAACCATGAATCAACTATTTTTGTCAAAATTTTAACGCAAACGAGTCTATCATGCTTAGAAATTAGAAACTGGCTGGCTGGGAGGTGATTATGACGTCGACAGGTATAACACGCTTATAAAACGCTGCGACTACTTTTGGCCATAAAGTAGTGAAAAACGGATATTTATTGGCAAAAAATAGATGTGGAAGATGATTATGTAACTTAGATGGTGTTGATGGATGTTTTTCGAGATTTTTCCTGATAAAAAGGAGATTTTATTGAGTTTTTGAATTTCCATTGTGTTATACTGAGCGAATACTCACAAGCGTAAACAAATCGAGTGGTCAGTGATCAGCGGAGTTAAAAGGTGAACTGAAGCATACCGGTGTACCTATAATTACCTGTGATTACCTGGAATTGTAAACGATGTCATTTGCACCCACACATTCAAAATACTTTGCCGATGCAAAAATGGGAGGAAAAGGCGTACGTTCTTCGCAAAAAAAGTCTGAACCACCGTCAAAAAGGACAATAAGCGATGTTTCAAACAGCAGCGCTGATGAAAGTATGAATATTTTGCCAGATTTAGAGGAAATAAAAAAAACTGTCGGTGATGTCGTTAAGAAAGACCTAAGCGAATTTAAAGTTAGTATGAAAGAAGTGGTGCGAGAAATAGTTACAGAAATTTTCAACGAGACGAAAAGAAGAAATCAACAAAAACATGGAGAAGCTACAAACGAAAAATGATAAAATACACGAAAAGTTAGACGACAGGATCGAGAAATTAGAAAGAGACAATGAAAGCTTAAAGGAAAAGTTATGCGAAGCAAAGAAAGAAATCCGTGAAATAAAGAGAGAAATGGAAGATGCAGTGATAGTAGCTAGGGATGCACAGCGAAAATCAAACTACAACGAACAATATAGTCGCAAAAATAACATCAAAGTGCACGGTATCCCGGAAGAACGAAGAGAAGACACATTGAACATAGTCTGCGAAAAGCTGTACGAAGTGGCAAACATCGACTTGAAAGAATCCGACATCGTCGCAGTTCATAGAATACCCGGTCGCAAAGACGTACCAAAGCCCATACTGATAAAAGTAAGAAATAGCGATGTGAAGGCACGAATTATGAAAAGGCGTAAAGCAGTTCGTCAAGCGGGTCAGGATTTACGCCTATCAGATGACGTCACGAAATTGAATTCCGCTCTAATCCAGAGGTTCAATGATCACCCGAATATCGACCAATCTTGGTACTTTAACGGAAATGTCTACGCGACCGAATCCGGTGGGAATGGGAAAAGGATACAATTCGATATACACGATGACATCACAGAAAAACTGAAGAAAAAGTAATGCAAGCGAAAACGATGAAACAGAAGGTATAGATACGTACATTAAAATATCATCATTTCATTCAGTGATATTAATTAGAAAATTATTTAATTTTCAAAAAGTATTTAATTCCTTTTCATATTTTCTTAAATGCGGGACTCATGTGTACTTTGTATATACATACTGTGATTTAGACACCCTATAATAGTAAAGGCCAAAAGTATAAGTCGTACTGAGCAGTGATACATGCATTAATAACGAAGTAATAATCCTTCATGCATATATTTAAGCACTGTTGATTCGTCATGTTTTTGTTTTTTTCACACTTTTTTCATACATTGTTTAAATTTGAAAAACCCATTTTGTATGCACATGTATAGTATTTTTCTATTTACGCATCTTTTCTTTGAAATGAATAAGACACACAGCTCTTTATTAATACATAAATCTTATTATAATAAGCAAAATATTGAAGTATGGATTCAAACAAGAATAACATTAATATAATTTCGGTAAATGTGAGGGGATTGGGAGACTCTAGTAAACGGAGGGATGTTTTTAACTATCTAAAAAGTAAAAAAATGTCAAATATATTGTTTACAAGACACGCATTTCACCACGGAAACTGAAAATAGAATAAGATGTGAATGGGGTGGAAAAGCAGTTTTTAGCTCTTACAGAAGTAATGCAAGGGGAGTTTGTATTTTATTTAGTTCCGACTTTCAGTTCAGTATTAAATGTACAGAAAAAGATGATAATGGAAACTTTTTAGCTCTAAACATTGAGGTCGAAAATAAAAATATCACTTTGATAACCTTGTATGGTCCGAATGAAGACAATCCTGAATTTTATGAAAAAATTACAAATACAAAAAGGAAATTTGAAAACGATTATATCATTGTATCAGGTGATTTCAATTTAGTACAAAATCCCGAATTGGACTCTTACAATTATTTACATGTTAATAACCCTAATGCGCGACAAAAAGTATTAGATATAATCAGTTCCTTCGATTTAATTGATCCTTTTCGAGAAATGCACCCTATGGAAAAAAGATTTACCTGGCGAAAAAGACACCCTTTAAAAGAGTCCAGGTTGGATTTCTTTCTTATAAGTAGTACTTTAATGCAAAGTATGGAATCGGTTAAAATACTGTCAAGTTATCGATCGGATCATTCAATAGTAAAAATGTCTTTTAAAATAAACGAATTTTCAAGAGGTAAAGGAATGTGGAAATTCAATACCAGTTTACTGAAGGATAGAGACTACATAAATATTGTTAAAAACTGTATACTTGAAACAAAAAAGTTATAATGCTTACCAGTTTATAATATTGAAAATATTAATCTCATTGAAAATCAAGAATTACAATTTAGTATTTCCGATCAATTATTTCTTGAAACTCTCCTAATGGAGATTCGAGGCAAAACGATATCTTATTCATCTTACATAAAAAAGGAGAAAAATAAGGTTGAAAATGATACAATTAAAGAAATCGAAAATATTGAAAAGAAAATACATGAAGATGACAATAAAGAAAATTTGTTAAAAACTCTGGAAGAAAAGAAAAAAAAGTTAGAGGAAATAAGGAAAGAGAAAATGCAAGGAGCAATGATAAGGTCAAAAGTTAAATGGTCGGAAGATGGTGAAAAACCTACACAATATTTCCTGAGCTTAGAATCAAGGAATTATACTAATAAAATTATCCCCAGGATACAAAAGTCAGAAAACGAATACATTACCGATCAAAAAGATATCTTAAAGGAACTAAAACACCACTTTACTGATTTTTTTAAAAAAAGAGAAACACGGGATATTGATTTGTCCGAAGAGTTATCTTATATTCCTATTGATGAACAAAAGAAGCTCTCCTCTGAACAATCTGTAAAATTGGAAGGTAACATAACCAAAGCAGAGTTACATAATGCTATAAAAAATATGCAGAATAATAAAAGCCCAGGTTCTGACGGATATCCCGTAGAGTTTTACAAATTCTTTTATAATGACTTATCCGACTTTGTCTTAAGAGCAATAAATGATGGATATGAAAAAAATCAGCTCTCAACTTCACAAACTTTTGGTATAATAACATGCATCCCGAAAGACGATAAATCAAAAATTCTTTTAAAAAACTGGAGGCCCATCACTTTATTAAATGTTGTATATAAACTTGCGTCATCATGCATTGCAAATAGAATCAAAACCGTACTTCCTTACTTAATATCAGAAAACCAAACAGGATTTATAAAAGGTCGATTCATTGGCGAAAACACCAGATTACTTTATGATATAATTGAACACACTGAAAACAAAAATATTCCAGGTCTCTTGTTATTGATAGATTTTGAGAAGGCGTATGACTCTGTGTCTTGGAGTTATGTTAATAAAGTACTTACTTATTTCGGCTTCGGAGAATCAATTCAAAAGTGGATCAATCTGTTTAACAAAATGTACAGGCTACAGTAACTCAATGTGGATACTTTTCGGAATATTTTAAAATCGAACGCGGATGCAGACAAGGTGATCCAATATCCTCCTACATATTTTTATTATGCGCAGAAATTCTAACAATACTTTTAAAGGGCAATAAAGACATAAAGGGACTTAACATTAACGACATTAAGTATCTTATTACTCAGTTTGCAGACGATACTTCACTCCTACTAGATGGATCGGAAAAATCTTTATCTGAAACTATTCGCACTCTTAATTACTTTGCCGAGATATCAGGATTAAAACTAAATGAAACTAAAACAAAAGCTATCTGGATAGGGAGTAAGAAATTTAGCAGTGAAAACTTTCATCATCGATATAAACTAGACTGGGAACAAAGAGATTTTAAAATACTTGGTGTCAAATTTTCATTAGACTTAGAAAGTATGGTAGATAAGAATTATAATGATAAGATTAAAGAAATAGAGAAAGACATAGAAATATGGTCAAAACGCAAACTTACTCCAATAGGTAAGATAACTCTGATTAAATCATTATTTCTATCAAAGCTTATACATATTATGTCCTCTCTTCCAAATCCAAGTGAAGACACATTAAATAAACTTAACAGAATGTTTTATAACTTCATATGGAATAATAATGTTGATAAAATAAAAAGAGAAGTATTGATTCAAACATATGAGAATGGCGGATTAAAGATGATTAACATTCACAGTTTCATTTATTCGATAAAAGCATCATGGATAAGGAGAATAATCAATAGGCATTCGGATGTTGTAAATTTCTTTGATTCAAATATATGTAATATAAAATCATTGATGGATAGGGGAGAAATGTTCTTTCATTCAAAAGCAAAATTGATAAAAAAAACAAATTCTGGGCAGATGTTTTTAAAGGATATGCTATGATTTTAGAGAAAAGTAACCCTGAATCCCCCAGTGATTATTTATCTATGTGTATATGGGACAATAAAGGAATACAAATTGACAATAAACCTATTTTCTACAACCATTGGTACAATAAAGGCATTTGTTTCATCAAAGACTTATTAGATGAAAATTCACAATTTTATACAGTGGATGATATTAAAACTAAATATAACTTACAAATAAATATTTTAGAGTACCATGGTGTAATACGATCAATTAAACAGTTCATGAAAAAATATGATATAGATCTAGATAATGTGATAAAAACGAATTTAATGAAACCTTTGAACATTAAAATACTCACCAAAGTACAAAACGGTTGTCATTACATCTATAATTCACTTATTAAAAAATCAGAACCAAATTGTCATAAAAAATGGGAAGAGGATATTGGTTTAAATATTAGTAAAAAGGAGTGGGAATCAATTCATATAATACCCTTTAAATCTTACACATCAATAAAATTCAGATGGTTTCAGTATAGAATATTAAACAGAATTTTGGGTACTAATAAACTTTTGTATGACATAAATTACCGTCAGGACTCACTATGCACTTTTTGCAATCATGAAGAAGAAACTATTCTACATTTATTTTGGCAATGTGAAATGGTTAATCAGTTTCTTGAAAACTTTAGTGGGTGGTTATTTTTAAAGACAAACTATTTATTCAATTTCAATGTTAGAATTATTATATTTGGTACAAATACTAAGTATCATTATAAACCTTTGAATAATATTATCATATTATTGAAGTTTTTCATTTATAAATGTAAAATGCAGAACGTTAATTTAAACTTAGATACATTTATAATAGAACTTAAAAGTCAAATTAAAATTGAGCGAAGTGTAGCTATAAGTAAAAATTCACTTAAAAAATTTGAAAAAGAATGGGCTTTGTGTCTCCCAATGCTAAATGAAAACTGATTTGTTGTTGCACTTAATCATATGAGTATTAGCATTTATTACATTTCATGGTAAAAAAAAAAAAAAAAATGTATAATTCTCAATTAGAAACTATATACAGGTGTGTCATGATTGTTATACTATGCTTTGTATATCATATATCTAAATGCAAAATGGTTAAATAAAAAAAAAAAAAAAAAAAAAAAAAAAAAAAAAAAAAGAAACTGGCTGGTTACAATAGTCACGTATGCCCTCACTACCGAGCTACGATCAATTATTGCTTATAAAATGGGTACCCTAATATAACCTACTTTTCTCCGTAGAAGACCGATTGCGAACACGTGTATAAGCACTTATTTGCATAAGGCCAGTACTGTATCAAAACAGAACAACATGGCTGACGGATAACACGTGGGACGAAAATGAATCGACAATCGGTGTTATCAAAATCTGAAAAGAGACATGTAATGAACAAATAGTATCGGCTTGGTATTGGAAAGTTATAGAGACCTAGCTCACGGCTCCCAATGTTATTGTCATTTAAATTTTTTTGAACTTTGCTATTTAAATATTCAAGCCATGGATAATTCGTTACTGCACTGAAGAATCACGAATTTCACTTTTTATAGTTCGTTTCAAAGTTTATCGTTGCGGTTCGTTTACCCCGCTTCGATTGAATACTGAGCGATTCTATACATTATCAATTTTGCATACATTTGTACCCATAAGATTTTAATTTTATATTTCTCGATAACAGCAGGAAAACACTGATAATTTCTAATACATTAGCCCCAATCCGATTCAATAGTGCGGGGAGAGGGGGGGGGGGGTGCACACGGCGGCACCTACATCTAAAATTCTCTAACAAGTTTACTGTTTCTATCCTGATTTTTACCTACCAATCCTCTGGCATGCCCCCCCCCCTCCCCTCTCCACTAAAGTCGTCAAAATAAGGAATTACTTGGGCTCAAACACCACGACTCAACCTTTATTTTTATTTTTTTTTACCGGTCTGTTTCTGATATATATTAAAGTAATTGATAATTGAAAAAAATTCGCTGGCTCACTATATACATTACATATCATGTGAGATAATTTTCCGCTGGGGAGTGGGGTTCCCCAAAGAACCTGCTACAGGACTTTGAGGTATTCCGGTCACGCCCCCTCTAAACTCAAATCCTGTAATCTACAAAATTGTCTCGACCAAAAGGAATATTCTGAATTTTTCCAAAATTTTGATGAATTTCAATATATTAAATGAATCCCCCAACCACATCAAACTAACATATTTTTTTCATCTCATAGAACCACGATACTTTATATAAATAAATGTAATTTCATTAGATTCTGACCGTTTTAACAAATACATGCATGTACAATAACGGAAATTTTTTCCCTCTCACTCATACGAAGTGTATACATTTTATGTATATGCATTCATCTTCAGGCGCTTAGCTAGAGTACTTTTCAAGTGTAAGCAGCCTCAAGTGGGTCTAGGTAGAAGCCCTTGTGGATATTCAAGGGGCAAAGTATCAGAATCTAATGAATTTTGCTCATTTACAGGGCAGTATTCTACGTCAATGTTTCTTTCATTCTTTTTTTTTTTTTGCAAAACGACGTGGAAGCAACTGCGTTCTAACGGTACGCCTGGTTATGCGCATGGTTTTCTCTCTCTTGTCCATTCTTGTAAACATGTGCAACCATTTGGTTTTTAGGGAGGGGGTTTTTGTAAATCCAGCTCGGAATATTTTGCAAAAATATTCTTCAGCATGACTGGCAGAAAAATCTAGCATTTTCTGAGGAATGAAAGGAAAAACGTCTTTCTCCAGCACCTTAAGCATTAGACGTGAAAATAGACTATCTCAGACATTTCACAACTGCCAATGATTCAGTTTTGTCAGGATTCTCTGATACTTCATGTTTCAAATTCTTCAATATATATATACATCACTCTCCAAGTTCAGATTCTTTAATTCAATGAAAAGAAGGTCAAACGTGTAGTTCAAGGTCACATATTGAATCAAAATCTATCTTGAGTAATTTCTTGACACAATCTGACAATGCACATACATGTATATACCATATCATCTATCTATCATTTGCCAGACCAGTGTTGTAGCAAATCCAAAGTATTAGGAAAGTAGGTCAATTGTATACATGAACATGTAGGTCAAGGCTACTAGATATTCTTACACAAATGTATACTGTGTAGCAGAGTAATGAACTTAAAGTATCAATGTTTTTATTCATGATTACCAGTATGGGGTAAGACACTCTAAACAGTATTGATGAAAGGATGATCAACCAAGTTTGCTATGCTTAACAAGAGAAAATTCATTATTTCATATATGACAATGTTCTCACTGGATTTCTTCATCCCAGTGTTCTAAGAATACTTGTGTTCTAGTCTCAAGAAGAATATAAGTATCAGTTATAAGATTTATTAAGTTTAAATGTAAATTTTATTCAAACTCTGAACATGCTGAAAGAAGAATCATTATAACTGCAAAATATATATAAATGTAATAGTACCGGTATCATCAATTTACAACATAATGTTTTTGTACTTGTGAAAGGATATTTTTCTTTCTCTAGAATTTATCATAGTATTTCTTTTCGAAATTAATATTTTATATGAGTTTACATGTCTAGTCTATCTCAGGGAAGTATTTAATTTATATACAATGTACAACCCTGTCTATACTGGTATGTACCTAGAATTTAAAGTCATAAATTGTTGCTATGAAAATAATGAAATAAATAAAAAAAATATCCCCATTCAACAGGTGCAGGTCTACTCTCAAGTAAAAAGTTTTCAATGCATTTATAACCTAGTACATACATGTACATGTACCGGTAAGCACATGAAAGTAAACACAAAACATGTTCAAAATTCAAATGTTCTAGACATCAAACAGTGATTTCTCTAGTGTCTATAGTAAAACTTAAGGACGAGGTAGATGTTCAATCTGATACCAAGAAATGAGGAATGAGGAATGAGAAATGAGCCATCATGTATGTACAGAAGATGCAGTCTCACTCTGAAAGTAAAAGATGTAATGAATTAATATCTTCATTTTGATATTAAATAAGCTCTAAAATGAATGAATTTTGCATACATTTATCATTATGATGTACATGTATATAAAATTACATGACATGTAAAGTTTCTGTAATAGTACTAACATACAAATATAATTACAGGGCTTTCAATCGGTCATTCTCAAATTATGCAAAACAGTATAATTTTCCCTATTTATTGACCAATTTTACCTCATAGAAAATTCTTCAAAAAAAAAAAGAAAGTAAAAAATGCTAAATTTAAAATGAAAAGGCATCCAAATCTATCATATTCAATTTTGAAGAAAATATTGCCAATTTTCCCAATATGAAAGGTCTAATCCAATCCAAACCAGAAGTCTCTGACGAGACTGTAGCTCTCCTGGTTGTTTTTTAATTCACTTAATGACAAGTGAATTCTAATATGGCCACATCCATTTTCTTAGTCACTGGGGTCCAGGAACTCAAACAAAATATCAGGTGCAGTGTACTACTTGAACACAGACTCATCGTATTGCAAAAAGAATCAAGTCTCCATCATTTATAGTGTCAGAGAAGTTGTGAATACAAGATTACATAGGATCATACAGGAGAAAATGACCACATCCATTTTCTAGGACCCTGGGGGTCAGGGGCTCAAACAAAATGTCAGGTGCACACTGCACAACTAGACCACTGACCAAGTCTCATGCAAAAAGAGTTACATTTCTGTCTCTTATAATTTCAGAGGAGTTGCAAGCACAAGAATTGTTTACGGACAGACGCCGGACAAGGGGGTACTGCATAAGCTCGACTATGACCAGTATCTCGAGCTAAAGATGTGTTTCACGTGTAAGAGCCCTACTTTATGTCAAGGCTTAGGACTAAGAAAAATTAAACCCATGTTTTTTTGTGGAACATGAATCCCCTTATTGTCAGATATAATGTAGAAAAGTATTTCATACTCCAAGGTCACGGACTCAAGGTAAAAATTCAGGTATTGATGTGAAGGCCTTACCACAAGGGATACACGTGTAAAATATGATAGCCCTATCACTTGCAATTTATGTTATGACCAAAAGCAAGGTTAACATGGTTAAAGTTATTCAAAAATTGATCAGTATCCAAGGTCAAGGTCACAAGGTCAAAATTTTGGTATTAATAGGAAGAACTTATCAAAAGGAATACAAAGCCCTATCACTTAAAAGCATAATATTACTTTAGAAAAATAATAGTGAAGTAGGTCAATCTCCAAGTTCAAGGTCACAAAGACAACAATTTGGCATCATTGGAAATTGTCACGAGGAAAGCACAGGTCTATATTTCACTCAACATTCAAAAGTTATGGCCATGGTGTAAGATTTTAAAAAGTAGGTCATTTTTCCAAGGTCAAGGTCACCAGGACACAAATTTTGGTATGCATGAGAAGGTCTTGTTTCAAACAATACATGTACACATGAAATATGAAAGCATGTAACTTACCATTAAAAAGTATTATCCATTTAAGGTGAATCACAAGGGATACACATGTAAAATATGAAATAAATACAATGTCATTTGTACTTGTATTATCAGATTTACAAAATTATCATAACATGTATATTAGTATACATGTATATGTACAACTTACCCTTCAGAGCTATATCAGCATGTTTACTGCAAGAGGCTGTAATACAGTTCCATCTGTCGATCTCACAATTCTTCTATTGATGATGAATTCCTCTACATTATAACACAAATTCTCATTTCATACTGGATCACAGTTTCACAAGGAATATGTGGTCGATGTACACATTGAATATGTTTTTCATGTACATGTAGAAATATGCACTTGAACAATTTTCTTCATTCTCCTTTCACAAGTGAATTATTTTCACACCATGGTGGCCAACATCATATATGGTAGTACAATTGCAATATCATATTCCACAGTATTTCTTCAACTTTACAAGTCAGTACTAGTGGCACTATAAGCATTCCACTATTCTGATGCACTCTTTTTCATTGGATCTGATGCACACCTGTTACCTGTTACCTGTTACCTCCTGTTGGGATCTAACCATTGGCCGAATGACCCTCCAGATCCTCTCTAGTGTTTGAGCCAAATCTTTCATCTGTAGCATAGGGGGTGATGCAAGTAGGGTGGAATTTAATATCCTGGTTCTTCCAGTGGGTGTTCAATCTGTTCTTAAAGGTGTTAATTGTATCAGCATCCACTACGTTGTCAGGGAGACTATTCCATGCATTGATTATTCTAGGCGTAAAGCTGAATTTCCTTATGTTCAATCTGCTATGTTTTTTTTTCCAATTTGTATTTATTTCCCCTTGTCCTTGTATTTCCAGATAATGTTATAACATTTGCATCCATTGTGTCAAATCCTTTTATAAATTTAAATGTCTGGATCATGTCCGCTCTAATCCTTCTATATTCTAAAGATGGTAGTCCTAAATATTTTAACCTTTGGCTATATGGTAAATGGCTAATTTCCCTGATTAATTTCGTAGCTCTCCGTTGTGTATTTTCAATGCTAGCCGCATCCTTTTTGTTGATTGTACTCCAGACTGTCGAGGCATATTCTAAATGCGGTCTCACAATGGATTTGTATAATGCAGTGAACGACTCCTTGTCTAAATAGTGAAAGTTACGTCTTATAATCCCTAATTTTTGGTTTGCCTTTTTAACGGATGAGTTAATGTGTTCCGTGAATTTGAGCTTGTTATCAATATGTACACCGAGGTCCTTTTCTACATCGCTTTTTTCTATGATGTCATTCCCCATAGTATATCCATCTGGCAGTTCTTGCCCGCCTAGATGCATATACTTACATTTTTGGGGGTTGAATTTTAAGAGCCAATTTCCTGACCAGTTCATTAAGTTATTGATGTCACATTGGATGGAATTGTGTCATATTCATTTTCAGATTTTCCGTACAGCTTTGTATCATCTGCAAATAGTTTTATGGCATTTGTGACTACTTCTGGTAGGTCATTAATATAGACCAGGAATAAAATCGGTCCTAGTACTGTCCCCTGTGGGATGCCGGATGTTACATCGGTCCATGAAGAATGTTTCCCGTTCAAAATTACTCTCTGTTTCCTATCATTCAGGTATTCTCTGATCCACGCATGGACTTTGCCTCTTATTCCATAGGCATGCAATTTTGTTAATAGACGTGCATGTGGGACCGTATCGAACGCTTTTTGGAAGTCTAAATATATTACATCGATACCATGTCTATTGTCCAGCCATTTGGTCCACTCATCAATAACTCCAATTAGTTGTGATGCACAAGAAAATCCCTTCCTGAATCCATACTGATGTTTAGTGAAAAGGTTATTTGTTTCCATGTGGTGTACTATTTTATCTCTTATTAATTTTTCCATTGTTTTACAAGCAATGGATGTTAAACTAATTGGACGGTAGTTTGATGGTAACTCCTTCGGACCTTTTTTATGTATAGCAGTGATATTTGCGTTTTTCCAGTCTAGCGGAATTTCTGATTTTTGCATGGACATATTAAATAAATACTCCAAGGGGGCACTGATGTATTCTGATGTTTCCTTTATAAATTTTGGGTTCAATCCATCTCCTCCTTGCGATTTTTGGGGATCTATTTTTTTCAATAGTTTCGTGATGTCATCCTGGTCGAAAGTTATATCTTCTAGACATGTTGTGAAGGCTCGATCGTTAAACTCGGGTATATTATCTTTGTTTTCGATAGTAAATACTGATGTAAAATAGCTGTTCAACAAGTTTGCCTTTTCTGTTTCATCATCTATGATGTTGTCTCGTTCATCTTTCAGGTTTTTTACATTTTCTTTTATTTTTGTTTTCGTTTTTACGTATTTCCAAAATGCTTTGGGATCCTTTTTGACGTTGGCCGCTATGCTGTGTTCATACTGTTTTTTTGCTAACTTTATCTCCCTACTTGCATTGTTCCTAGCTAGCTTGTATATGTGGTGATTATAATAATTTGGGCAATACAATAGTTTCCTCCATGCTTTTCTTTTATTTTTAATTGCTTTTCTGGCATTATCTGACATCCATGGTGTTTGGTAGTACTTGGAACCGGGTTTGGCAAATTTCTCTGGTACAGTTTCCTTAATTATTTGTGTTATTTTTGACATAAATTTTGTCCAAGACTCCTCCATGGATGCTGATTCCAGCTCTATCGCCCATCCTATATCTTGCACCCTTTTGTTAATGTCCTCGTAATCTGCTTTAAAATAAAGTTTTTTGCTTCTCAACTCATATGTATGTACACTATGTACAAATATGTTAAAACTTAGTGTCACATGATCACTTGAGCCTAATGGTTCACCTGTTAACACTTCCCCTATATTGTCTTCGTTTGTCAGAATTAAATCCAATGTACTTGGTTGCGAATTTTCCCTTATCCTAGTATAGTCCCTGACATGTTGGGTCATGTAGTTATCACGACAAAGTTCAATAAATTTCCAAGTTATATGGTTTTCGCTGGCTGAGCTACTTTCGTTATTCCAATTTATTTCCTTCATATTGAAATCCCCCATGATTATTCTATATGTACATGTTTGATCCTCGAGTATCTTCTTGATCTCTTGTAACGATCCATCTTCACTGTTGGGACTTCTGTATATGCAGGATATACCTAATGATTCTTGTTTATTGACTTTGATAACTATGCCCACATGTTCAATTATGTCGCATGGGAAGTTTAATTCTGTATAGGGAATGTTGTCTTTTATATACAAAATTATCCCTCGACCTCTGTGATCGTATCCGTTACTCACTAGTGTGTATCCTTGAATTAACCAATCACAATCCTCGCTGGTCCAGTTATTTCTGTTTTTTGGCAGAGTTTCTGTTATAGCTATAACGTCATAGTCATTTTCTGCAACTAATACGGATAATTCATTCCTCTTATTAAAAAGTGAGTCTGCATTTGTATACATGATATGAAGTGCAGTAGGCTCTTTGTGTTGTTTTCGCTCTCCAGGGTTAAAACCGTTAAAATATTTAAAAACATTTTCCTATACATCGCTGTCCAGTGCATTACTTGACTCTGCATATGACAAAGTCTGGCTCAGGTTCACACCTATAACTGTCTGTTCAAATAACTCTTCCTCTTGTGAATTTAGCATTTGATGTGGATTTAATAATAAGCGACTTGGTGAGAGGTCGATTAGAGATGGATTTTCCTCTATTAACTGACCTTGTTGATTGACACGGGGAGACGTTTCCATGTCAAGGTTGAGCACTGGGAAGCTACACGGATTTTGGGTTACAAATTGTGTTGATCTAGCAATAGGCGTGAGTTGATGTTCATTCCTAGCGAATGTCCTATAGTTCCCATGTCCTGCTCCTTGTTTTGCCCTTCGTTTTTCTTTATTTTCATCACGTTGCTTTGGTGTCATGTCCTTATAAACAATTACCTTTTTGAGGTTATCGGGTGCGCAATGTCTGATATCCTTTGCTTTATCCAGTATCTGTTTTCTACATTTTTTGTCGTCAAGTATTACTTTTAAAGGCCTACATTTCCCCGCTGTAATTTTACCAATCCTAAACATTGTGGTTAGAGTAATAGTATCGAGCGAAAGATTTGAAAGCAGCGAATTTACGTTGTCCAGGTCAATTTTTTTTCTAACTTCGGAGTCCGGGCTAGGACATTCTGGCATGTTAAATAAAATTAGGTTGTTGCTACGATTTCTCCTGTCTTCATGTTCTCTAATTTCATCTTTAATTTCACATTTGACCATTTCCTTTATTGTTCCTTTTATTTCGTTTTCCACGCTCACTTTCATTTGGGATACCTCTGTTTTTATTTTTCCACTTACGTTTTTGTCAATGTTGTTGATTTTTTGTTCTAGGGACTCTAGCCTTTGTGTGTTTTTCGTATCCAAACGGTCAATTGAGCTTTTGAGTTCAAAAAAGGTGGGGAAAGTTAGTTTACACGTGTTGCACGTCCATTTCAAGTTCCCATCTCTTGATAGTACTTTCGCAAGCTCGATAGATATTTTTGCGCATTGGACACAAAAACGAAGTTCGCACATTGAACAAGTTACTCGCAACTCATTTTGACGCATCTCCTTGTCACAGCTAGGACATATATTACTTAGCAATCTGGTTCTTTTGAACTGGGGTGTCGATGTGTGAAATCCTGATGCCATATTTGCTTTTGCAAAAATGAAATTATACGGGTTCTTTTCCTGGCAGCTCTAGTCCGCCTAGGATACGTGTTGTTTTATGTGTATGTATGTATGTTGTCTGGCAGTTCTTGCCCGCACTAGACGGTGTGTTTCTTTGTTACATGTGTGTTTAGCATAGATTTGTCGAAACAAAAACAATACAGTGACAGTTCTTATCTACATGGAAGTAAGGTTAAAAGAAAAACTATAGAAGATATTCTAGGTGTCGGACGGGCCTTCCTCAGCGGACAGAAACTCGTCAGCCTCACTACTGTTAGGATCCAACCTTAATATGTCCCTTGGGTCGTAGTTATTATTTTCGTCTTGTTTTGTTGCAACCGTTTGAGAATTTTTAAGGGCAATTTCGTGTTGTAGGGCTTTCAAATATACTTTGCAAAGCAATTCCCCAGGGTGAACACCATCGGACAAAAGATTATAGCTGACATAGTACCTGTTTTTTTCCTCTTTACTCCCTTTCGACTTTATCATAAAGCTCATAAAGTTAACCACTTTGGAGTCATTTGTCGTACAGACCTCTTCTAAATTTTCATTTATCTTCTTTACTTGTTCATTTATCAGGTGGTCATCATAATCTGTGTCCGTGCTAGAAACAATTCCGTGTTTTGCGTTAGGATGGAGACGGGTTGCAAATTAATAACTTTAAGGTCTACCCTATCACTGTAATTTCTGCAAATCCTGAAGGCTCGGGCTACTTGTGCAGTGATTAAATCGACTGTGGCGTTATCACGATTTCGTATGAAGATTTCTTTACCCGCTTTGACCGTCAAGTCACATGTACCGGCCCACAAGAAGATTTGTAGCTTGTTGTGTATTTCAAGGGCACGTGGCAATCTCTCCTCTAAATACGAGACTCTTTCACCAATGCTCGCTCCGCTTTCACACCATAAGTCTAATGGGAAATGACCCTTGTTATTATTTTTGAGCGAAAACCCTTTACTGTCCGATAGTAGAATTGGATGAAATCTTGGATATTCACAAACCTCCAGGGGTTTCTTCAAATACTTCTTTATTCTTGAAGACATCTACATGAGACAACATTTTACAAGTTTTAGTTTCGACTTGTATGACCTTAAAGAAGGATAAATTTCTGGCAGCTATTATCCGCCTAGATTTTATTTACCTAATGTACTCATATATTTATACAATGTAAAGTACTCGAGAAAAAGTTTTGATTTTAGAAACATGGCCGACATTCATGAATCTCTTTTTTTTTTTTTTTTAACAAAGGATACATCTTGACGTCCTGGAACTCCTTCGATTTCAAGAACTCTTTTTTCAAAAATATTTCAATTTATTTATTTTTAGTGTTTTTTTAGTGTTTTAAGTAACCTAACTCTTTTTCTTTTTGTTTAAGGGCCTAAATGTTGGTTATTTGTCTGGACCTCATGGTCGTCACGGACAAAGGCGAACAAAGAAAATTTTCAAAATCAAACCACAATCATCATTTTGGGCATAAATTTGGCTAGGGAGATTAGAAAAGATATATATAAGATAAATGGACACTCTTATTCAAACCATCCCTTTGTTACGCAGCAGATTACTGTGGATTTTCTTTTCAATTTCTTCTCCTCCAGAAAAACCAACTTGCTTAAACCGGAACCGGAAATGCATGCGCATGAAGACTTTCTCAGAGTATATTCCTTCTTCTGTCTGGCAGTTAAGGTTATGTTACTGTAAAGAATAAATAAAATATTCAATTGATTTGAAATTCATCCCCTTTAAATAATTTTAAACCCATTCAAATATTTTTTCACCAACACTACAACACTAGCTAGGCTACAGAACTGATATTTGATAATGATTATAACTAACACTGACATCAAATTTATTCAAATTCATGGTGTGCACTTAAATTTAGATTAGAAGTTCATGAAGATGTAATGAAAGACAGAAATGGCTTTAAAGAACAAATATTTGTGAGATATTCGATTACAGCGATAATTAATCATGAAACTCATTCACTCGAAAACATGGAACACTCCCTGGTCGAGTATTTCTGATAAGAAGAAGAATTTAAAATCCCATCATATGTGTTCCACGTGATACATAAATCAATTTAAAAACATACCTTAAGATGAGCCATGTGTCTGTACTCTTGAACAGTTGGTTTACTTGCATGAAAGAAGCGTTTCTACGTGTTCAAATTTCGAACGGAAGTGGTCAGAGACCACTAAAAGGCCGGTTCTGATTGGAGAAAAACCTGTAGGGTGAGGGGGCCTGTTATTTTAAATGTGACAGAAGATGTGATTGGCTATCAATTATATTTTCTTTTGGTATATTGTTTGAATATGATATATATAAGTAAAAAATAGGTGCAATTAAAATGTCGATATCCGGATTTTTTCCCTAGCTCCCGATCCGCTAAAGGGGACGGGCGCGGGAAAATTTGAAAATTCTCTGCGGGGTACCTTGTGACGCAAATAGCGCGAAAAAGAGCAGGTCATGCTATATTTTTTAATTTAGTTTCGTATAAAGCTTGAATCAATGAACAAATCGGTATATTACATGCATGGCCAGCAATGTTGGTATAGACGTTATAAGGAATTTCGTTAACATTACGGCCTATGGAAAATGATTTGGTTGTCTCTGACCAAGTCCACGAGAGAATGTTTTAGACGAGACTACTATAAAATTAGAATAGGAACGGACTTTCTTTTCCGTCGTGTGTATGGTAAAATCTTGACTCGAGATTCTTCCGATTTTATGCATATAATTTGCATAATAAGGTTCGGAGCCGTGTAGCTTAGAGGACGACGGTGAAATTAAAACTCATACACTATTACACGTTGTTAGTCATTTGAAAGTGTTCGATTATCCACGTTCAAAATGGTGATTTGAATGAAACATGATATTTATACATGATATCAACCTTGTATTTGCAATTAATGAAATATTAGTGAGTTAGTTTTTAGAGAGAATTTCAAAAAGACTTTATACGTGGTTTACTACATGTTTCGTAGTAATCCTACGATGTGAAGTTCATTCAAGCGATTGGCTGATCGTGGTAGCGTGTTCACTTTGACCTTGGTAAATGTTACATGTATATTTCTACATACTGTATATGCAAATAACAATTTCCGATGTTTACCGAAATCGTTTGTATTAGAGAGTAAAAGCGTCTATAAAACACTAATGCGAGAGATATTTTATGTAAGTAATATATAGATGTTCAAATGTTAGTATTTAGAAGCCAGTTATACTAAAACCCGTGACGCCCGTGACGGCCGTGACAAAGTTGTCACGGAAAATGTACTATGACGTCACGGGTTATTGTTCTTAGTCCCAGCAACAAAAGAATGCAGAATTCATATGTTTTCAACTGAGCAAATAATAAATTTACTGCATACTGAACAGCCAGTTACTTCAATTCCATTTAGACCAAAAGGCGGGGAAACATGGGTATATCAAGGTGAAGGATCAAAAAGTCAAGATTGGCGAGCAGCAATCAGTTTTTGGAAAATAAGAATGTACATACAGTGGAATCTGAGGAGTCCCCCAAAGTTGACATCAACATGTCAAGGGCAGATGAACTAATAAAAAATGACAGGATAAGCTTCTCACCAAAGCTTCGCACATTTAGTATTCATGGACAAGATGATAAGCCTCGAGTCGTTACAATATTTCCGGAATCATGTTCATGTGGAAACTCTCATTGCTATCACTTGATTGCGGTAAAAAAAATCTTTAGGTATGGAAATTACTTCAAAACCAAAAACAAATCTTACAACATTGAGATCTCTTGACGAAAAGAAAAAAGCAGGACGAAAAAGACCGCGTCACGGAGATTATGATTATGAAGCAACATCAGAAAAAACGTCACGGACATTGGAAAATTCCGTGACTGACACACAACCGTCACGGATTATTCAATCGCCGTCACGGAAAATAACTGAATCCAGAACCTCGATTAGCGGACCAGAGTGGGTCAAAATAGGCAATATTTCTCTTAAGGAAGAAGAAAGACGTATTCTGTATTCTCCGACAGAATGGATTAACGATCGAATAATTGATGCCGCCATGAATTTAATCAAAAATCAATTTCCGCATATTTGGGGGTTAGAAAGTTGCCTTAATGCCGCCAATTTGTCATTTTCAAGAGCATTTGGACCTTTAATACAAA
The DNA here is from genome assembly GCA_033119305.1 of Pinctada imbricata. Taxonomy (NCBI): domain Eukaryota; kingdom Metazoa; phylum Mollusca; class Bivalvia; order Pterioida; family Pteriidae; genus Pinctada; species Pinctada imbricata. The sequence goes on along the minus strand of VSWD01000006.1, from coordinate 59,461,446 downwards.
TTGTAAATAGAACACCAGAACATGGAGGATAGTAGTATAAGAACTCCCGCTGTCCGGGTCGGGAAACTGCACGTGCAGCTATGACGTCATGATGACGTCAGTATTATGACGTCATGATGACGTCAAGTATACAATGACGTCAGTATTATGACGTTGACTTCACTATGACGTCATAATTATGACGTCAAGTATACCATGACGGCAGTATTATGACGTTGTCTACACTATGACGTCAGAATTATGACGTCAAGTATACCATGACGTCAGTATTATGACGTTGTCTACACTATGACGTCAGTATTATGACGTTGTCTTCACTATGACGTCAGTATTATGACGTCGTCTTCACTATGACGTCATTTATTCTGCACCTGCAGCTTTGACTTTGAAACGACCTTTCGTGTCAACGGCACGCGCTGGCAGCTTGCCAGTTAGAACTTTCTAGAACATATGCCTTTGAAACGACCTTTCGTGTCAACGGCACGCGCTGGCAGCTTGCCAGTAAGAAGTGTGTAGAAGTGTCAAGAACCTATGACGTCATTTTATCCTGCACCTGCAGCTTTGACTTTGAAACGACCTTTCGTGTCAACGGCACGTGCTACTTTGACTTTGAAACGACCTTTCGTGTCAACGGCACGCGCTGGCAGCTTGCCAGTAAGAAATGTGTAGAAGTGTCAAGAACATTTGACGGCATTAAAGTCGGTCACCTGGAATCTTGCCAAAATATCATTGATGGGATGCTGTAGAAAAGTCGGTTAGTACAACAAAGTCAACAACCTAGAATCCTACCAAAACTATCACTTCATCAATAGAGTGCTATAGAAAAAAAAGTTAGTACAATAAGGTCAAATACTTGACTACTTAGCAAAGAACATATTAGGTAATATAACTGTCCCGTTCAAGGTCAGAGTCAAGGATGTAAAAGTCAAGGTCATAATCAAGGTCAAATAAAATGTAATCACGTGATCAGTCACGTGACCGAATGTTCTTGAATTTTTTTCCATGTGTGTATATATAAATCCCAATTTCCACAGACCAAACATCATTTTGTCATTGACAAGGAAACGAGATGGCTGCTAACAATACTGTCGCTGATAATAAAGAAAACACCAAGGAAGATGTTGAATCTACCCAGAGTAAATGGAGACCAAAAATAACCAACAGACAAAGATACTTTAATGCCAAAGATGCCAGGAAATTCTACGACATCAATGTCTATAAAGCCTACCAGTCCCGCAAGTTTAGGACTATGGGGAAGAAGTACACAGTCCAGTTCAAGGACATGAGTAAAGACATCACACCCACGGAATTTCCTAAAGTACTGCCTAACATCATGAACACTTTGGTGGACGATTTGAAGAACGAGAACAACATCAAAGATGCAGACTATGTTCGGTCCATTGTACACCACCCTTCTTTGAAGTCCGAAATCTGGATCCCGTTTTCTCAAAGCACGGAGATGTCCGGGGACGCCATTTTGCAGGAAGTCCAGAAAGTCCAGCAATCAAACGAAGACTTCAAAATGGAGGACGGTCAGACCACTATTGATTTATTGCACGTAGAGATGCCCATGGGGAGTGGTGGAAACAGTAAGAAACATCTGCACACAGACCAGGAAAACTTTAGAAAAGGAAAGAAATCTATCGTAAGCATAGTAAACGACAAGGACCACATGTGTTTGTCCCGAGCCATTGTCATTACTATGGTTCATGCCAACAGACCGGAGAAAGACTCTGAGGAATGGAAAACAGAGTGGCGTAAAGTCATACAGCCTAAGGACTACAAAGTACAAAGGGAAAGAGCCAAAGCTTTATGCGACCAGGCAGGGGTATCTAGTGAACATGGTTGCGGTCCAGCCGAGTGGGAGAAGTTTCAAAAAGTCCTGATGCCAAACTACAAGCTGAAAATCTACCAGCAGAACCCTGTAGCCAAAACTCTGAAATTTGACGTTCTGTACAAGTAAGTATTTTGTGTATTTTTTGGCGAATGTTAATGAATTTAATTTGTTTAAGTTTCTATGTACTTAATATTTTTTTTCTCTTTACAGAGGGACCGTAGCCAACGAGAGGATCCAACCCAAAATCTTACATATATTGTACACAGACAATCATTACGATGCCATCACCTCTATGCCTGGTCTGGTAGAAAAACCCTACTACTGCGACTTCTGTGATGTTGGTTATTCCAATATAGATAATCATAGGAGTATCTGTCCCGTCAGATGTTACTGGTGCTTGTCTTCACCTCCTTGCCCTTGGGAAGACGCTAACGTGGAATGTAACAGTTGTGGCGGTAGCTTCCATAGCTTGAGATGTTACTGGAACCATTTCAAGCCCAACAAGGCCGGTAACAGCGTATGCGATTTGATGACTAGATGCGAGGAATGTGGTAGTTGGATCACAAAGCGTTTGAAAGCTGTCCATAAATGTGCCGATAAAAATCACTACTGCAGCATCTGTAAAGAGCAAGTGGAGGAGGGACACTTATGCTACGTCCAGAAAGTACCCATCCCTAAAAAGAAAAAGAAGAGCGACCTGTACATCTTCTACGACTTTGAATGCACCCAGGAAACCGGAGAGCATGTCCCCAACTTCTGTGTGGTTCACCGGGCCTGTGAAGCTTGCATCAATCTGCCTATTGAAGAGTACTGTCAGACATGTTCTAATCTACCTGGAGGCGGACGAGAAGTCATCTTTAAGGGAGAGACAACCTTGGATCAATTCATGGTTTGGTTATTCAGCACTTGTTCCAGTGATGGTAAACACAAGAAAATGTGTCACGAAGGGGCCACAGCCATCGCCCACAACATGAAGGGATACGACGGCCAATTCATCTTGCACTTCTTAGTCAACCGAGCTTGTATCAAACCAGATGTAAGTTTGTTTTTTACTTTTTAATCATTGGTTTTGTTTTTCTACAAAAGAATGCAAACACTCAAAAACTTTATTTCTAAACAGGTACTGATGAATGGCGCTAAAATCATGACCATGTCTGCCCATGGAGTGAGGTTTGTAGACTCCTACAACTTCCTACCCGATGCCTTGAGCCGTCTACCTTCAGCCTTTGGACTGACTGAGATGAAGAAGGGTTACTTCCCTCACCTCTTCAATACCACACCCAACCAGAACTATGTAGGATTGTATCCACCCATCGAAACATACTTACCCGACGGGATGAAAGGTAAAGCGAGAGAGGAGTTCCTAGCCTGGTACAACGAAAAAGTACAGAGGAGAGAGGAGTTCAACTTTGCGAAAGAGATGGAAGAGTATTGTCGATCGGACGTGGACATCTTGCGACGTTGCTGTGGCAAGTTCAGAGACACCCTCCTGTCCCTCGTCAAAGTGGACCCGTTCGTGGAATGCATTACTTTTGCCAGTACAGCCAATCTAGCTTTCCGCCGCAACTTCATGCCGAGAAAAACTGTAGCCATCTTACCCCCGGAAGGATATTCACCCGAGCGGAAGTACTCCATCAAAGCTTTGAGATGGTTGAGATGGATTGCGTACAAGACTAACAACGAAATCCGCCATGCCAGGAACGGAGGAGAGATGAATATAGCTCACCTGTACGTCGACGGCTACAACATGAACATGCAGACCGTCTACGAGTTCTACGGGTGTTTCTGGCACGGGTGTCCCGAATGTTTTCCCAACATGAAATTAGAAGAACATCCGGTCAGACACGACTGTACCTTTCAGCAACTGTACCAAGCCACCCAGGACCGTCAGAACTTTTTGAACGAGTTGGGATTTAGAGTAGAACACATTTGGGAGCACGAGTACGATCGCCGATGTAAGGAGGATCCCGAATTCGGAGCGTTCGCTAAGAAAATGGCCGAGGAAATCGTGGACCCCTTACAACCCAGAGATGCTTTATTTGGCGGTAGAACTAATGCCACTCGACTCTACTGTGACGAAGGAGACATGCGTTACATCGATGTCTGTTCCCTCTACCCCTCTGTTCTAAAACACGGGACTTTCCCTATCGGACATCCGGTTCTGATTACCGAGAACTTTGATGATATCAGAGATTACACGGGCTTAGTCAAATGCCGCATCATACCGCCACGCAAATTGTACCATCCGGTATTACCTTACCGTTACGGAGGTAAATTACTGTTCCCCCTCTGTCGCACCTGCGTGGAGATGAAGGAAGAGATCGGTCTGAACTACCGATGTCGACACCACGAGAATGAACGAGCACTGACCGGAACTTGGGTGATCGAGGAAGTCAAGATGGCTTTGGAAATGGGTTACGTCTTAGATTGGGTCCACGAAGTATGGAATTTTCCAGAGACCTCCAGGACCCTGTTCAGGAGTTACGTTGACACGTTCCTGAAAATCAAGCAGGAAGCCAGTGGATTCCCACCAGGATGCGATAGTTTGAAACAGAAAATAGATTTTGTCCAGGAAGTGTTCAGGAGAGAGGGGATAAGACTCGAGGATGTCGAAAAAAATCCGGTCTTGCGCACCATAGCCAAGATGTTCTTAAACTGTTTATGGGGAAAATTCGGACAGAGACAACAACTGACTCAGAACAGGTAAGGTTTTATTTCAAATCTAAAATCATATTTTTGTGTTATCTTTTATTAAAATTGTATTTCATTTAATTTGTACATTTACAGGTACTTGTCGAATCGTGGTGAACTATTGGAACTGATGCAGGACGATACCAAGAAGGTGATGCATTTAGAACTGATTCAGAACCAGGAGAACGAAGAACTGGACCTGATCTTGGCCAACTTTTCCGAGACAGACGACTTTGTACCGCCTTGTCATTTCGGAAACGTGGTGATCGCCTGTTACACTACAGCTTTAGCACGCTTGAAATTATACGATGCCTTGCGCCGATTGGACGACAGAGTTCTGTACTTTGATACCGACAGCATCATCTACGTACACGACGATCACAAATGGAGTCCCCCCATCTTAGATAGTTTGGGATGTTGGACCGACGAATTAGGCGGGAAAAAGATCACTACCTTCGTGTCGGGCGGACCCAAGAATTACGCTTACCAATTGAACGACGGCAGTACCGTGTGCAAAGTCAAGGGCATGACCTTGGACTACAAGACAAGTCAAATCATCAATTTCGAAACGATGAAAAACATGGTATTGAGTCAAACCGACGACGACAAGGTCACGGTCACTTACCCTTCCAAGATTGTACGCGGGAAAGATCACAAGTTATTTTCCAAGGACATGACCAAGGACTATCGTATCGTGTATGACAAACGTCAGATTCTGAAAAACCTGAACACTTTACCTTACGGATTCTGAAAGGACGTTTAAACATTATAAAAGGAGCTTTGTTCACGCATTACCTCATTCAGCCAAAAACTTCAGAATGGAACAGACGTGTCAAAAGAGCTCTGTTAATGCTGCTGCTGTTGAAAAAAATAAAAAGGATGATGTCAGACAAAGATGCGAACGGCTACATAAAAATATTGCTGAAATACAATACCAAAGACACAGCATGGGGATTGATGTCTATGATGATTTTATGAGATATCAAGAAAGTGAACATCGTCAACAACTGGAGAAACAACAAAAATACGATGCTAAACAACTGATGAAATTTCAGGAACAAATGGATCAACACTTGGGTGGCCATTTCGAATTTGTGGATAAACCGACCAAACATTTCAAGTTTGAGTTCATTCCAAATGGTGACGGTACTGTGAACTTTGAAGCGACCCAAATTATACAGAAAGCGGTGAAATTTATCAAGAAGAAAAAGGAACCGAAACGTCTCACTCAGAAAAAAATGAAAAAGGATGCCAAAGAAGTTATTTGTGCCGCCATTCATCCCGAGTGCATGGAGGAAGACAATCACCAAAATCAACCAATGTGCAGATAATACAATGAAGAAATGCAACAGTAACTTTTTTGTAAAAAATTGTTCTTGAAAGTTTTGTGTTTGACTTTGTTTGAATGGCATTAAAGTATTGAAAATCACGTGATCTTTTTATTCTTTATAGAGTCAACAATCACATTTAATTCTGTTGAATACGCCACATGTGATCTTTGAACATTTCAAGAAAAATTCATGTAGTACAAGTCGTTTTCCTGTAAACTTTTGTACTTTTAGCACCTGAGTGCACACCTTTCAGCACCTGTCTGCACATTAATGTTCAAATTCAGGACCTAAGTGTACACTAAAAGTGAACATTGTACACTTGAGTACAACCAACTGTACACATCTAGCACATTAATGTACACATCTTGCATACTAATATGCACATCTTGCACACTAATGTGCACATCTTGCACACTAATGTGCACATCTTGCACACTAATGTGCACATCTTGCATACTTATGTGCACATCTTGCACACTTATATGCACATCTAACACACAAATGTGCATACCTTACATACTAATGTGCATATCTTGCACACTTATCTGCATAACTAACATTCAAATGTGCACATCTTGCACACAAATATGCACATCTTGCACACTTATCTGCACATTATGAAGACAGATTTGCACATCTTGCACCCAAATGAGCACATCTTGCACACTTATCTGCACATCATGCACACTAATGTGCGCATTCTGCATACCCTAATGTGCACATTCTGCACCCTAATGTGCACATTCTGCACCCTAATGTGCACATTCTGCACCCTATTGTGAACATTCTGCACCCTAATGTGCACATTTTTCTGCACCCTAATGTGCACATTCTGCACCCAAATGTGAACATTCTGCACCCTAATGTGCACATTCTGCACCCTAATGTGCACATTCTGCACCCTAATGTGCACATTCTGCACCCTATTGTGAACATTCTGCACCCTAATGTGCACATTTTGCACACTAATATGCACATTTAGCACATTTAATGTGCTGCACATTAGTGTGCACATCTTGCACATTAGTGTGCACATCTTGCACACTGATGTGCACTTTCTGCACACTTTTCTGCACATCTTGCAAACTAATTTGCACATCTTGCACACTTATGTGCACATTCTCGCATCAATCTGCACATCTTACACTCTAATATACACATCCTGCACACTAAAGTGCACATCTTGCACACTAATCTGCATATCTTGCACACTAATGTGCACATCTTGCAACCAAATTTGCAGATCCTGCAACCAAATGTGCGCATCTTGCACCCAAATGTGCACATCTTGCACCCAAATGTGCACATCTTGCACCCAAATTAATATATACATCTTGCACACAAATTCTCTTCTATAAATAAACTCAACTATACAGATGTCATAATGACATTATTATACGCCATTTTGACTTTATAGCTGCACGTGCGATTTCCTGACCTACCTTATTTAGGATACAATGTAACCCATACTACAAGGGATACAGAATGCCAGGGCAGTCCCCAGTGCTCCACCTAAGATTGCAGGTACAGAATAAATGACGTCATAGGTTCTTGACACTTCTACACACTTCTTACTGGCAAGCTGCCAGCGCGTGCCGTTGACACGAAAGGTCGTTTCAAAGGCATATGTTCTAGAAAGTTCTCTGGCAAGCTGCCAGCGCGTGCCGTTGACACGAAAGGTCGTTTCAAAGTCAAAGCTGCAGGTGCAGAATAAATGACGTCATTGTGAAGACGACGTCATAATACTGACGTCATAGTGAAGACAACGTCATAATACTGACGTCATAGTGTAGACAACGTCATAATACTGACGTCATGGTATACTTGACGTCATAATTCTGACGTCATAGTGTAGACAACGTCATAATACTGCCGTCATGGTATACTTGACGTCATAATTATGACGTCATAGTGAAGTCAACGTCATAATACTGACGTCATTGTATACTTGACGTCATCATGACGTCATAATACTGACGTCATCATGACGTCATAGCTGCACGTGCAGTTTCCCGACCCGGACAGCGGGAGTTCTTATACTACTGAGGATCACATTGGCTTACAATATCAACAATGAAAACAAATAACAAGTCGGAGATAAAAATTTTCGATTCAAGTTTCACGTCATTAAGCTTTCCAGTTCAGCGTGTCGTATGCAATTTACTTCGAACAGGAACTCCACCTAAAAAATCGGACAAAATTTTGCTTAAGTTCATGGATTGCCAGTTACAAAGTAACGGCAACGACTGCGGTTTGTATGCGATAGCGAATGCAGTAGCAGAGGCGAATGGAATAGATCCGTGCACACAATCTTACAATGTTGAATTACTACGTGGGCATTTAATTTATTGCTTTGTAAGTGGAGAAATTACACCTTTTCCGGCAGGAACAAGAACATATGAGTACCCAAATGGACACCGATTTTCAGCATACTTGAAAATTTTCTGTTCGTGCAGGATGCCAGAGGATGGAATTTACGTCGTATGCTCTAAATGCAAAATGTGGTACCACCCTGAATGTGAGGGGATACAAAATACTGATATCCCTCCAGAAAATGTCCCTTACTTTTGTAAACGATGTACAGGGCCAAAATCAAAGAGACAAAAAAAGAAAATATAAATCAATATTTCCCATATATTAAAGTTACATGAACAATGATCATCATAGTTGTATTGATTTTTAAGGTGTACAGTCACGGTAATTAGGTGTCATAGTGGTCGTCACGTCGTCACTGATTATTCAATCCATCACGGATTTTAGTAGTCATTGTACAGAAAAATCGTCACGGACGTCACGGCGTCACGAGTTTGTCACGGGTTTTAGGCGATCCCTTTAGAAGCTTTTTACGGTAAAACTTCATTATTGACAGTTTAATCCCTGTTAGACTATGTGAACCTTTAAGTGTATCATTTATAACTTAACCGATTATTTGCAGCAATTTTCGTTTCGTACTGTAGATATTTAATCCAATCAGATTACTCGGATAAATTCCCATCAGTTTCGGCTGAACCGGAAGTGTTATGTGAAAGCAGGAAGAGAGTTATGACACATCTCCGCTGTTATTGTTGTTAATCTGAAAATTAGGGAAAGCTTGACAGTTTGGACACTGTGACGCAATTTGAAAAGTAATGACAGGTAAAATTCGTGACAGACTGCACTTGAACATCTTCATATTTTGAAGGCTTGATGAAAATGTAGTCTTAGAGCTCTAGGCCTGTGGTTCCAAATTCTGTCAATTTTTACTCAACTTTGTAAATTGTACCGTGCTGATCAAAATAAGAGTCGTGCAAGAATAGCAATTTGACCTAGCTTAGTATAGAAGACCTGTCCTTCCCATAAATTCCCAGAATGATTTATGGGAAGGACAGGTCTTCAGTGTGAAGTAGTTCGAGGTGCCCGGTCCAGGAGTAGAACCCCGGCTGTCCAGGTGACAGTCAGACTCGTTGCCGAGTGAGCTAAAGGGACATCCCAATAGCTCAGTCTTAGAACTTGTACTGAACTATTGGTACCTGCAACTACCGGAAGCCACTACACCCTTCCCCCTTTTCCGTTGAGGGCCGTTGGTGTACTCCGCTGTGTGGCCACTCTCCAACCCCTGGCAGGGTTATGCCTCCTCTCCTGCAGATTGAGCTGGCCCACACACACCAATTGTTCACCTCGTCGCCAATGAAGTAGTTTGCAGGTGCCCGGTCCGGGAGTTGAACCCCGGCCGTCCGGGTGACAATCAGACTCGTTGCCGAGTGAGCTAAAGGGACGTCCCAATAGCTCATTCTTAGAACTTGTACTGAACTATTGGTACCTGCAACTACCGGAAGCCACTACAAGTATGTATACCAAGAAGAAGGCAATGTGAGTGAAGTCAGTGGCAGATTCAGGGGGGGGGGTGCAGAGGGGGCGTCCCCCCGGCACTGACCCAAAATTTTCCAAAAAACACTATACTTTGGCCCATTTTCACTAAAAATCGGCAAAATTTGCCCCTTGACCCCCTGGCAAAGGGGGCGCTGGATCCGCCACTGTAAGTAGTTTGTAAGGTCTGATACTTCTGATGACACATTCCTAATCATTCTTTTGAACTATAAGGTAAGGCTTGATTTGATACTTTGCATGTAGAGTACTCATGACTTCATTTCATATGATGAATCTTGACCAAGTGACCTTGACCTTGTGATGATAATTGTATATCATCATAATAAAAGGTGTATTTAAGTGGAAAGACAACAAGTGTGAATGGCAGTAGTGTAGCATTTACTTTCTGCATTTGCATGATTTGTTTACTTTAAGAATCAATAGCTGATTTTCAAGTAGATTCAGTAGGCTGACAGACACCAGACATTACAAAATGAGGTGCTATTTTCATTGTGACGTCATAATAGAAAACATGACAAAGCATAAAGTCGCAGTTAGGAGTGTAACGAATATGATGTCACAATTCAAAATGTTGCCAAATTATGTGATGTCTGATGTCTGTGCATATAAAATCAAAGTTTAAAACAGTCATAAATATTTTCTGGAAATTAATAATCCCCTAGCTCTTACTACACACTGAGACTCTTGGTACATCTGAATTAGATTTGAGTTAGATGCTGTATAATGAAGAAACATGTCATGATTATAAGGGTCTGATGTACACAGTTATTCCATGCTTGTGCTTTCCATGGATACTATTATTTCCCCAAAATCTGGAGGAAATTTCCTGTTGACAAACATGTTTGCTTTGTACATATAGTTACAATTGAATGAACTATCGACATTCTCTAAACATGGTAAATGCACAAGGCTGGATTGAATAAGCAACCCTTGAGTCATTAACCACAAATTTAGAAAGCACTTAACAACTAACTGGGCCGTTCAAGTGGCAACAATCATAACTCTTACAGATTGTAAGTAATAGGACCTAGGATATATTTTCTATACATAATATAAAACAGTTCATTGTTTGTTTGATCCTTTTTTTGTTGATTATCGATACTACTAGTACTAGGGATAATAAAAGGTATTCAAGTAAATGATTCTTAAACTTGATCAATACATGTAATACATTGTACTCTTCAAAGATGTGTATCTGTAAGTGAGTTTTAGTTGCTAAAACAAAATTGTGTACATGCAATTAAAGGTTCTTTTCTGTGACTACGTTCCTTAGTTTTTAACATTTGATGCAAATTGATGTAATATTGATCCATTTGATCGTGCCAGAACTTTATAAGTTCAATAGATATTCTCTATATTCATTATGAATTACATGTAAATTGACAATTGAATGTGTCCTGAAATTTGGGTCAACTTATGAGTCCACTCGTAAGTGTTTAACTGAGTCAGGGGAAGTGATGTGCATGTAGTAATGTGACATAGACTGAGAGTCATTAATTACAATACATATAATATTAATGTTTTTAGAAATTATGATCATGTGTTAGTTGGTAATGTTTCAATGAAAGTGAAAATAGAATTGCATTTTGTGTAGAAGTATTCAGCTCTAGATAGAAAAAAAATCAAATTGTTACACTTGAATGAAAATTTGAATATTTTGTGTCTAAATGTTGTGAACTACATGTTCATAGTAATTCTAGGTATGATTGTTTTGGTAGATACATGTGTGTAACTAATACAGAGTATTTTTTCAATATTATTAGCAGAATTTTTTTTTTTCTGACCCATAGCAAAATTTGTGAAGTATTTTAAGTATTTTTGTTTTGTTTTACAGAAATTATTCCATAGAGAAGGAGAGGGATGGATCTTGGCCGAACTTTAGAGGAATGGCTGTCTAACCTTGACCTTGGAAAGTATATAGATTATTTCCGTAATGCCGGACTTACAGAGTTAGAACACTGTAGTGAGTTAGACGACGGCTTCCTACATGACATAGGAATATCACAACCTGAGCACCGGGCCAGAATCTTACAAAGTCTAAAACTCCTAAAAGTTGATGAAAGGTCAAGGTCAACAGAACAAACCTCAAGGTCAGGTCAGGATGACTACATTAATTATCCTACAAACCAAGATGATGAAGAAGAAAGTATCTATCAGAATGTAGAGGTTTGTCGCACAAAGGACTTGCCTACTCCATGTAGACTTGCACCTAACGTACCCGCCATGCAGGAAGTGACGTCCCTCTCTACATCTGATGTAAAACCTGTGAAGAAAAGCAAAAAACCCATTCCAAGACCAAGACAGAGTAAAATGGCAAAATCTCAAGATGAATCTGTGAATAGTTCATTATCTGCCAATGGCTTTGACAGAGTACATCAACAAACTATCAAGTTAGATGGTGCCACTAATGGGGAATCATCAACAGATGACGTCATACCATCCAGTCAGTGGGTAGGATTTCAAGATAGTGACAATTTTCTTCATGGCAATGTGAACAATTCCGACAAGAGAATACCAACTGTAGAGCAGAGTGTTACAGCACCAGGTGTCAAACCTGACAAAAGTGATCTGTCCTATGTTAACACTGCAGATATGGCATATGAACCTATATGGATGTCTAGCTCCGGTAGCAGACAAGATAATCAACAAGGTGATTTACACGGCACAGAACAGAACAATGTAGGGGTGCACTCCCCTGTTTCTCCTGAGGCACCTCCACCGTGTACCATTCACTTTCCGTTTGAGGGGAACTCTCAGTTCAGCTTTGATAGTAGTGCTAGTTCACCTCTATCTGGATTCGGTGCATCTTCACAAACCTCATTTCCATCTCCCTTAGCTATTGATATGTCTGGAAATACCACAGGGGTACAGCCTTCACAACCCACATGTAAACCACCACCTGTTTGAAAGCGTTGTTCCAACGTGTGATGTACTTCTACCAATCAGAGACAGGCTAGATTCTTCCTCGTCCAATGACAATTCCCTAGAAGATAATCCACCTCCTGAGTTTCCACCCCCACCTTTACCCCAGGATCAAAGGGAGAGTAATGCCGTCTCCTTGGTCGACCTTGCAGAGTTTGATCCCCTTCTTGCCCCCACCCTTCCACCTGTCCCCCCACGATCAGACATAAACAAGTCTGAGGACATATATGTTAATACTACCCAATCAGCCACTCAAATCAATTCAATTTCTAATTCTGGAAATGATAGAAATGTTTACTCCTATGCAGAGACTAGCTTCAAATCAAAGTCACCACCCACCAGAGCACAGAGACAGTCTGACATATACTCCCTGGCAGGTGCCCCTAACAAAGTACCACCTTTCACATCCCAAGTGTCAACTCTATCTTCTAACACAGGTGACCCGTTTCATGGAGATGATCCATTCAAAGATGATCATACTTTTGCCAGCGAGTGTGATGTGTTTAACACAGAAAGACAAGAAAAGTATGTAGCGAATGAGAATTCGGCTGACTATGAAGATTTTGATCCGTTTGGATTACGGCAGGATGCCTCTAAGCCTGGGTCGGTGCTGAAGGAGGTACCCCCAGTACCACACTGGGGACAGACTGCTGATGGACCTAGTTCTACACTGTATGCCCTGGCACAGAACACTAAAACTGGTGAGTCTGGTCAATATATCCTCATATCCTATGTAGTCTGTCTTTCCATCAGTATGTGTGTCTTACACCGTACTGTAGATGAAATTCTTTATTGCATTCATTAGGTTAAAAGTAAATCTGATTTGTAAGATTCTAAGATGCTGTGACAATTGTTTCAAAGGCTCATCAAACTTGCACAATGTGTGACCTCTGATCTCAGAACTCCAAAGGAGTATTTGTATGGGTTTGGTTTTGATATCATATAATAATCACTGAATTTCAGTATTAATGTATGTATTGATTATTGTCGATATTTTCCAAAAAACTCAATTATTATGCAAAGTGTTTTGCCTCTATTAACGGTATGTTTGTATGACTGTTTTCCAAAGTAAATTATCGCGCAGAATTTGGCACAAAAATATGTATGTAAGAAGCAAGATTAAGGTCTCAAGGAAATATACTTATGTATGAGCTGGTCAGATTAATGTGAGACAGGAAGTCATAGTGATAGAAATAGGAAAATCCATGATATCTCCATAAATCGTATTGTACAGATTGATACCGATAATATATGTGGGCAAATAGGAAAACAATCCTTATTTTATGATTGTTTTTTAAGCATTTTGAAGGGTATACTTAGTACGTCTATGACAGATTACAGTTCAGGTTTTATGTTTGAGATTTTGCAATTGAGTAACACTTTATGCTGTTGTGACGTGAAGAATTGCCTTCCCTTTTACGTAGAAAGTCTCTTGTTATTTCACATGTATTACATACCATATCATGAAGTTGCTTGAAGTATCAGTCACTGTGATGCTTTTAAGCTGTTGTCAAGTTCCTCCTTCAGAAAGACTCCGTATGACTTTGATCTTAATCTAAGCAGCGAAATGGGAAGGTCATCCTCTCTAATCTATAGGTCAGATAGAAGTATAACTCCTAGTTAGAAAGGAATGATGTATGGGTACCAGTTTTTGCTTCTAAAACATTTTAACTTTATATAAAGCTGCTTACTTTCACAATCTATGATGAAAGCTTCAGAAACAGTCACCATAGGTATATATTGTGTGTATTCATCCAAGTTTTGGTAGTTACCATGGTTACTGCGGCTAATCATAATATCGGTTCTTGCTTTTCTTATAGTCCCCTGAAATGCACAACAGGATATACTTATTGTTCGTAATCATGGTAATATCAGTTACTAGTATTTCAAAACCTGTTAGGATGGAAGTTGTTAAAGTCTCCGTCACTTCTGAATATACAAATTTGAGCGATGAGTGGTGGGTAGGTTTGGGATAGTATAATAATAGTAATTTAATTCTTGTGAGAAAAGATATTATTCATGCAAGGATCTTGAGAATTGTAAAACTTACAGGTAGAGAAAGATATACAGTAAACTGAGTAAAGTATATACATCAGGTACGGGGAATTTACCCAAACAGATATGATATCAAACACAATGGATTTTAGATAGTAATACTAATATATAAAAATGTACTAGTATGCTGTTTGAAAAAGCAAACACATGTACACATGTAATTTGCACATCATGTACATTGCACTCTTTTTGTAAGGAGATCCATCTAGGATACATGAAAAGTAAATTAAATAAACGAATTGCATGAATAAACGAAGGAGTGGCGTGTGTCTATTTTAGAACACTTGGAGATAAGTCAGTAAAGAAGTTTACATGTATTTTCGTTTATCTTTTCATCTCTCGAAACCCTTCGTGGATAATTCCTAAAGATTTAGAATTGAATTATGACCAGGAAGTAAATATTATCCTTAAATATAATAAAACATGTATTTTATGTCGTTCTCTCCAAATATGCAAGTATAGGGAAAACAATTATGAAATGTACTTCAAATGAGGAAAAAATAAAGAAAATATATTCATATGTAATAGGAAAAAAATACTGTAATTTGTAACAGTGATAAATATACTCATAACTTGGTAACAATTAAAAAGGACATAAGCCTTAAAGTTTGCTTATTTCATTGAAATGTTCATACTCCCACCCAGAATCAATGTTACAGATTTGGTCAAACATGTGAATGTGTTCTACGAATGTAGTTTACAGAAAAGAAAGCAAGTCTTTTATTACTTTTCAAAGGGCGTCGCCGTATGAACCAGATAAACCAAGTCTTACGAAAAGAAAAAAAAAACCGCGCCAGGTTTCGTAGATCTTGTGATTAAAAAAACTGTGAAATTGACCCATTTTGAGAGAATACGTTTGTTCTAATTCCGCACGTTTGGTCATGTCCGTAAGTTTGGCGTTGTAGTGATGACGCGTTTGAAAAGGGTATGTAAATTTGACCATGTTCGCTAGTGTATTCATGACGTAAAGACTATGTACAATGTTTACGATCTTTTATCTTATATATCCAGATAACGCATCAATTCACGTATGTAATAGATGACAAAGACACAAACTTAACAATCCCCCGATCTGATAAGTCAATTTATTGATTTTGTAGTTAAGTTGGTCAAGACGTTTACCTAGACATGTAACGAACCAGGAAGTAAAACCCCATCCCCTACACACTGTAACCATACTATCTGTTACTACCATTTACTTGGTGACAGTAAGCTCTTAAAGAAATAACAATTGGGGAAATTTCCGTATTTATTCGCGGTATAACTTCTGCAGTGATTTGTGAATTTCCCAGGAGTCTGATCTAGTAGTGGTCTGTCAGTTTTACAGGAGTGGGATATTATAACGTTTAAAACATGTATTGTAACCTACAGGATATGGAGAACGACCACTGTTCTACATCCTCAGAGGAATCGGAACTGAATACAAGCATGTGCATTTTTGTTTGTTTGTTTTTTCTTTTCTTTATCTTTCTTTTTTAGCGAATGCATGTTTTAATTCGTTCATTATTTTACTTCGAAACTTTTTGAATTACTAGTATTTATATTTATGAATTGAAACTAAAAGTATGCAACTTTTGTACTAAGAATTTCATTGTTTCAGTTTGAGGGAAAATTTCACTGTTTTATCAACCAAGGAGGAATTTGAAATTTTTGAAACATTTGAAGAATTATAAAAAAATCTTTTTGATATGAATTTGTGAGCTCTGCTGTTCCTTTATTACTAGAACACTGTCATGAAATCTGACCTTGCTCTGAGGTCAAGGTCAGTAATCATATCAAGTTGCAATAAAGGATAGTTTATAACCATACAGTGTATGTTCAAATTTTGAATAATGGCACTTTGTAGTTTTTCATGTGTTTTCTGTGTTTTCATTTTAGCATTTGATCAGAGTACAGATGATAGTTCAGACGATGTAAACAGTGAAGATCCGTTAGAAAATGGCACCATTTCTCCTGTGGGCTCGCCCAGATCTTATACAGTAGAAATACGCCCGACGTCACAAGTCGTAAGTATGATATTTGTTGAAGCGGTAATTGTGTAACTGTTCAAAATTTATTTCCTGTAAACATGGTAAATGTTGATATCTCTTCTGATGATTTACTCAAGTACTTTATTTTACACTTATCAAACTAAAATGTTGACACTAATATGTCAGCATTTCCTTGTTTGGTGAGTACATTTTTAGCCGAGTTGCAAAACTCGGCTCTTAATTTGATGTGAGACGGGCGGGCGGGCGGGCGGTTGGGCGGGCGTCTGGGCGGGCGGGCGGGCGGGCGGGAGGGCGTCAACAATTGGTTTCCGGACTATAAGTCAACTACGAAAGAGGCTATAACAATGAAACTTCATACACTTACTCACCATTAGTCAAGGATGAGCCCTATTGATTTTGGGGTCTAAAGGTCAAAGGTCAAGGTCACAGGACTCAGATGATTGAAAATGGTTTCCGGACTATAAGTCAATTACGAAAGAGGCTATAACAATGAAACTTCATACACTTACTCACCATCAGTCAAGGGTGAGCCCTATTGATTTTGGGGTCAAAAGGTCAAAGGTCAAGGTCACAGGACTCAGATGATTGAAAATGGTTTCCGGACCATATTTCAGCCTGTATTGCACCTATAATCATGAAACTTGCCAGAAATGTTTTCCTTGAATCAAGGATGAGGCCTATTGATTTTGGGGTCAAAAGGTCAAAGGTCAAGGTCACAGGACTCAGATGATTGAAAATGGTTTCCGGACCATATTTCAGCCTGTATTGCACCTATAATCATGAAACTTGCCAGAAATGTTTCCCTTGAATCAAGGATGAGGCCTATTGATTTTGGGGTCAAAAGGTCAAAGGTCAAGGTCACAGGACTCTGTTGATTGAAATTGGTTTTCGGGCCATATTTCAGCCTGTATTGCACCTATAATCATGTAACTTGCCAGAAATGTTTCCTGTGAATAGAAAATGACCACTTTTGATTTTGGGGTCCAAAGGTCAAGGTCACAGGACTCTGATGATTGAAAATGGTTTCCTGGCCATATTTTAGCCTGTATTGCACCTAAAGTCATGAAACTTGCAAATAATGATTCCCATGAATCAAGAATGACCCCTATTGATTTTGGGGTCAAAAGGTCAAAGGTCAAGGTCACAGGACTCCGATGATTGAAAGTGGTTTCCGGACCATATTTCAGCCTGTATTGCAATTATAATCATGAAGCTTGCCAGAAATGTTTCCCATGGATCAAGGATGACCACTATCAATTTTTGGGTTAAAAGGTCAAAGGTCAAGGTCACAGGACTAAGATGATTAAAAATGGTTTCCTGACTGAATTTGAGCCAGTATTGCACCTATAATCATGTAACTTGCCAGAAATGTTTCCAGTGAATAGAAAATGACCACTTTGATTTAGGGGTCAAAGGGTCAAAGATCAAGGTCACAGGACTTAGGTAATTGAAAATTGAAAATTGTTTCCGGATGATATAAGAGGGTGTATTGCACCTATGATCATGAAACTTGCCAGAAATGTTTCTTATGAATCAATGATGACCCCTATTGATTTTGAGGTCAAAAGGTCAAATGTCAAGGTCATAGGACTCAGATGATTGAAAATGGTTTCTGGACCACATTAGAGCCTGTATTGCACCTATGATCATGAAACTTTCCAGAAATATTTCTAATGAATCAAGGATGACCCCTATTGATTTATGGGTCCAAAGGTCAAGGTCACTGAACTATGATGATTGAAAATGGTTTCCAGACCATATTAGAGCCTGCGTAGCACCTATAATCATGAAACTTGCCAGAAATGCTTTCCATGAATCAAGGATGATCCCTATCACTGATGATTGAAAATGGTTTCCAGATAATATTTGAGCCTGTATTGCATCTATGATCATGAAATGTTCCGGAAATGTTTCCCATGAATCAAGTATGACCCCTTGTAATTTTTGCATCCAAAGGTCAAGGTCATAGGATTCTGATAATTGAAAATAGTTTCGGGACTATATTTGGGCATGTATTGCACCTTTAATCATGAAACTTGTCAGAAATGTTTTCCATGAATCAAGGATGACCCCTATTGATTTTGGGATCAAAAGAGCAAAGGTCAAATTCATAGGACTTGGGTAATTGATTTGGTTTCTGAATTGTATATGAATGTGTATCAACCTTAGGAAATTCATTTTGGCAATGTGTATATGCTCAAAAGATAGGGAAATATGATGATATCATACTGTAAGGAGTGTTCTGTATTTGTCTGTTAGTATGTCTGTCCGTCATACTTCATACTGAACAGAGGTCAAAGTAGCAATAAGGTCTACATTTTGTTCAAGTACTTCTTCTTTTCATAAAAAGATATGCTTTGAAAAGATTCAGTATGCAGAAACACTTATTCATATTACTCATTTACTGGTTAATTAGAAAAGGCATTAACTAGCTATGCTTGGATAATGTCAAAAATGTGAAGTTGAGAGACTATTAAATAAACAGACACTCAAGTTATATGGTCTTTAGATCATTAAGTTTGGTTGAGTTGTAGGTAGAATACACTTGAGTTGAATTGGTATCTTAATTAAAGCAACGCATTTTGTTTTTTTCAGGAAAGGAAGTATGAAAGAGCTCAATATCTCTACAAACAAGGGGTAGGTCAAGTATCAGTATAATACAGTAAAAAGATGCCTATCATATTTGAATTAACTTGCAAGTACTACTCCTGCAAATCTACAATTCAATTTAATAAATTCTTTAAGTTTGATTTGTTTTCTTGTCTTTGATCTTTTTTCCATCTATACATATTCTGTCTTTATATGACATGATGAAGATAAAATTGCTCATAGTTTTTTTGTTTTCTGTTTTTGTTTTTTTTTTTAATGTTATTCCATACAGCAAAGTTAGCATCCTTTGAGATGAGAATTTTCTATTGCTAGTGAAATTTCATTGAATTTTTCAATCATACTAGTACATTAGGATAACTAAAACTTTGTTCTTTGAATTTTTAAACTCTAGGGTGAAAGGAAACAAAGGTTGGAGAAAGAGATGGGTGGTATTTACAGGACAAAGTCTCAGATATTACACAAACTCAAAGGTTAGTATGATACGCTACTAACTTATACCTGTAATATACTGTATGTGTACTTAGCGCAACCAAAAACCGGTCAAAATTGGGCAAACTGACATATTAACGTTATCATGAATTAGCGCTCATGACATATTTTCAACATTAATCTATAAAAGTTAAATAATTTAGTGTAGTCTTTATACCAGCCTAACTCCACTAAAATATGAATTCCGCTGAAATAAGTAAACACACAGTATGCATGTATGATTGCTACAGGATATTTCTAATCAATATACTCTTGAGTTTCTGAGAAAGCTCAATCGTTTTGTCAAATTTGTGTTGGAAAGATGATGTTCTGTATTTGACCTTTGGAATATTATACAGAAGTTTACAGATATAGCATGCATCCTCCCTATTTTCAGCTTTCTTGATATGATACTTTTCTCTTTCAGAGTCAGGTTTCCAAAAGAATAATCCCCTTGTCTTGTATGAAGAAAGTGGAAATGTTAGTAAAGGTGAGACTGGATTTATTTTATTAACATGAGACATGATACATTGATTTTAGCTACTATCTAAGACTTGTGTTAATCAATGATGTTGATTGATCTGTAATGAATACTATTGCAACTTTGAAGTACATGTAGGTCAATCATGAAATATACACGTAATAAGAAATACATGTAATTGGTGATCTACTCTAAAGAGTATCCTAATTATACAAAAAAATCTTGTGAATATACATGTACCTGTATTCATTGCTCAGAATGCTTAGGAATACAGGATCTCAAATGATTTTCTATTTCATATGGTACGTGTATTTATAAAACAAGATTTATGATTATTACATCCCAAAACTTTGGTAAGGAGGATTAAAATCACAGAACGAGTTTCATAAATGACATAAAAAATAGAAACAACATTTGAGATTCTTTTCATCACATGACAACCTTCTTAATTAATCAAAATAACATCAAAATATTTTAATTTAGACTTCATTTCTAGCTAATAATGCACAAACACCATCGTCTCTGTTGTGATGTCATAAACGATGTTGAGAGTATCATCCAATGATATTGCGTCAAAAGTGATATGTAATGTGATGTCGTAACATTTCATTATGAAATGACTTTATGTTACTGCATAATGGATGATGATAAAATTTATGAGGTACAATCCATGTATATTGTATACTACATGTATTTAGTACAATTATTACTTACAGGACACGGACAAAGACAAATTCAAGTTTAACTTGGAAACAAAAAACAGAACATTCCAGTTTGCTGCTGAGGCCCTTGGTATGTCAAAGTATTCTACTAATTCATTGTACACACATGTATTAGACTCAATGATGACGGAATCACACACTATGTTGTATAAGCACAACAAAAATAGATCCTGAGAAGATAACAATTACATATAGACATTGAATGTGACTATGTATTGGCTTTACTCTACTTCTAAAAAAATCGAAAAGAATCTTCATGTATCTGTGTATATTCCAGTGTATAAAACAAAAAATAAATAAACGAAATGAAATTACCATAATCAAGGTCATGGAAACTCAAAGACTCAAGTGGTTAGTCTAAACCATGATAACAAAAACAAAATAAAACTGAAGAGAGGGTGCATAATACATCTTAGCATGATCTTTCATTCACGACTCTGTCTCAGTACATTTCGTATGTTTTGATGTTTACAGATGACTGCACGTTATGGTCCAGTGCATTGATGGCAGCCATTCTAAAGTACAAGGTGAGAAGAATATACATTTGTACATGTATATGCTATATTTACATTACTAATGTAGAAAGCAGGTGATCAGCTCCCATTAAGAAAATAGATTTATATTTTTATAGTACTGGTTGCCCATTGTGAAGGTCTTATTCAAACTTTGAGCAAAGTGAGAATTCAATTCGTTCATCATTTAGGTACATTTTGATGTTATAACAAGCCATATGCTAAATACTTGTGAGTGCATTAATTTCAATAACAATGTACAGGTGAAGTACATGTACTTACATACATGTATGTAACTTTGGATGTTCATGGATGTATAAATCTGATTTTGCTCATGTGAATTTTCTAAGAAGTCTTTAGTGATTCTCAGAATGTGCCAGAATAATGAACATCAAAAGCCAGACATTCAATTATTTATAATCTACTTCATAAGTCGTGCTATACTCGGACATTCATAACTGAAAAAACACAGTCATGTAAATGATTGGATATAGATGTACTTGTATTCATTTATTATCGTACATTTATTCAGTATAATGATGAGAATTGATAAAAGAGAAATATACATTGTAAGCCTGGTAGAGGTTTTGAAACATTAACATTGAGTCTTTGTATTGTATAACAGCCTCCTGATGGTGGGGAGAGAGAGGGAGGGGATATGTATGACCCTGATAAACAGGTCAGTAGATATTACCTATACTAATTGCTGACAAACAGGTCAGTAGATATTACCAATTCTAATTACTGTGTCCAATAAACAGGTCAGTAGATATTGCCAATACTAATTACTGTGTCCAATAAACGGGTCAGTAGATATTACCAATACTAATTACTGTGTCCAATTACGTATATAAAATGTAGCTATAAAAAAGATACATGTGCATTACTTGTGAAGAGAATTTCCTAAAAATCTACATGTATAGTTTACTTCTTCATGTATGATGGCAACTTTATTTTTCATATAAGGACCTTCTTCAATGTACTCTTTGCTTTTGGTACATACGCATGTATCTACATGTAGTCAAAGAAATGACCCTTCCCATCATGCAAAAAGTTTTAGAAAATCTGTGGCATCACCATACTTTTTTGTATGTTTGACTGAGCCAAGGTTAAAATTTTTTGTATGAGGTAAAACATTGTGCCATCACAACAATTAGGACTTTGTATTTCACTATCAAAAAGGGTAATTACTGAGCATCTAAACGATCTCATGAATATTGATGTATACTGTAAATCTCATAAATGCCCATGTATATGTACATTTATAAAGGAAATTCAATGCATCCATATACATGTATTTGTATAACATGTCTATTTGTATTCATGTAGATTAATGTGATTATCATCCTTCACATTTTAGGGACATGTAAAATTTGAGAAGCAGGACAAGCGTTATGTGGTCATAAAACAAGGAAAACTCTGCTACTATAATACAGAACAGGTTTGTGAAAAATATTAAAAACAGGCTTGTTTCATAAATTCTTGGAATTTTATTGTTTAACTTTAACCTCAAGAAGACTGAGAAATGACATTCAGGGGAGCCAGGTACCTTTGCTTTTTGTATAACAGATTTTTAACCCTTGGCTGTTGTAATGCTGTCAATATCACTGATGTACAGTATGAAAATAAGCTATAGGCTAGTGGTAAAAGACTGACAATTTTATTCAGTATCTCATTGGATTTGAGGTCATGTGATGCATTAACTTATTTAAATGTCTGATTTTGTGTGCACTATGCTTCGTTAATAGTGTTCCTTTTGGAATGTAAATAGTGACCTCACTGTTTCTTCCTTAAGCAACACAATGCAAGCAAAGAACCCACAAAACAGTCTTTAATAGTTTAGTGCTACATGTATACAAGAGTTAAAATATAAGTATTTTCATTATTTACTTACAAATTCATATCCTCTGGTCCTATTACTAACTTACATAAGGAGATAAGATAATGCTAGTTATTTTGATACTTACTGTTTATTTGAAATTTGTAACCTTCCATTTATTCCAACAAAAAAATTTTATGTACCTGTATTTGTTAATCAGATGTTGACATCTTTGATATCTTATATTATTTATTAACCCCGAAAGTTAGATCTATTATTGATTAATTTTGTAAGCTTGCCAAAGAATTAAACTGGAGATTGCTATACATGTACATCAAGGAACTCTTTATCTTAAAGTTGTAGACGCTGTAATACCGGTAGTCAAAAATTGGATAAAATTTAACTTGTAGAATACAAACTGTATTTTTCTAGCATTGCCAAAGTTATTTACTTTCCGTTAATTACAAAATTTTACCACCAAAGCCCTCCAAGATATCAAAATATAAAGATAATTTATTGTAAATATTTCTGGCTCACAATATTTACAACGAAAAGGGAAAACCCCCAATTCACACTTGCGTATTACTGTGATTACAAATTTGAAATAAAACAACGACTTATATTATTCAACTTAATATAGGGTAATAATGGAAGATTTTCACAGATTATTTAGTAGATAGTTAACAAACTTTCAAACCTTTCCAGATTTATTACTAGAAGCTTTGTGAGATTAAGCTCACCTGTTACGACACATATTTATTTATAAATATTGTGTTTGTAAACATTATAAATTCGATGTTTGTAAACATTATAAATTCGATGGCTAACACACATGAATAGAAAATGCTATGCTTATATATCAGGGAAAGTGAACATTTTGTATGTTTCCTTACCAAATAAAACCAAAATGATAAAATTAGATAATATACTCCATTTTCCAGAAGATACAGGGTATACATCTTTAAGTTATGTTTATACTATCTTTGTGCTATCTTTATCTTAAGTTATGCTTATACTATCTTTGTGTTTACAGGATTTCAAACAGGCATCTCCCATACATGAGATTGAGTTAAAATTGGCTTCTGTTAAAGACCTGTCCAAGGATAAACTCCAACTTTCTACACATTATGCACACTTTACGTAAGTTCTACACTTTATGCACGCTTTACCTAGTTAGGTCATTACGCACACTTTATGTACCATGTATCTGTTGATGATAGATTTGTATTGTTGCATTGATGACATGATAAGTTTTGTCAATATTTTGAAAACACAGCATTATGCTTTTTGTCCCTTATTTGAATCTAAATTTGTTTCAAATAATTTCACATAGTTAAGTTGAAATGCAAGCATTGTGTTAAAAAAATCATATTTCTGTTCTGTATTTGAACTGATACTTGGTCACCTGCATGTAATTATTTATTTCTATCAAATTTTCTCAAAAAGATAAACATTGTCTTATTTGTGATTCCAAGAGTTTCTGATCAGAGGCATGTTATATGTTGTATAATACATGTGTAATCAGAGCTGTATATGTTGTATGTGTAAGATTAACATGTGTTTTGGCCTCCATGTGTAGCCTTGTGTTTGACAACTACCAAGATTGTGTACTATGGAGGATGGCTATAGAGGAAGGCATAGCTACTGGATTAGGAGACAATACTGTAAGTCATACTATATACATGTACATGTATCTATCAGATCATAAAAGGGGAGGATGTAGTCAATATTACTCATTTCGTCTTGTGTCTTATTTAGACTTTATAAAGTTACTTATCTTTGTGACGGCATCTTTCTTAGACTACAATGTAATTTCTACATTTTCAATTCCATAGAAACCGGTGTGATATTCAGTGAAATGATAAAAGGGCTCTCTAGGGATTAATTTTATGATAAAGAAAATTTCTTATAACTTATTGAAGATTTTAGTGTGTACACAAATCTCCATTTTACAAAAATGTATTTCTACCTTATACTGATTAAGAAATGACCGTCTGTTTTCTTCTAGTACATGAAAGTTGTAAGTCCTGTGGGCTTTATGAAATTTTTCGCTAACTCTGGCTTCTGCTGTGTGTGATTTGTAGCTTGTTTGCATTTTCAAACTGGTTTTTGGAAGTTTCTACATAAATACACATGTTCATGTATCATTTGGAGAGTGGTTTGTACAAACAAATATCCATATTAAGCTTCTTACTGCAGACTTATCCTTTAGAGATATCTGTTTTATTCCGTACCGAGGCATCTAAAGTTTGAAATTCTTGACATAGAACATGCACATGAAATCTTACAGTATATGAAACATTAGGCTAGAAACTTCCTTGTCTTAGCACATGTGTTTTGTTAAATTAATCCCATGATATTTTTTCCACTCAAATTTAATGTTGATTCCTGTATTTTCAACCAACATGAATATACATGTAGTCCACCAAAATTTTGTTCTGACTTTTCTCCGTAGTTTTAGTTTTGTATTTAGTTCACAAGTGCCAGATTAATGCAATGTTTTCCTGCTCTAAAAGATCCATCCCTATTTAATTTATCCACTATGCTAATACAGTAGTTTGACTAATGAATCAATTTATTCTGTTTGAATTAGTAATTTACATGCTATGAACTGTTATTACAGTGTGTTGAGTTTATAGAGAATATTTTGTCAGATTGTGAAGCAAACAAACAATTCTATGGTTGGTTACATCTGTCTTGCTATTAGATGAATTTTTGATATTTAAAAAGATCTCATCATTTTGGATGTATATTGCAGCATTAAGTATTGGTCTGTGAAACCAAAATAGTCCATCCTTATTTTGATACACCATACATTTGACTATTTTTAAACCAGGAAGTTATGAATATCTGAAAATCTTTGAAAATAGAGCCATTTTGGAAGGCAACCACACCTACTCCTTTTATGACTGTATATACTTGTAATTGTTCTAATTTTTATATGAAATGAAAAAGGTTTTGAAACTTTACTTTTAGAATAAAAATCATAAAAGTATTGTGATGAAAATCTCTCTATTATTAATTTATACACTGATATACATGTATATGTATTTGTAATTTGCTGAAATGAAATGATAGCATGCTTTATGGTGTTAAACTTGACTGTAGACATTGACAGTGGAAATATGTGTAGTCTTTGTGATTTGTTGCATTGTGTGGGATATAATTAACAAAATCTTAGATTTGTGCTGAAATATGCAGAAACGAAAAATGAGAACAGCATTTTACTAGTACATTGAATTTAAAATCGTACCTTTAAACTCGAGACTAGTACATTGTATTTAAATTCCAGACTCCAGACATTTGAGTCATACCTACCAGGCCAACAATACATCTGTTTCTGATGCATGATACATATACTTTTATATGAGTATCAGGTTCTAATCATACACTCATATGAAATCTTCAATGCTCGAGATGTAAAAAAAGAATCAAAGACCTGAGTCTGTCCTTAAGAGTTTTATTCCACAGTGTATGCATCACATTAGGCCAGACTGAAAAGAAAGGGGATGATTGGTTTAATTGGAGGAAATTACACTTGTCTCTTTTAACTGCATTATTGGGAACCATAAGGAGCTTTTTGCATAATAATAATAACCTACATGTATGCTTAGCAGTCTGGTCATACCACATCTTTTCCTGGTAGGGTAGAGAGCAATGACATTAGAAACAACCACCAGTTAGAAAAGGACACTGTTTGTCCAATTCATATACTATAGAGAATTCTCACCAACATTTTTATTAAGTCTATTTTTTTAAGAAAAATTACTTGTTTACCATGTGTACCTACAAAAGTTGCAGGTCTGCTTTTCTTCACGTTTTATGTGATTTCATAGCTTCTGTAATCAAAGGTCATATTGTTAACATGATAAACATATTATCATTGTCGTCATTTTCTCATTGCCAAGCAGTGTAGGATTTTATTAAAGCATGTTGTATTTTCATCACAAAACAATGAAATAAAATTGTACAAATATACTAAAAACTATAAAATTCCTGTATTAGTTATTATATTTATTGTATTCAGGTATTGGACCAGGTGAGAGAGAATCCCAGTAACAGACGCTGTGCAGACTGTGGTAATGAAGGTTAGTGGAACTTCAAAATAAAGATAAAACAGTATAATTTATCTACTTAATGCAGATGTAAACAGATCAACAGGTGTAAAATGTCCACAGGTGTAAAATAATCTACAGGTGTAAAAATACAAAGTGTCTTTACAAGTGTGAAAATATATTTACGGTATCAGCTTTACAAATGAAATCAAGAATCAGTATTTGTTTTACAGAAGCACATTGGGCATCCATCAATCTGGGCATTGTACTCTGTAAAAAATGTGCAGGTAAAGTAACAGGCTTATCCTTTGCATTTGCTAATGTGTAAATACAATGTACATGTAACTTGACAATAGAATTTCTGTACTCTCGTTTTAAAGCAGTATTTTAAAGCTATCTCATTTAATCAATATAAACACACTTTTGTTTTCATGTTGTGCAATCTGTACATTATCATCTTTCTTTGCACTATAGGAATCCACAGGAATTTTAATTCTCGGTTGTCAAGAGTAAAATCATTACGTATGGACACCAGGATATGGACACCCAGTCTCATAGAGGTACTGTACTTAAACTTACTTTAACACAACCATATTTTAGCAGAAAACAGCAAAAAAAAAGGTGACATAGCGTCATAATTGTTGAGTTGAGTACTCTCCTTGTGCATCATTATGTGTTGTACCATGTACAGGTTTATTTGGCTAGTCTGGTCTTATACATGTATTATACATGTACATGTATTAGGGTGGATGTAACAAATTATTCTGCTAAATTGTGAATCTACCTACAGATAAGTAAAGGGTTAATATATACATATTTGTAAATGTTATAATTATTGTACATATTGAAGTGGACATGAAAATCCACACACCTACAAATGTATATTGTCAAAAACAGTTAATGTACAATGTAGATGTGAAACTTGTGATGTAACTTTCAGATGATGAAGGTAATAGGGAATGATAATGCCAATGCATTCTGGGAAAAGAATCTGTCTGATTCAGAGAGAATAAACGAGGCTACGCCACCAGACCTACGGAAGACGCATATAGAGGATAAATACAAACGGGGGAAGTTTTCTGATATCCACGCTATGGCAGAAAATCCACGATTACTCAATGAGGTACGTACATACTGTGTAGTGGTTCATAGTAGAGTATTCAGTTACGAACTGCAATTTTTACATTGCACTTCTTGTTATTGAATTACTATAAAAAAATGGTCCATTAGATAAAATGTATGACATCTCAATAAAGATAAAAAAGTATTTAGCAACAGGTTCTAACAGGTTCTAAGAATATTATCTAAATCTCCTGAGCTTAGCACTATTTCTACCAGTGTTTGAGTTTGGTACACAGTCATGTACATGTATTTACTGTGTTGTAGATGTTTCTGCTGTCAGCAGGGTCTTCTGATGTCTTGGTAACAATGCAGATCTTATTCTCTGGAGCCAGTGTAAGTAAACAATCTATTCCAGTGCAATTTTGTCCAAGCATTAATAACTCCCTCTTTGAAAATACATGATCTACCATTTTATGAATTACATGCAGGATATATTAATTAAAAGAACAGAATATGGAGATGTCTTTATGTCTGATTTGAAAACTGATGTAGATTCTGTCTTGCATCCCCTACTGGAATGATCAATCGCTCAAAATTGGACAAAGAACATGTACATGTACTTCTAATACATGTCAAATGACTCAAAAATCTCAGAGGATGCTTCCTCTTCTCTGGTTTTCATATAGATGAAATAAATTTGCTTTGAATTCACAGTACAAAGTAAAGTATGGTCACAGGTACAGGTACATGTACATGTACTTGTATACAACACACATAAGTAACATGTGACTGGACCTTATTGTAATATCCTAACTTGCAAGCAGGATGCATAATAGGTCAGACATTCACAAAATGACATTTACTTGTTTTTCCACTTCAAACAGATTTATCTATTATTAGACACATGAGAAGTGTTTTATGTACCAGACTTCTTCGCTGGTGTCATAATACATTTTACCGATTGCTAGATTACTAATTTTTCAATGAACATACAGCTAAGCCAATCAGGGCCTTCTGTGAAAAAAAAGAAGTCAATGAGTCATGCAGAAATGTGCATATACATGTATGTGAGCATCCTGGTTTTTTATTTCTCATACAATCATGTACATGTAGTGGATGAGCATTATGCTTGAGTGGTACCAAATTCCTTCCTCTTCTTCCCATTTAACATGTGATAATCTCTTCCAATTACTTCATGATCACCTAAAGTACATGTATAAGATGTTTGCCATGTTTGGTTACATAGTCTATAGAGTAGGAAGTATTGGGGGATAAAACCATGATCAATCTTGTCTTTACAGATAATGCACACAAACTCGAGTGGTGAAAATGGTGAGTATGCACGTAGATTTTAGTGATGTTCAAAATCATGAGATTTTAATTGACTACATGATCGTGATGAGTACATCCAAGTTTAATACATGTGTATCTTATTTTAGAGGGTATTTTCCGGTAATGATGGAAATCCTTGTTTAAAATGTTGAATAAACTGATTTAGAAATAAATGATTGATATGATTTTTTCCTTTTCAGCCTTTCAAATTGCCAAAGGGAAAGGAGAAAGAATACAAATGGTAAGAACAATACATGTATTTATATTTATCACATGATACACCCGATATGCAGTTTCATAAAGTCATTTCATAAATATATGATATGATAACACGTTACATATCGCTCTGCTTGAATGCGATTGGTCAAGTTTGGAACCTAATCACATAAACCTTGACAAATTTGACCTTTCAAATATTTGTCAACTCTTAAATTCAGACCGGGAGTCAATATCAATGATTAAAATTGTTGTTGTTGAATTAATTCTTGCATTAAAATACTATTCAAAATTGAAATACTTTTCTCTTATGCTCAGAATATTTATACGATGGGGACACTACTTCTCATGGCGTAGCAGACGACTTCTAGTTCACAGCGTGGTTCGCCTCTTTAGTTCTTGGAAATGTTGATTTCACGTTAGAAATACACATTTTTAGGCAATATCATGTGATAAAAAGAATCTCAAATGAATTTTCATTTCATACGATGTATCATGAAACTCATTGTGCGTTTTATATCCCCTCACCAAGGCTCGGGGATATAAAACACACAACTCGTTCCATAATACATCGTATGAAATGAAAATTCATTTGAGATCCTATATATACATGTGTCTGGGTCTCTAAGAATGAAATTCACACCCAAGTTATTTTTGAAACTTCTTGACAAAAACTTTGATGTGTAAGTTACATGCAATCAAAGATTTATATTATATAAAAAAGAAAGTGAGCAACATTTTTAAATGTAATTGACATATTGATTGTACATCAGCTGGTCTTGTTTATTTGTTACATGTAAGTGATCTTGTGTTGTTAATTCATTCCAGGAATTTCTAAGTCAAAATGGAGGTGACCGTGAGTAGAAACCTTAATCTTTGGAAATTGAATGTTGTGATTTTCTATTTATTGAATGGAATGCTATTTATTGTGGAAAAAGGGTTTTGAGAATATTGCCCTTATTGTGACTATTTGAAGTAAATGTAGATTTTCCTTTTCTCAGTGGCTTTGATAATGTACTTATATTTCATATATTTATTAGGTTTGTCAATGGGATTTGCTGACACTGATGAGGTAAGAAATTTAAAGAAAGAGGTGAAAACAATTTCTGTTATACATGTATATGTATCATATATAACTTTGCAATTAATCTCATTAACTTTTTTATAATTTGAAAATCTAGGAATAAATGATATGAACAATTTAAAGGAAATTGCACTTGTAAAACATCAGATAAAATTGTAAAGTAGAAAAAATAATGTAGTGGGACTACAATGTACATACATGTACTACATGTATATCAGAAATAAAGAAAGGATCATTTACATTCTTGTATCAATGCATATACATGTATGTATTTGATGATAAATGTTACAGGCGATGGCAGCCAAGTTGAGGTCAGAAGTGTGTTTATCAGGATATCTCATGAAGACTGGTAGCAATATGAAAGGTAATGTGTCTGATATACATGTACATGTATCATCAAATGTAATTGGTCCTTTGACAGTATTAAAAGTGTAAATGTAAACAAAGGTTGAAAATAAAAGGGAAGACTTTCTGCTGTAACATGTGGATTTCAAGATCATTAAGGAAGGAAGAAAAAGGAAAAGGATGTTAAAAAGGAAATACGTTAACAAATTTAAGCATGTTGGAGTTTTTGGAATAAAAGTGAAGAATTAGGCTGATTTGCAGATAAAGCAGGCATTTCCTAAAGTCAAGGCTAACACTCTATAAATACAGTGATGATTTGTTAGTCCGGACGAATTGGTTCCTGAGGAATTCGTCTGTATTAACAAATTTTTTGGATTACTGAATCATGTTAAAAATGTCAAAACTTAAGGAGGCTCAATAATCGTTTGACGTCATCAGATATCGAGTGCAGTACTTTTATATGTGGCCTTTTTTAGTTTTCGGCCTTCAAACTCCTCCGTAATTCGCTTGTTTCTTGACGGATTTCGACATGTTTGGTATCGATGGAAACAGAAAATAATCATCTACAATCTGAATGTAATAAATATTTAGTCAAATATATCGTTTAATTTATATATACAAAAATATCCCGTAAGAGAGGCACCCTGGCTAACGCCGTAAACGTATCGTTTTTAGAACGTCATCGGCGGAAATTCAACCGCCTGTTGCCTTTGAACAAATTAAAGAAGGTAAACTTAAGTTCATGATAAAACAAGATATTTCTTGGAGATTTTAGCGATATCATAGATAAGATATTTCAAGTTTGGTTTCTCTAATAATCTTTGGTACAAAGATTTTTTCTTCAATTTTGTCAACTTTCGTACTTTGCAACAAGCTGTTATCGAATAAAGTTTTCCTATTTGAAAGATTAAAGCGAATGAATTTTAGTTTTAAGTCTGCTTTGTTCAAAGATATATCCATTTCACAGATAACTGCACGCATTATCGAGAACGAGGGAGGGGATTGACGTCCACTTACTGACCTTGAACGTCAAAATGTTTATAAACGCTTCCATTTACTTTAGTTCTATTTCTTTTATATATATTTCCGTATCTATAAATAGATTGATGGAATCAGGTATGAAATTTTGAACAAAGCATTTTTTTTAAGCGTTGGCTTTTTTTTTAACTTTATTTGAAAAAACTCATTTAACTGACACTAACAAAACATGAAAGGTGAGTTTATAAAAGAAAAGGTCGAATAACGTTTTGCCAAGGATATTTAGAAGTACACATCTTACTTTCCTTTTCTTGTTTATTTTTTTCGACAAATCATTTGTACACTTGTTTATTCTTATTTGATTTCGATGATAAATGATAATTGTGTAAGCATTCTTCCTTGTATCAGAATTTGAAACTTTCACTGAATGTTGGGAAAGAATAATCTCGACTCGGAGTGTCTGATTTTTAGCTCACCTGAGCTATTGATATAGCGCGCCGTCCGTCCGTCCGTCGTCTGTCATCCGTCCGTCATAAACCAAGTAGATTTTTACAATATGGAAACGAGGTTAAACGGAATGTCTTGTACTTTTGTTAAAAGATTAGAGTCTGATCTTGAAAAATATGTCAATTATAACAGTTTTTAACAAATATTTTCATCGTTATAACGTCAACTAAGGGAACATGGCATTTTAATTTGACTTGTTGCAAATTGTTACAAAATCATTACTATGACAACCAAATATTTTAAATCAGAATGAACGATAACATGTACTTTTTCATATTTCTTTTCGAAGAAAAGAGTTTGTCGTTGAGAAAGATGTAAAAGAAAATAACTTCTGACAAAGACTTCTTATCACTTTGATGTCAAATAAGGGTACTGAGTACTTTTTTTTTAGATTCTCATTTTGGGGTGGGGGTACCCAAAATGTAATTTTCTGGAACAGTTTCAGCTATTTCACTCTTTGAAAGCATTATCTATAAAGAAATATACATATTTGATGATATTATGGTGAAAATGATCACAAGAATGGTTTCAATCTGGAATCATTATCAATATATCATGTTTTTATCTATCAAAATTCATTGTTTTGCGACATATCTCGGGGTTGGTTTACATATGTATATTCAGAGGACCACTGGTCAGTCAAATGGTCGATGATATGTAATCTTAATTACAAATATAAATCATCAGATATCAATGTTAAATAAACAGAATATTTTTTTCTCCTCTGACAAAGAATTCTTGGATTATTGAGCCACCTTAAGCACAAAATTCCAAAGGCCATTTTTTGTGCATGTGTTTGTACGGTTAAATTGTCTTGTAAACAAATATTTTCTCATCATAGATAATGATTTGAAAATGTTTATTTCTTGATAATAATGGATAACTAAATCTCTAGATATGTCTTTAAAGCATGAGCACTTAAAACTAGAAAAGGGGACGGTGGTTCGGGCGCCGGGATTTTGTCTTCGCTTTTTTGTATTGGTAAGATCATCTGGATGTCAATACTTTTCTCATTATTGAAAATAAATATACAAGTATTTTTATTTCTTTATAATTCTAATCAAATTATTAGAAATGAATAGAACAAAATGCACAAGATTAAAGATCAAACAAAAGTGGAGGGAGGCCTTCGTTTTATTACGCTGAGATCAATCAGTTTTATTGGGGGTGGGGGAGGGGATAGAGCGTTACTTTTAACTTTTAAAATTAGATTAAAATTTCATCTAAACATCGAGGTTGCGTGGGCGCCGATATTTACCAATAGCTACCGAAACGTACCACTTTTCTTCTTGAAAAATATGGATATCATCGTTTGTCAAGAGTGGTTGACGGCCGTTTTCGATTCTGTTTTAACTAAAAACAAGCCCTTAATATCCAAGCTGTTCACTCTCATCGTCATCGTGATACAAACATTAAAATTAGAAATATCTACCTTAATTTGAAATGATTTAAGGGTGTGCATCTGTTCAAAATAATGATTGAACGCTTCAAGCTGAAAAATGTCACGATAAGAATTAAGAAAGTGACCAAAGAAGCGAACAATTAAGTCATTTAGTGCATAGATTTGATAACCATGTAAGTACACGTACCCCAAGCCGTAACAAGTGCTTCGTATCCCATCACCTAGTTAACCTACCGGTTTTCCGGTAAATTTCTCCAAGTAAAAATTAATTGTTATGAAAACATGTCCGTGTAGATTTCTCCAGTTAAAATCTAATTGTTATGAAAATATGTCCGTGTAGATTTCTCCAGGTAAAAATTTATTGTTATGAAAACACGTCCGTAATTGCTTCTATCATCTGTACGAACAGGACAAAATTGCATATGATCCGCACGTCCGTTCCCGAAAACTATGGTCCAGATCCGGAACGCGAATTCCGGATTATCGGATCAATTTTGCACTATGCACGTTTGTTCCCAGAGAAATGGTCGGAGTAACGAATTCTGGACCAACAAATCATCACTGTATATACATGTTTATGCTTATGAAAACATGTCTAATTGTATTACATGCACAGTTTGTATAATTATTGTAGATTTCCTGAAGAGATGGTGTATATTAGAACATGGTTGTCTGAGGTACTACTCCAGTGAGAAGGTAAGATACAGTATCGTACAAATATACTATATACAATGTACATGTATATGGCTGTAACATGGTTGTCTGAGGTACTACTCCAGTGAGAAGGTAAGCTCTATACAGTACCATACAAATATACTATATACAACATGTACAATGTACATGTATATGGCTGTAACATGGTTGTCTGAGGTACTACTCCAGTGAAAAGGTAAGCTCTATACAGTATAATACAAATATACATGTACTATATACATACATGGCTGTAACATGACAGATCATGCTAGGATGGAGATTTAAATGTATTTATATTTGGTGGTAAAAGCTTGGATATATACATGTACATGTATTTGCACAAAGGCATGCACAACAATGAGTTTAAAGAATTATACCTTTGTTAAAGCTCTTTATCACAATGATATTTTATCAAAATATAAATGTATGTGTCCCTGTAATATTGCTATTCCACCTCCATGTTATGGTTAGAAGCATTATAAGAGTTTGCCTTGTCTGTCATATTGTCATAGAACCTCTCCACTTACATGTATTAAAAAATCTGAATAAGACAGATTGTTTTCTTAAGGGAGGGAAGGTATAAATTGACTTTGGATCAAAAAGTCAAGATAATAGACCTTCTTCATATTACCGGTAGACGTGTATTTAGACACTCCAAGACCCGACATCACTACTTTTGACGTTATTTCTAATTGTGACGTCATAAATCAGATATGACGTCACAGTTAAAATTAACATCAAATCTTGTGATGTTGGGTCTTAGGATGTGTAAAATACAAGTCAACTGCGGTAATATGAAAATCGTCTATTGTTATAATTTCTAGTATATGGTACTCTCATTGTGGTGGCATATGTTTTACAAACATTTTCTAGTTGGATGTCATGGTACATGTAAGTGTATATAGATTGTGCTCATCATTTCATCTGCTAATATTTCAAATGTACATTCTAATATAGTTTTGCCTACAGCACTGATTATTATAATCTCTTATCAAATTTTAAAGTAGATAGGAACAAAGATACATGTACATGTATCTCCAAGTGATATGTAATACATGGTATTATTTTTTCTTTCCTTCATGCTTACCATCAGGAGGTTTAGTATTAATTTACGTTGGTTATATTTGTAAAGTTGCATTCCCTACTTTGCTAGTATTTGTTTCTTTAGTTTGAATTCAAACACTCGAAGCCTATCCTTAATTACCTGTTTTCCCAAATGCATGCTTGAAATGATTGAGACAGAGCCTCTTTTAAAGTTAAGAATAAAATAACTGCATCTGCAGTGAATTTTCCTGTCTCCTTTTCCTCTACAGTTGGCTTTATCCTTTATTACCATTGAGTTTCATAGTTTACTTTTTCATCATCTGTTTGTTACTTTTATGATCGGTTCCTTTATTTCATCTTTTCTAAGTTAAAATGCATGAAGACTAAGTTTAAATATTCTTTTGTTTCTTAGGGTAATGCAGGCATCAACAAATTGATTCTAGAGTCATGAAATCTAAACCCATCACAAAGTTATGTTTTTCAAAAGCCATTTGAAAATTTTTTGTTAGTATGATCTTTGAAATACAATGTACATGTACATGTATATGAAGAATATTTTTTTCATGATAAAAAAAAGAAGATTAAACGCTTTTTCTTTTTACTTTTATTCTTACATGTATTTCTAAACAACTTCCAATTAGAATTTTGTTCAACGGAAGTTAACTCCTCATACTGACTCTTGTCAAAGTTGATCTTAATTTTATTGTTACCAGCTGGTCACTAAACTTTGTCAAATTTAAAGGAAAATATGAAAAAGATACATCCCTGCACATAAATACACTCTGCTGTCATATGTTCCTATTCAATATTCATTATGTCCAGTAAACTCCTTGATACTGATAAAATTAAGGGTGGAAAATTAGAAAAAAAGAAAATAAAAATTTAATCAATAAAATGTTTTTAATCTTGATGCATCAACATGTAGATTTATAAATGCAAGCTGTCAATAAGAGGAAAATTTTGTGAAGACATTATAAATCTTAGATTAATTAATCTTTTTTTCATACAATAATCCAAGGTGATATCATTAATAATTTCTAAGTAATATGAATCATGAAATATGTACCAATAAGATTATTCAAGTTGTCAGGTTTTTTTTTTTCAGAGTTCCGTAGCCAAAGACAGCATAGACCATGAGAACATGTTACTGGTGCATGCTACACCTGTAGAAAGGTACGGCATCATTTCTTTAGTTATTTTTACCGTGACCTACATCTATATCTATTGAAAATCTAGTCTGGGAACCATATTTAAAGGTACTGTATATCCTGGTTTTGCATATTAAAAACAAAGTAAATGAAAATGCTGATAATGCAGTACATAGTGCAAATGTAGTGTATCATTTAAAAATACTTCAAAATTAAATATTTTTGGTGTTACTGCATATTACTTGAAATAAAACATGTAAAGTGCAAACTGGAAATAAAGAGTTGATGAGAATTATGTTAATTCCTATTAGAGCTGTGTTTGGTTTGAAGAGTCCAATACTGGATGTTAATGCCAAAAGGTCAGACACTAAAAATAGCATCAACGTGTACCTTATATATGAAATATGGAGTTGGCGAAAAGAAAGAAAAATTAATCATATGTTTTGTGTTTGATGGTTTCTTTAAAAATTTTCTATAAATAGCAAGATACAATGTAAAGTACATTATAGTATGCCAATACATTTCGCCATCTCTGATACTAATACATGACTGTATTATACTGCTATGTGTACATGGCTACATACCTTTCATATTCACAGCTCCACTACATGTATATACAATGTATTTCTGTATTAGCATGAACAAGTTGGACCATGTTGATAAATTATTACCGTGATCATAGCCTTTCCTTGCGTTTCTTTAGATTTCCTGGTTTCCACTTTATTTCTATAACAACACAGTATATCAATAATATACATGTAATACATGTACATGTTTAAATATGTAATACATGTACATGTTTAAACAATGCACTGAAATTCTTTACTATCTAACCTTTCAACATGAAATAATTTCTAACTTTTCAATAATTATCAAATATTTCACATAAACAATATGCCATTTGAATCTTAGTCCATCTACTTATTTTAATCTTTGATTACCCTATCTTTTAACGCCAAAAGTAAACAAGACACAGCACTTGCAAGTACATGTACTTTTGCATTAGCAAAGTTTTGAGAAATATAGCCACAGTCCTTTACGTTTAAATATGCATGGGTCTTCATAATGTATATGTGTGTTCAATGAAATTGTAACACTGCAAGTCTAACATTTTTGATTAGGAAAATAAAGATAAAAGAAAACCATCATTGATTTCATTTAATTTTTACTACTAGTTAGTATTAAATCAATCACTGAATGATGACATATTTGCTTCAGGTATCAGGAAGCGTTTGAGCTGAGCACCACTAAGGATAAGAATAACCGTATCTACCTCTTTGCTGCCTCGTCTATAGAAGAAAAACTAACGTGGATGAGGACTCTCTGTAAGGTATGTGTATGGGATTGACTGCCTACGCTCCCAATATTTATTATACCCCCCGCAAACGAAGTTTGGGGGGGGGGGGTATATAGGAAACACCCTGTCCGTCTGTCCTGTCTGTCTGTCTGTCCATCCGTCCGGTTAAGAAGTTCTTAAAGCAGATAACTCTTTAAGTATAAGTGATAGGGCTTTCATATTTCATACATGCATTCACCATAATAAGTACTACATTTTGATACCAAGACAGTTTGACCTAGTGACCTTGATCTTGTATCTATATATATAGATTCCTATGTCATACATGAATCCGTTTAGAGAAAAACATCCCGCGGGGGGTATAATTCGTCACTTAAGGGCAGTTCTAGTTATCCATGTTATCTGTTACTATTTAAAATGATCTTGCTGATATTCTGATGTCTAGTTAATTGCAACATGATTTCAAATTGATCCTGTTTTGTTCAGTGAATTGACATTTCATCCATAAATTTTTAAATAAAGCAAGAGTCTTTTTGTGACCTCACAAATGTGAACAGTCAAATGAAGTTATTTGTTCATGTTGTTATTGGGTTTGTTTGAGTTTCTGGAAAATTGAAAAAAAGTAAGCTTTATCCTCAAGTAAATAAGGTAGGCAGGTCTTCGTGTTTGTTGCTGGTCAAGTACATGTATGTATAATACTTGTAAGTCATGTAAATAGTATTTGTCTGGTACATTTAAATGAAGTGTAGATTTAATAGGTTCTATCTTGATCTACTGAGTGTGACATAAGAATTTACACGAGTGACAGAAAAGATGAGAAATTTCCATCATGAGTGTAAATTTTTATGTCTCAGTCAGTAGAAAGTGAAAGAATCTATTTTTTCTTCCATGAAACATAAGAAAAAAGTGAATTCAAACAACGTTTCATGTCTTGTTTTCTGACGACATACATGTAATTGTGATGTCACAATAAGATTCTCTTTTATCATAATGATTGGTCAGTTGGAGCCTTTGAGACAACTTATGTGTCTCATGTAGGCTGTTCACAGGGACTGAACAAAAGTGGAGAAGAATGAAATTTTGTTGCAATATTTCATGTATAAGAATCAATGTATAAAGCAATATGGTTATGCTACAAACATACATGTATATACTGACAATCAAAATTTTGCAATTATAACATAACAACATTACGCCTGGGGGAAACATTCACATTATAAATGTCTCTGCCTTTGTAAGAATGCAGCAGGGTCATTTCCTTGTGGGAACAATTTTGAGAAGTTCCTTGATTTGTAAAATATGTGAATACTATTCCAATGTGAAAATATTTCCACGTTTACAGTATTTTCATTAATTTTAACTTTCTTTTCTGTTTGTTATAGTTATTTTGCCCTGTACCATTAATGGAAGAAATGGGACAGTTAGAATTCACAATGGCCGGCACGTTCTATGTGAAAGGTGGAGTTAGTGCTGTAAGTATATTACCTATCTTATGCTGGAAGTATTATCATTGCTATCGTGATTATGTGAAAAATGATGAAAAAGGTATCATAATGATAGATTATTAATATGAAATTGAAATATATAATATACATGTACATGTATGATTATGTTGAACTGACTGCCCAAATGACCTTAAAAAAAGGTTTTTAATGTCTTTCATTTTGTAATTTTTTTAGATTTTGGATGAAATCATTTATGCTTCTACATTTTGACAAATCCAGGCTATATTTTTGAACAAAAAAATCTCTCTTGATTCTGAAGTGTAGTGTGTTTGATTACTCTATTCACATGTAAAGATTTTTACTAATGTTTATTAATTATGACAATTACAATTTCGATTACAGGAATGGGAGAAAACATGGTTGTTAATGAACAAAAAGGTTGTACAGTTTACAGATAAGGTAGGACCAGTATTAATACAAAGATTGATTTTGGTCTCTGTAAAATGAAAAAAAAACTATTTGAAAAACGTTTGTCTACATGTATATTGTAATATAATATGATTAACTTATTTTGCTCTCTTTATTACAGGAATTCAAATTGTCAGAATACATTGACCTCAGAAAAGCTAAAAATATCCGTAAGTCCACAGCTTTTATTGCTACATGTACTTTTTGTACATGATCATACATTTTATATTACTTCAAAGAAACATTCATTTAAACTTTAAATAAAAACATATATTACATACATGCGTGTACCTTGTACAGATATCACCTTCTATTTTGATTGAGGGAATATTGCCAGACATACAGTATCAATCTGCTGGCAGCTTTATACATTACTACATGATAATCTGTCTGTCATCAAAGATTAGATGTTGGACATTTTGTGATACAAAAATTTCTATACTGAAAATCATACAATGAATAACATTATGTTTTAATTTCATGCTTTGATAATTTCAGGTGTAAGTAGTTTATTTGATTCTTTGATTATATATGTATCAATATTTTACTTCTTTCTTTATTTAGAAAGACAAGAGTCTGTCTCAACGTGTAGTTATTGTATAGAGAATGGTCAGTGTATAGCCCTGGACATCCCTGGAAGGTCAAGATTTCTTCTTTATATTCAATATTGTAGTACATGTACCTAGTGAAGTTAATTTAATTTATATACATGTACATTAACAAAGGAGTAGGTGTAAAAACTTGTCATTTATTTTTGCGATACCAGCAGG
The DNA here is from genome assembly GCA_033119305.1 of Pinctada imbricata. Taxonomy (NCBI): domain Eukaryota; kingdom Metazoa; phylum Mollusca; class Bivalvia; order Pterioida; family Pteriidae; genus Pinctada; species Pinctada imbricata. Next base: position 59,420,294 of record VSWD01000006.1, on the reverse strand, counting down.
GTTTTCAATAAAATTTATTTGAGGTAGCAATTTAGTAATTTGAGTCAGATCTCAGGGCACTTATTATAAGCAAATAAATTATCAAGAAATTTGAGTAATCCCAGTCAATATTTTGCCAGGTGCAACCCCTTATTAAAATTCCTGTGCTGGTACATGTATTAATATGTTGTGTATCTATTGTAGGGCTGTATATATTCAGGCAGATCTGAGAAGGGATACAGATAGGTTGTATGATGCATTCCATAAAGAAATGAAGGTCAGTATTTCTTATCAAACCTACATGTACATATCATCGGTCTTTTTCTTAAATTTTGGTAAGCATGTGGTAACATATTTCTATTCTAGTAAATGCATTCCTAAGAACATGGTGGTAAATTCCATTAGTTGTAAATTCCATTAGTTGTAAATTCCACAGTATTTTCAATTTATTTATGTTATGAAATTAGATTGACCATATTGGTAATGAGATTAATAATATTATGACACAGGCTGGCGGTGATTACCTTGACGACCAACAGCTGACCCATGATGATGTACCAATAATTGTAGATAGATGTATCAAGTTTATAGAGGACAATGGTATAAGGATATCTATATTTGTCTTCTTAACTTGAAAATTACACCAAATATCAAAATCAAAATTAAATAGAAGTAAATTGGTACATTAGCTCTCAAGCTTTATGTTATATATGTATGTGTATACAATTTATTAGGGCAGTAATACATTGTAGATAAAATTTTCAGTTGTCTATGTGGTATTTTTAAAGCCATAGTTACATGTACATCTCGTTTGGGACGTATCATACGTAAACTGATTTTGACATCATCAAATTCTATGGAAACCTTCCCTAAATTCTGGGAAATGATGGTACAAAATTGACGTGATTATAGCAATTTTTTTTACGTCATAATGGTTTTAAGTCAGATACTGTCTCAAATGACTCCGTATTTCAAAAACAGTCAATATTTTACATGTAGTTCATGTTTTGGATGGTTTTGTAGGGTTGTTTGAGGAGGGTATATACAGACATCCAGGTGTGAAATCCAAAGTACAACTCCTCATAGACAGGTTCAAAACTGGTATGTACATCGTTACCTACATATACAAATCTACATGTATTTGTATTTACATATCTACATGTATATGGTATCTCTGATAATTGAGATGATGCAAGTGCTTTATATTCCCATTAATTCCTTCTTTTTTTGTAATACATGTAAATTTATATATGGAAGAAAGTAGTATAAATATTTATCTTTTTCTGTAAGTGGAACTTATGCTAAAGTATTACAAACAATGTCAGATACATGTATTTCATTGTGTTGCAGTAATTATGTACCAGAAAGTTTGTCATCAGATTCTGTCTTGCTTGATTACAACAAAAAGACACATAAAAAGACAGGTGTACATGTACATGTATATACAAAAAAGATAGAATTCAAATGTAATTAAAGATTATTAATTCTATGATTTTATCTATAGACGCCCATTCTGTAGTGTTACAAGTTGGAGTCCATAATGTCCATGAGGTAGCCTCGTGTCTCAAACAGTTCTTACGTGGGCTGAAGGAACCACTGCTTACTACCTCAAGGTACAGAGACTGGATAGAAAACGCAGGTACCGTATCTTTTTCAATATTTGTATTGTAGTTTACAAACTTGTACACACTTTATGTAAAATAATGCCATACTCATGGTGCAGGTGAATTTTGTAAAGAATGTGATTCACAATTTGTATACATAGATATCATCTTTCAACAGGATTCACTAATAATAATTTACTATTGCATGTACTGTACATGCTGATATTATCTGAAATATTTAAATATGAAGATACATGTATATTTGTTTAAAACTTTGAAGTTTTGAGTTTATAATGATTTGATCTTATGTTTTCAATATATTGAATCTTCTACATGTATATTGGGGTAACGTTATAGTACAGAGATTGTATGCTAAATACATTTAAGCTTCTTCATGTATCTGTTTGTGTATTTACAATTATATCTACATGTAAGTGTTAGAGTGTGTAGAGAAGCTTTAGAGTGAAGGAATCAATCTGAAACTTGACAACTGCTTGCACTTAAACAAAAACTGGAGTCCAGTTGTTATTGATTCGAAAACTCAACAAAGTGTACAAAAGCGTCTAGGGAAAGAAAACATTTTGTTGTATGTATATATTTCTATAAAGATTCACATGATGCACTTTACATGTATGTGTAACAGACTAAGATGAAAATAGGACCGGTTTAGGAATCAAACCATAGACCTTCTTTTGTGCAGACTCTTTTACTGACTGAGGCAACCAAGCACAACAGCCAGACTCTGACATCCCTATTTTGAGATTTATCAAAATGGTTGCACAGAAACCTTACAAAGAAATGTGAAAAATGAGAAATTTCAGGTTCTCCTCATAATATGCCTTTAATTAAAAAAAATGTTGTTCAATGTTTATAAATTGATTTAATGGAGATCCTATACACATACTTGGCAGATGATGTTCTATGTGGTAAGATACCATAGCGGGTGTTAAAAAAAAACGACTGATTTTAACATTTGGTGAATGAATTAACATTACATGCACATAAGCACAACATTAACAGAGGTGCACAGATAATGATTGTATATTTTTGTTCAAAATTTTCATTTAAGTTTTGTAGCCTTTTGTTTAGTTCAGTAAAAATTAGTACAAATTACTATATAATGATATATCCTGATTAATGCATTGACAAAATTTGGGAAGTGTGCATGAATTTTGTAATTTGAATGGATTTATCCCTTTCATTAAAATACTTAATTTGATACCAGAGAGAGGTTGAAATTGATTTAAGTTTTCTTTAAATACTCGTGCTAGTTCTTTGACATCTTAACGTTTGAAGCTGCTGATTAAGGCATTGAAATATCAGAGGTGCATGCTTGGCCAAAGTCACAGAAGGTGACATTTTCAAAGCACTTGCTGCTTTATGACTTTACTTTTGCAGAAAAAAAAAATTAAGTTTTGGTTTTTCTTGCTATGCATTTTGAAATGGATGATGGATTTATGTCTGTTACAAGGACTTTACGTGAAGTGTAATGAAGGGGACACTTACTCTTGTTTTAGATATTAAAAATTATACTTAATGTTTGATTTGACACAGGAAAAAGCAGACCATTAATTTTATGATTTAAGTATGCTATAAAACTACAAATTTTAGGTTCACCAAGTTGAAATCGTGTCATGATACTATACTTAGTTTCTTTAGGAAATCTTAGTAATGATTGAATCTTCTTTTTCCCAGTATACTGTATTATAAAATTACTTGTATATATTTGTAGTTTTAATTAGTCTATCTGACATCCTATATGTACATGTATCTGATAATGTACACCTGTCCAACTTTCACTTAACTGTCCTTGTCAAAGGGGCAATCACAATATCCATTAGACTAGATACAAACTTCGATATATTGCAATCCCACATAATGTTTCTATTTGGTTGTTTATGCGTGTAGGAGAATTTCAATTCCTTCTCATACATGTACATGTATATCGTTGTGATGCAAGACAATTGTGTAACACTTTCACATGTGATTGCATGACATAAAGATAAAAGCGAATAAGAAATGACATGTATATCATGCACGTTATTTACATAATATCTACGTTGAAAAGTAGTACAGTGTATCAGTAAGGAGATCATGAATTTATATGCACTTTCAAATTACAACCTCCCCTTCCTTCCTTGAAGACCTGCATGTCATGTAGTGACCTCAAATTAACAATGTCTAATAATCAAACAAACAGAGAATGATGTATAGAAAACTCCGGATTTTTACTTAAAATCACTTGGGTCCATCCATGGGTAGTTGAAATGTAGAAATACAAAGATTTTATTAAACGGAGAAGCAACCACTGATTTTTATGCACTATTGATGTCACATCACTCATTAGATATAATAATTATTCTCTCTTTATGTATGCCATTTGAGCAGCGAGATGTTATCTACATGTATATGTATCAACTCTCTGTAAATCTTAAATGCTAGTGAATTAATTTTTTTTTCTCAAAGAACACTTGTCTGCAGTGTGTATGTACATGTATATTGTATTTAACAGCGCAAAAGGGTAAAAACAACCGTGTTCAACCAGTGTACGTAGTATTTTATAGAGTACATGTACATGTATGTGCAGACATTGATCATATTAGGCTTTGTTTATGTAGGTCGTCAAGACGAGAATGTGAAGTTAGATTGGTATCGCTATCTGATAGACTACCTACCACCTGTACATAACAGTACTCTCAAACGTCTAGTACGGCACTTTGTCAAGTAAGTATGTCAATTTAATAACAGTCAAAATATATGTATGAGTTCAAAGAATGCATTATGGTAACATGCTTTTCTTCAGTCAAATCAAAGGTCAAGGTGACAGGGCTTTGAATGAAAACTTATGACCTTATGTTCTTACAAGAAGTTGTATATTCTCTTTGAATGTTATGTCATGGTTTATTGCTGTAATTAAGATATTTGCCATCTTTCAGATTGTCAGAACATTCCAAGGAGAATAAGATGACCCGGGAGAATATCGCCATAGCATTTGGTCCGTCACTCATGGAAAGCGGCAATGATGTAAGCACATGTGGTAATTCTCACAATATACTTAACGTATCTTAATGTCTTATACTATCTTATTCTGATCGAAACAGGCATAAAGGAGGTGAATTGAAGTGACTTTATGTATACATGAATTATCACTCATGTTTTTGTGATCAATGATGCCTTCTTCAATTAGCAAACAGACATAAATCTGGACACAAATTTGCACATGACCAACCAGAATTATACTACCATGAACACCCAAAGTAAGACAGTCATTTCTTAAGTAATTACAAAAGATTTTTTTATGTTTTCTATTTTACAGAGAGTACAACCTGGATCAGAAATCCCGTTACAGATGAGGGTCATAGGAGACATTATGAAGTTCAATGAACACCTGTTTAAGGTAGGTACACAAACTGTAGTTTTCAGTGTATGCAGTGTATGGTTTTGACTTTTTTAATGCACTGTATTTGTCGTATCTCTCTGTTTATTTCATAATTCCCTTTAAATTTTCCTTTATAATCATTCCCATAAAAAGCAAGTTTGTCTTGGTAAATTCAAGTTCAAAAAGCAAAGTTATTTAGGCTGATAGTAGTGGCTGGGTTCAGTCAGGATGAGTTCTTTTGGGAAAACCTCACATTTTTCCAACTGTCCGAGGAGTTGCATTTTTTCCCTTAAAGCTTCTTTGCAACTTTTGACGCATCATACTCGCCAGCTAAATGATACATTTACCGGTCAGATAATGGCATAATCGTGCATTTATCTGACTGAAAATACAACAAAGGTTGGTAGATGTATCATTTATTTGGCAAGTGTGATGTGTCAAAAGTTGCAAGCATGCTTTTATGTGGAAATGCAAGGGATGAAAAAATGACTTCTCAGAGGGTCATGAAAATTTGAGGATTTGTTCTTACTCAGACTCGGCCTCTATCTGTCCAAATAACCAATGATGGCTTAGTTTTGGTAAGATATTTCAGATTATTGAAGGTATAGCTGAAAATTACAAAATCTTGTTTCAGATTGACAATAACGAAAAGGACAAAGAAGATAAAATAGAAGAGGCTATGAAGAAAATAGAGGAAGTGTCTCGAATATCACGTGTGGTATGTACATGTACATTGTACATTAATACCAGTCAACTCCACCTACTTTTGAGGGAGACTCCCTATTTTTGACCATGTCACCTGCTTTTGCATTCCTCCCGTACGGGAGACCAAAATTTCATGCTTTTTGGTCCTTTCACCTGCTTTTTTCCTCTTGTAAATAGATTGCATGTGATTAAAGATGGATAGCAGTTACTGATACATGTAACTCACGAAGCGATTTTCTGTCCAATTTTTCTGGTGATACCTGCTTCTACAGGAAAAATGTAATATTTGTTTCTCGAAATATTCAGATATAAGTACAAATATAGCAACAAAATTTCTCAGCTAATCAGAACCTTTGTTTCTATGAAATAATAATATTCAATGAAATTGTTCAAAGGATGAGTTGCTCAAAATGTTGCAATTTCTTATAATTGTCACGAAAATGGTTCACACGCAATCTCCCTCATTTTCAATTGTCATGGAGGGAGATCTCCCTCTTTCAAGAATTTTAAAGTTGACAGGTATGTACATAAAGTGTCTGAATTTCTGTTCAGATGCAGATTTCTGTAAGCTTAAATTTCTGATGAAATCTGATACTTTAGTTTATAAGCTAATTCAATGTAATTGTATTATTTTGACAGCCGTCCACCAGGCTGGACACTATCAAGATTCCCATCCATTTCCTGAACCATTCCAACCACAGTGAATTACAGGAGGTCAGTTTTCATTTATTGTTCATCTAATAAAAAACATTGTTCAGAAATTCTTTGTAATCATCCAATTGAAATAAAGTGATATCATGAAACTCTGCCACATAAAATTTTGTATTCTTCACTCTTGAATAGTGACCAGTTCAGTAATTAAGAAAATGTTTATGAAAAACTCTGTGCCAATTTTGGAAGTGACCATTCTTTATAGTTCAAATAATCGCAAGGGCTACTTTGAGTGATCACTTTGTCCATCTTCCATCTGTCTGTCCATATGTCTGGAAGACACAATTTCACATAGATGGCTGCAACTTAAGGGACATACATTATACTGCCAAACTTGCAGACATGATGATGAGACTCGACACTCAGAAAGGGTGTAAGTCTTCTTAAAAGACAAGGTCACACAATCGAAATCAAACATGTAACAATGACATACATGTTCTTGAACTGTACCAGTCAAAGCCATCCTTTTCAATTAAGAAGGCTCATGTATCACCTTTTACCTTCTATATGAAGTTGGCTGCAATTTTATAAATATAAAATCCTCAGCCAAATGTTTATTCCATTAGCATTTCTTGCAACCAAATGTGCTCAATCTCAAGAAATGTTTCCTAAATGTTTTATTTTATAGATAAGCAGTAGGACGGTAGCGCGGCAGCTGGTGAAGACGATGAGACAAAGGTTACAGATACAGGAAGGCAGCTACGTGTTGCACGAGTCTGTGTGTAACGGTCAAATCAGTACGTGTCACAATTATATACATGTATATTACATTTACATAGACTATATATGACATATTTTTGTACGTAATGAAGTTACAATGTATGTTACAATGAGACAAAGATTACAGATACAGGAGGGGAGCTACGTGTTACACGAGTCTGTGTGTAACGGTCAAATCAGTATGTGTCTTAATTATAATCATGTATATTGCACTTCACCACGTGTATGTTTTATGTCCCATAAATGTACATACATGTGTATACATGTACCAAGGTAATGAAGCTACATTTATGTCGTGTTACACAAGTCTAGGTGTAACAGATCAGTAGGTGTCACAATTATACACATGTTCTTATAATTGTATGAAATAATGTACAGTCAAACCTGTATTAAGAGACTGTTCAGGGGAAAATTCAGAAAGGTCACATATGACAGGTAGTCTCTTAAATCAGGTATGAAAAGTCCGCCATCATATCTTATAGAGGAAAGAAAAATTATGATCAAATACGTTTCGTGTTCATATTTTTGCAATATACAATCTCAAAACATATCTATATATACATGTACTATTGGAAAGAGAATTAAATGAAGAATCCAATGGTGTATGTATTGCAAATATTTGTTGTAAAAAATATTGAATTTTTTATTAGTAGAAGTGGGTGATAAAATACATGAGCTCGTGGCAATAGAGCATGGATTGTATAACGTACGCCCTCTTTTTACATGTATATCCATTTACTTGTTCATCTGTGTTGCTTGGGCCCCAGCGTTTTGCAGTCTTATTTGTGTGTGGTCATCTGACAGTGAGGAGGTTGTTTATACCACAAATTGTACGTTCTTCGAGACCTCTTGGTAATCAGAAAAGTGGGAGGGTTGTGCACCATAATCCTGGAAAACCACACCAGTTCTGCTATTTCCGTGGCAAATGGCCGTATTAAGTCGACACTGGTTGCCCCTTGGTCTTGTTGGATTATGTGTTGTCCTTTGTGTTTGATGTTTCTTCGTTGTGTTTTGACGTTCCTCGTCCCTTTTGCATCCCTTCCTGAATGAAGTTTGTGATAAGACGCCCATCCATTCTATGTTTGTTGTTGTTTACATACATGTAATTATGGGCGGTATTTAGTAAAGACAGTGTTTGCTGATTACTAATACATGTAGTGTAGAATTTGCTTTTTGTGTGAAGCACAGTGACACTTAGGGATCACTTTTTATATATATATATATGGGTTACGAATTATAATTGCAAAATGTTTTCATATAAATCAAATGAAAAGAAACAATATAATAAAGTGAAGTATTTTCCCATGCCGACTATCATTACTGACAATAATTTAGTGACTGATAATTTCAGTAACGTTTATGTAACTCAATTAATAGTTTAAAAGTATTTTCTTTAGAATTGACCACATGTAAATCTGGAATTGTATCAAAAGTCGCTAAATAGAGGGTCATTTCAAATTTTCGGAGTGCAGATTTTAAGTCGTTAGTCGCGTAAGGCAGTGAGTTGCTAAAATCAGGTTGTTAATATAGTGAAATACATCAGGAGGATTTAATATAGGTTACATATGACAGGAAGTTGCTAAATTCAGTGAGTCGCTAAGGCAGGTTTTGCTGTAGTTAAAACATTATTTCTACATATACCTCTGTTCTGTTTTGTATTTTGTCCAAAATTTGTAAGCCTTTCTATTAAGGTTTTTGGAATGTGGTTTCGGCTTCAATGTTTGATTTTCATCCACTTACATGTATTTCTACCTCTACATATTTTTGATGGAGTCGTAGGAGTAAATGTATATGTCGGTCTGCATTTTTGGTTTGTTTTAAAAGTTCTTGTTTATGGTTTATTTATATTTACTCATTTTAATGAGGCTGTGTCTGGTTAGAAAATGATGAACTTATACCCAAGACATTTTGACTAAATTCGGATCATATAATTGCAGTATTATAAAATTCATTTTATGGGAAAGAAAATGAGATTTGATTGTCAGCATTTTGTAGTTGTCATCATGAAGATTATGGCAACTTACAATGAGATCTTATAGGGTTTTACTGCAAAATAATGATTTTTCTCAATTTTTTCATATTTCGGTGCAAGAGATTTTTATTAAATTCATGTTATTTATTTGTTGTACTCCTAATATCATTTTAAGAAAAGGAAATTGGAAGTTCACTGTCATCAAATTTTTCTAATTGTAGAAGGCCTCGTTTAGGTTTAGATATTTTCAAAGATTTTGTAATAAAAAAGTATTAAGATGAATTCTTATTATTCCTGATTACTAAATGCTCCTTATATAAAAATATTGCTGCTTCTCCTAATCTTGAATCTTGAAAAGATAATCTTGATAAAGAAAGAACTATTTACATGTCGACTAAAACTAGAACTTATTTTAAAGTACTCATTCATGCAAATTACATGTATGTCAATTTAATGCTTAGATATACATACTCAAAATTATTAAATTTTTATTTTCTTTGTATTTGTAGCAAGGCCTCTACATCCGACAGACAATGTGTTTGACATAGTGATGGGCTGGTCTAACTGGGGAGACAGCTATAATAAAAGTGCTTGTCTGTGTCTGAAACCTGAACAAGAACTGGTACAGAAACTAAACGATGTAGTAAGTACTTACATGTAGGTTTGTTGTTAGTTTGTCTGTCTGTCCGTCTTGATGAAGTGATAGGCTGGTCTAACTGGGGAGACAGCTATAATAAAAGTGCTTGTCTGTGTCTGAAACCTGAACAAGAACTGGTACAGAAACTAAACGATGTAGTAAGTACTTACATGTGGGTTTGTTGTAAGTTTGTCTGTCTGTCCGTCTTGATGAAGTGATGGGCTGGTCTAACTGGGGAGACAGCTATAATAAAAGTGCTTGTCTGTGTCTGAAACCTGAACAAGAACTGGTACAGAAACTAAACGATGTAGTAAGTACTTACATGTGGGTTTGTTGTAAGTTTGTCTGTCTGTCCGTCTTGATGAAGTGATGGGCTGGTCTAACTGGGGAGACAGCTATAATAAAAGTGCTTGTCTGTGTCTGAAACCTGAACAAGAACTGGTACAGAAACTAAACGATGTAGTAAGTACTTACATGTGGGTTTGTTGTAAGTTTGTCTGTCTGTCCGTCTTGATGAAGTGATGGGCTGGTCTAACTGGGGAGACAGCTATAATAAAAGTGCTTGTCTGTGTCTGAAACCTGAACAAGAACTGGTACAGAAACTAAACGATGTAGTAAGTACTTACATGTAGGTTTGTTGTTAGTTTGTCTGTCTGTCCGTCTTGATGAAGTGATAGGCTAGTCTAACTGGGGAGACAGCTGTAATAAAAGTGCTTGTCTGTGTCTGAAACCTGAACAAGAACTGGTACAGAAACTAAACGATGTAGTAAGTACTTACATGTGGGTTTGTTGTAAGTTTGTCTGTCTGTCCGTCTTGATGAAGTGATGGGCTGGTCTAACTGGGGAGACAGCTATAATAAAAGTGCTTGTCTGTGTCTACAACCTAAAACCTGATCAAGACTGAATGATTTAGTAAGTATTTGCATGTAGTTTTGTAGTAATTGTGTCTGTCTTGATAATTACATGTAAGTGATGCATAGTAGTTATTTGGAAATATAGAGCTGCGGTGCCGAAGGGAGAGGGAGAGCCTGTGCATTATATGTAAACAAGACAGAACCTGACTGTTGAATTTATTAAAGATATGTAAGTGTCCTTGTACATGTATGTTTAAGAATTGGAAGTTGTCAAAAAGTAAAAGAGGGTTTATCTGATATATTGACGTATTTTACAGTATAACCCGACTCGCCCATTGTTTGCGGAGCTGAAGTACATAGAGAAGAAGAAGGCTGCTAAGTATGCTTTTGAGTTTAAGCAATCCAGACTATCATATTACAAGGATCTAAAGGTACAGTTAGTAATTACATTACACATACTCCACTTTGCATCTCGCTAATGAAAAGTTTGACAATTTATGCTTGTATACGTAAAATTTCGTAACAATGGATGTACAACATCACAGCATAACTAATGGAATTACAAATAGCGAATGAAAGACAATATCAGGTACATTATACAATTATGGACTTTTTACGAGATGAATATGGTGTGATATTTTCTTAACATGAAAATATTTATCGAGGCAACAGCCAAGGTCAATAATTTTAAATTAAGAAAATATCACACCTTATTCACTTAGTGAAAAGTCCACAATTATTTAATTATATAGTGGACTTAATAAGTATTTATAAACGTACCTTTCCAAAAAGAATTTAAGACTTGATTTAACTGTAATTAGTTGCTGAAATATTCTGAACGTAATTTGCAAACATTCATTGAGTCAATTGAAGATGATTTCAGTGTCAAACTCCGTTGTAATTCAAAGATTGGTTCAATATTCAAGAATTTCATAGCTCAGCTTAAGCCTCCTTAATGCTGTTTGCGAGACGATGTTAATGATGTCATAGATATACATTTCGCAGGTTTTCGATATTTCACATTAAACCGGAAGAGTTTTTGCGGAAGTGTTGTTCAATGAAATCGCCCCTCACAGGTCAATATGATGTGATAATGACTCGTCACGTGACAGTTCTCAGCCAATGAGTGTGGGAATATGAATAGACTATATAATGTACCTTAAAGATGAAATGACGATTCTTAATATGCATGTACATGTATATGAGTATTGATGTAAACTTAATAAAAGAAACCTCTTAATTTGGGTCAATTACATGTACATGAAAATTATCTGATACTAGTATACTCTTCATTCATCTTTTAAATGACATGAATCATATTTATTTATGTACCATGCAGAGAAAACTAAAATGAAAGTTGTGACAAATCACTAGAAAACTTAACCTAAATGGACATGTTTCAAGTTTACGTACTTCAGACTTTGCACACTGTACTTCGCATTTTAGGGGTCATATTAAAGAAATCAGGTGCGATTAGAAACATTAAATCGGAACATACATGGACAAAATGAAAATGGACAACTTTGAATATATATTTATACACATGAAAACAAATAAATTCTACACACAGAGTAGTTCATTGGAACAGAATTTATATTTTTGCGTTAGTGACAAAGTCCCTTCGAAATGCGATGTCCGAAGTCCGCGAGCATGAAAAATGTTCATTATGAAGACATATTGACCTTGTATTTCAGTCTGCCAACGTTAGTACACCCACATACTCGTGGAACATAGAGGACTTAGTGCTATATTACGGAATAGACCCTGCCGCAAAGAAAATCACCAACAAGTAGGTGTTCATGTACATGTAGCTGAATATTACCGAGTGAACATGTTCAAGCTTTAGAGCTGTAATATGATAACAAAGATGCTTATGCACTGTTACGTATGTACATTCAAATAACTCCTTATCAAATGTTTTACACATCACTTACTGCTGTATAATTCAGGATAAGAGAACATACATGTATTATGTAGTTTTTCAGACATGTACATTGTATAATAAATCTTTGCATTGTATATTAATGTTTTTATGTATACAATAAACTGTCAGTTTCACTAGTTGTTCAACATTTTCTTTCAGATGTGGTTTATCTTTTATGAGGAATGGAGATAAGCCAGGGTAAGTTACTCTTAATATTTATGTACATTATATAAGATATAGAAAAGCAGGTACGCATTAATAACATGCTGTGTCCGTTTAAAGATTTTAATGAAGCTTATTTTCAACCTTGGTAAGCTGAAGGTGATGGTTCAGTTCTTTATTGAACAATCAGAAAGTTTTACATGTTTGTATCTACAGAGAGGTGCAATATCATACATCTGCATTAAAGTTAAATTTTACTGCTTAAAGAAAGATAAGATGTGATGTTTCTGTTTGGTCAATAAGAGATCTTAGAGACTGATTAAGGTAAAGTCACTCACAGATACATTATTGACAGAAGTGTCTCGACCATTTGGAAGCCAACAAAAGTACATGTATATATTAAAGGTACATCTTTTTGTATGAACTATTTATATTACAGGAGTAAGGACATGCCGTATTTTGGCCGTATCTTGTGCTTTCCTACAGATGGTGACATGCTTCACTGGTATTCAGCCATGCTTATAGCCCAGGTATGTACAATATACATTAAAGATCATATACATACAGCACAGGTGCGAGAGATACTTCTAACTTGAAGGTTATACGGATGTTTTTGTGCACTTTTTATTGTTCTACATTGCCATGACGTCATCAATTTACATGGGCAAAAAGTTGCAAATCAGAACAAACATGCTGTAATTGCAAGGAACTTTGGAATCTTGTCTGTAAATTCAATGTTGTAGATTATCAGAAATTTAACATATGGATATCACACAATATATGATACATGTATACGTTATATCACAACAAACATTTATATATTACAGCATCCAGAGGGACTGACGTCATGACAACAACCTGTCACCATGGTCACCATGATTATAAACGTACACTAAGGGATGATAACTCCTCATCATGATTATAAACGTACAGTACAGGAACAGAATGCATCCCACTGTAGTCACTTTATATTATGTGCAATATATTAACTTCCAAAAAAGGCTGTGATTTGAAAAACCTTGCGTATAGATTGGTACTCTGCAATGTATAGTGTACATACAAGTGTAAATTAAGCTTATTTTTACAAATTTGATCATAGATTACATCATGAAAGCTTATGAAGAATGAATGAGTTTTAAAAATGTGTAAATAATGTGTGTGCATGTAGAAAGATGCATAAATTAAACTATACATAAGAGGTACATATGTTTGTATATTCTAACATTGTCTAATGTACATCCTTGTGTACATACAAATGGTGAATCATGCAGGGTATTTATCTCCATATCATGTATAGGTGCTTTAAGACAGTGTTCAAAGGTCATTTAAACTTGTTTCATTGGACAATATGTATTTACATGTATGTACATAAGTGTACATGAATTTTGTATATTGTCAAAGATAAACTAGAGTTTGTCTCAAAGAGAACGGTCCACCATAGTACAAGTAACACAATGATAAAATTTATATTTACATGTATGTATAACAATTGAATATGACTTTTGATGGAAGGTTAATCTAATTTAAAACTCCACATATTTCCATTTCATGGATTCATGTACAAGTCATTTTGTAGTCCATATATTGTTTATCTGTGCATGTTTAAAATTCCTCATCATTTTAAATCATTCAGTAGAAAATTGAGATAAGAATTGATCATTAGTTTTAAGTAGGACTATGACATTTCGATGTGTTTGTCTATAGACATTAATTGTTGCATGTAAATTAATTTGAAAAATTAGAATTAAGAATTGTGTTAAGTAGGTATAGTGCTTTTAGAAGTGCTTAGCGACATAGTCATAATATTGTTTGAAATGCTGATGCATGGTAATTGAAGAGAAAGATATACGTATTTATAGAAGTATATATCTGTGATATATCCATTGCTTATAGTCGGAAGCTTTAAGCTTGTTGTGCACATTCCAGCAAGAGGAACTGTCACAAAGTTCACTTATACGTTAACTTAGTAAAAATGTCTTCCTAGAGAAAATGTGTTCACTCTCATATATTTATATCGTATTGGAATAGTTTATTTTTACATACATATTATGTATTTTTCAAATACAAATGTAATTTAATGTTATATCTATGAATTCTGAAAGTTTCCATAGTGTTGCATGAGCTCCCCAAGTGTTACATGTTTCAATTGTGTTTTTAGCTCTACTGGTCTCAGACCAGTCGAGCTTATGCGATCACCCTTTGTCCGGCGTCCGTCCGTCTGTCCGTCTGTCCGTCTGTCCGTCTGTCTGTCTGTCCGTCTGTCCGTCTGTCTGTCTGTCCGTCTGTCCGTAAACAATTCTTGTCCGGACAACTCCTCTGAAACTGTAAGAGATAGAAAGTTAATTCTTTTTGCATTTTACTTGGACCATTGTCTAGTTGTGCACCTGACATTTAGTTTCACTCCCTGACCCCCAGGGTCTTAGAAATGGGCGTGGTCATTAAATTCTATGTAATCTTGTCCGGACAACTCCTCTGAAATTGTTAGAGATAGAAAGTTAATTCTTTTTGCATTTTACTTGGTCCATGGTCTAGTTGTGCACCTGACATTTAGTTTCAGTCCCTGACCCCCAGGGTCTTAGAAAATGGGCGTGGTCATTAAATTCTATGTAATCTTGTCTGGACAACTCCTCTGACACTATAAATGATGGAGACTTAATTTTTTTTGCAATATGATGGGTCTGTGGTCTTGTTGTGCACCTGATATTTTGTTTGAGCCCCTTACCCCCAGGGTCTTAGAAATGGGTGTGGTCATTTTCTCCTATATAACTCTATGTAATCTTGTGCTCGCAACTCCTCTGACACTATAAATGATGGAGACTTAATTCTTTTTGCAATATGATGGGTCTGTAGTCTTGTTGTTCACCTGATATTTTTTTGAGCCCCTGACCCCCAGGGTCTTAGAAATGGGTGTGGTCATTTTCTCCTATATAACTCTATGTAACCTTGTGTTGGCAACTCCTCTGACACTATAAATGATGGAGACTTAAATCTTTTTGCAATATGATGGGTCTGTGGTCTTATTGTGCACCTGATATTTTGTTTGAGCCCCCTGACCCCCAGGGTATTAGAAATGGGTGTGGTCATTTTCTCCTATATAACTCTATGTAATCTTGTGTTCGCAACTCCTCTGACTTTATAAATGATGGAGACTTAATTCTTTTTGCAATATGATGGGTCTGTAGTCTCATTGTGCACCTGATATTTTGTTTGAGCCCCTGACCCCCAGGGTCTTAGAAATGGGTGTGGTCATTTTCTCCTATATAACTCTATGTAATCTTGTGTTCGCAACTCCTCTGAATTTATAAATGATGGAGACTTAATTCTTCTTGCAATATGATTGGTCTGTAGTCTCATTGTGCACCTGATATTTTGTTTGAGCCCCTGACCCCCAGGGTCTTAGAAATGGGTGTGGTCATTTTCTCCTATATAACTCTATATAATCTGTGCTTGCAACTTCTCTGACAATATAAATGATGAAGACTTAATTCTTTTTGCAGTATGATGGGTCTGTGATCTTGTTGTGCACCTGATATTTTGTTTGAGCCCCTGACCCCCAGGGTCTTAGAAATGGGTGTGGTCATTTTCTCCTAAACAACTCTATGTAATCTTGTGCTCGCAACTCCTCTGACACTATAAATGATGGAGACTTAATTCTTTCTGCAGTATGATGGGTCTGTGATCTTGTTGTGCACCTGATATTTTGTTTGAGCCCCTGACCCCCAGGGTCTTAGAAATGGGTGTGGTCATTTTCTCCTATACAGCTCTATGTAATCTTGTGTTCGCAACTCCTCTGACACCATAAATGATGGAGACTTAATTCTTTCTGCAATGTGATGGGTCTGTGGTCTGGTTGTGCTGATATTTTGTTTGAGCCCCTGACCCCAAGGGTAATAGAAATGGGTGTGGTCATTTTCTCCTATATAACTCTATGTAATCTTGTGCTCACAACTCCTCTGACTAAATTCTTATTGCAATATTATGGGTCTCTGGTCTAGTTGTGCACCTGTTTTTATGTTTTAGCCCCAGACCCTTAGGGTCTCAGAAATGGGTGTGGTCATTTTTCCTATATAAGTAAATGTAATCTTGTGCTTGTAACCCCTCTGACACTATAAATGATGTAGAATTAATTCTTTGATGTGCACCTGATATTTTGTTTAGCCTTATACCCTAGGGTCTTTGAAAATGGGTGTGGTAATTTTTCCTATATAGTTGTGCTCTCTTCTCGTTTAAAGCTATTTACACTGCCATCCATAAATTAGTATACACTATTTCTGTTCGTGTTGCTGTCAGAAACAGAACAATTTCGAATCTATTGCTGTATAACTCTGAAGATGAACCTTATAGAAATCATTTGTAATAAACTTGACCCAAATATTTGCATTTTTTGAATTTTCATTCTTTTTTATATAAAAATGACAATTTTTGAAAAAAAATTGTGCTGATGAAAAAAGAATCTTTTTACATTTTTGTTATCACAATTAATATTATAAATTTATGTGAAGCCAATTATTTTTATTCTTTCAAGTTCAGAATGGAAAAATTTGGATAAATCTATAAAGAATTTAGAATGATTTCCTTGTTTGTATAGTTATTTATGGATGGCAGTGTATGATGGAGAGTTAATTCTTTATCCAAGTCTTGATGTGTCATTGGTACATGTAGTTCATTTGAGCTAGCAGTCCTTGGCCCCTAGGATCTTGGAAAATGGGTGTGACATTCTTTTTAGAAATACTTTATCTCGGATATTATGAATTATATGAGTGCTATTATAGTTGCAGTATAATGGATATGTAGTTTTGTCATGCTACTTATAATTTGTTAGAGCGCCTGCTCCCTATGGTCTTGGTTTAAAAAAAAAGGAAATTGATGTTTTAGAAAAAACAACCAGGAGAGCTACAGTCTCGTCAGAGACTTCTGGTTTAAAAGTTTAAAATTAAATTTTTTTTTCATTTCTAGATGAAAGAAAGAAGTTATAATAGAATGGATTAGTAGTTAGTAACATTAAAGTTATAATAAAATGCATATGCATTGATATACATGTATGTTACATGAGGCTTGTGATATAGATTATTTTAATAATACCCCAATATAATAGAATAAATGTATGATGCTTTCGAGACTACTCTAATTAATTTATCCAAAATTTGACTTTCACTTGGGAAGCTGTCAATAGATCCTTTAAAAAAATTATGGGATAAGGAAATGTTAATATACAGAAAATGATAAAGTTTTCTCTAGTAATAACAACATATAAGATCTCAGACCTACTCTAATTCACCTCAAATTTTAAATGTTTGTTTGATATAAGTGTCAAGTATTGTTTTGTCATTTGTGTACTGTTTCTATTGGTTGTTAAATGTTTTTGTTGTATGAAGAGAATTATTTTTTTTATTCGTTTTTTGTTATCACAAACTGATGTGAGATTTCTGAATACTTTTATCCACATAGAATGTATAGGTTCATATTTGTTCTAAATATAATGTATGTTTCTGTTCGTAATATTTGCATAATGCGCAAGATCACAACAGCGCGTGCATCATGTCCGTTCTGATTTGTATTATAGGCACCTACCTAAACCATTGTTCAAAACTTGCGACACTTTTTCTGCCAAAGTAAATTGATGACGTCAAGACAATGGATAACATTCAGAAAGTGTGAAAATGTCCGTATAACTTTGCATGGTTAGATGTATTTGTGATCTTCCGTATTGATCTGATATCTTGTATCATGTTTTGTTATGATGCTGTTTTTGTTAAGAAAAAGTTTGAGTTAATTTTCTAAACCATAATTACAGTAAGTTTTTTGTTTAAATCAGAAATATTGTTGTATGACAGGTTAAGATAATATGATGTACAACTAAATCAATATATGCAATATCAAACAAGTATTGTTAAAATGTACACATGTAAAATGACAAATTAGCTGGGACAAATTAGCAACATCCTAATTTTTTAATGATAATGATAAAACTCTCTATATACATGTACGTAATCATGCAATGAAAACCAGATATTTTGGTGCAATACATTGTAAGTCTTCATCGGGAGAATTTTTTACTGCTGTTATTAGATTAGTCTTTATAAAGAACATGTTAATGTATAATACTCTCTTTTAAAATTTATCTTATACAGATGCATAGAAATAAATTATTTTCAATTCTATAATAAATTAGCATGTTTAATCACAAATGTGTGTATTGATATAAGTTTAGTCCTGAAAGGGCGACATCTCAACAGGGTTGTCTTTTCCGAAACATCATTCCAGTATAAAACATTTGCAAGTTCATGCACGTGTATACTAGTTCATATAGTATCTTACAGTTACATATATGTACATGTATATAATTAAAAAAAACATAAATCGGAGTGTTTTCTAAATTTTATATGAACCAGTGTAAGTATTTAGATATAGACAGGTCATTATGGTAAGTAACAGTAATGAATGAGATTTTACCACCTTTCATGTTTTATATGGGGTTTTGTGAGCCAGCAGGCACGAAGAGGATAGTTGAGGACATGTTTTGTATGTTGCCGTATAAGTGTTTGTATACCACATGTACCTAAATGAATGACATAGTTGCTGTTAAATGTGTGTGGCTGTTTTTGAGAAAGGTTGAATTTGCATGTATTCATCTAAATATTGATCTTTATATTGTTGTACATTGTTGTGAACTGCTAAGTATGAGAAATCTTTGTCAAATGTCGATTTGGTAATGTCTATACCTGTCAGATATCTATCACAAGCTTACACGCTATTAATATTCATCATCTTTATAGCTTTACGTTGGTTTTGACTGAGAAAAGAGTAACATTAAACCACACCTTGTAAGTTTTTCATGCCTGATAAAATCTTCAAGCTTTAAATATCCTTATGAAATTTCTTTGAAGTAAAGTTGTAAATGCCTGCAGAGGTTGGTGTTATTGTGATCAAAGATTCACATACTAATACACACATTTTTGGCTAGGCTGTTGACATGCTTATAAACAAGATCTTTTTTATATCTATGTAACTTTTTACTACTGTAGTCACTCTGTTCAAGCACACTATTTTGTAATATTTGTATTTTTTATACGTTGTCACTAGGTAACGGTGTAGTGAAGATTTTGTACTTTTAGATGAGTATTTGTTACATGTAAATACCAATTTGTTAATGCAGGAAATTGCCAAATTTTATAATGTTAACACTTGCAAAATAAAAGTCATAAAACTTACAGTAATGTTTATCATCAATACTGTTGATTCTTACACTTCATACTGTACACACCCCGTGGGATCGAAACGTATGATGTTGTGATTCCTTGTGGAGGTTTTGTTTGTTTTTCCATCATGTAAATGATACTGCAGAAAACTGATGAGACGTTACAGTAGAACAATGCCTGATAAGTAAGTCTGTATCATTTATATATTTAAAAAGTCTATAGTTTTTGCAAACACTTTTAGAGTTTGTCAAAAGGAATGATAGGTCAAGAACGTTTCTGTCGTCGACAACTATTGAAGTGTTTGCAAAAACTATGAATTTTTTCATATACCTAGACGATATTGATTGATTTATTAGGCATTGCCCTACTGCAACAGCTCATCAGTTTTGTAAAGTTTAATTTAGGAAATGAAGAAAAATACCAAAAATCTCTGTAAGTAATAAAAACACCATACGTTTTGATCCCATGCGGTGGTACAGATATTGAGGGATTGCTGGTGTCAGTCATAATTGCTATTTACATATATTTAGACAATCCTGTTTAGGGATTTATTATTATGACTTAATAATCAAATGATCGGTCAGAGCATTGTTAGATGGGACATTGATTGTGATGTCAGTAAAAGTCTAGTGCTAATAGCTGCAATGGTGTACATTTTGGTGATCCCTTGATTGGCGACAGGGAATGTCCCTAAAGAACATTTCAGTTAAAACTCATGGGCGTGGGACTATTCAAGGAATGTAAATAAAGGTTGTCCTGCCTATTGCATGAATTGTTCAATATGTTTGGTCAGATGGAGCTTTGTAAATATTTATCTACAAGTGTTTAGACATCTCTTCACTAGATGAAAAATGTAAAGTGATTATCCTGGGCTGCTGGACTACTGCATCAGATGCCGCATCTGACCTCCTTTTTTCCGCACTATTGACTATTCTTAAAAGCAAATATTGAGCAAAATACAAGTGCTACATGTACCAAATGTGTATATTGGATGCATCTTTAATTAGACCTGCCTACCTATTTCTTTTGAAACGTGTAATATTTTCCTCAAGGAAGTGTAATTTAGGGAAGTAAAGCGTAATTTAACAAAAATTGACAAAGTTTTATTAAAAAAAATGGTCATGTCATTTACACAATTGCATATACAATATCAAAAGCACAAAGTTCAAGTATTTATGTATGCAATTTTATTCATTTGTTAGAGAGTAATTTTAAATAGTCATTCTGCTTGGAAATTTGCTGGAAGCGTAAAATTGAGCTGCAAAAGCGTACAGTGTAAATTATAGATCAAAATCGTAAAAATTACGCCAAAATCGTAAATGTAGGCAGGTCTGTTTCATGATTAAACTTTCATAAAATAACCTTGACCTCATTTTTCTGCTCGAGTGATTTTGCTTTTAAAAGCCAATTTCGAGCAAAGTATAAGAGCTACATGTATCAAACTTGCATACATGGATAAGATGTATTTTCATCAAATTTTCATGAATTCACCTTGACCTACTAGAGTCTAGTTATATGAATGCAAGCCAGTGTTTAGAATGTGTATTTTGCAAAATTCTAACAAGATTACGTTCTTTAGCTTAAAAATCGCTTCATTGGAAAAATGTTAAAAGTCTGCTGTCATGATGACATACTCTTGCAAAGTGAGCTTTGTAATTTGTGATTACCTACATGTACATGTATGTTTTGTAGTTTGACTAGGAGTAAAAAGCTCGGAACACAAAATCCATGCAAATTTTTGTGAAGGTCAACTTTCCTAATACTTAGTACATATACATTTCTCTATCCTGAATTCGAAGTTTTGAAAAGCATGGATAAAGTTTGCTCTTCTCCCAATGTAAAAGAAAAGAGAGACATCATGTCCAGACATATACTCCTATTTACTCCATATTTTCTCTATACATGTAGATTTAGTTTTGAGATGAACGGACAATGAAGACAGTCATCTTATCCTTATATTTGTCTCTATGGGAACACTCGCTCATAATTAGAAGCAATTTGTCAAATCTTCATCAGGTCAAGGCCACACAATGACCTTCAAATATGTAAATACATGTACTTGTATTTCTATACTCAGCAGCATGACACGGTAAAAACTAAGATTAAGTCAGACAGGAGTATGACTTCAACAATTGTTTAATGGTATACAAAATTAAAAACAATAACAATCCAAGTAAATATAACCATACGGTACATCAAGACATGTTAGACGATCTACATTCTATGTAACAACTATAACACACATTAATCATGTAAAGGATTTAGTTGATGGATAGGTGTCTAACATGTAGCATCAAGCTTACAAACACGTTATCACATTAATGACATTTCTGAAAAATTGATTTTCTTTTGAAATATTCAGTTGGTACATATTCATATACCATATCTGTACTCATGTGTGCTTTATTTTAAGATGCAAACAATATATTCATATACCATATCTGTACTCATGTGTGCTTTATTTTAAGATGCAAACAATCGACTCTCCTAAATAAGGAATCAAATAGCAAAATTTCGTGAGGATCACACTGATTTTACTTCAGACAAGAAAGCTTAAATTGAAACTCGGTCAAATATCAAAAACACATTGTGACGTCATTTTTTTCTCAAAACTTTTATGCTGTCAGAGTGCAAAAAAAAGCATGGTGAACATGTTCATATAATACGAACAATATTGGTTGAAGATAATGGGAACCAATACAGAAATGATGTATCTAAAACATGTAAATAGTGTTTGTGGTACATGCACTTCCTAATTTTAAGAAAAATTCTGCTTAATTAAAGTTAATTTTTTTCATTTAATAACAAGGAAAATCGAGGGTGAGATGGAAATGGAAGAAAATGAAGAATGGAAAAAAAATTAGTATAATTCATACTTCAAGTACATACATGTAGTTATACAGCAGAAAGTAATATAAAACAATTCAAGCATCGATAGAACACTTACTTTACATACACATTGATGCCGGACAATAGTCGTAAAATATGCCATATAGATAAAGTACATGTAAAAGTCTGTAACACTGCATCAGTAGATTTTGGGCTAACAAGTCATGTCATAATAACATATACATTATTTATCCGAGTACAGATTATAAGCTTTTCCTCTTCAAGTTATAATTAGTTTTTCATACTTTTCAAGATCAAAGTCTATAAAAGAAAAAATGGTATGCTAGAATACACTCAAATTTCATATCAAGTTGATAAGTTTGATAATCTAAAATTGTCAGAACTTTACGTCAAGTAGAGAAAATATTTCCTTATACTGCTTAACATTGTAATTAGCATAGAAAATGAAAGTTCCCTCAGATTTGTACATAGCACTTGAGTAAAAAGGGTTGTGGGTTTCCCATGATGCAGTGCTTTAAGTCTAAACAAGTAGGATTTCACAGGGAATGTCTTACACCTAT
The DNA here is from genome assembly GCA_033119305.1 of Pinctada imbricata. Lineage (NCBI taxonomy): Eukaryota > Metazoa > Mollusca > Bivalvia > Pterioida > Pteriidae > Pinctada > Pinctada imbricata. Next base: position 59,397,038 of record VSWD01000006.1, on the reverse strand, counting down.
AAAAACACTGACCTTGTAAATAAATGTACAATACATTATTATACATATGGTTATTTTCTACATGTATAAATATCGGTGGTAAGCAAAAATAATCAGACACATCTAAAACAAATACTAAAACACACAATTGTTGAAACAAAAATCATCTGAGTAGTAAACAAACAACCTTGAGTAATAAAGAATGGAATTGCAAAGATTTACAGTCACAATAAACGTATGTCATAATAGTAATTTGATACGGTCTAAAGTATGCATTTATATAAATATCATGCATTACACAAATTATTTGTAAAACTAAAATTTGTGTATAATCGATATATCACATATACATCATATTGATGTTTGCCCTACACGCATGGCACTTGTTTACATTAAAAGTCCGTCTCTTGAGGCCCGCTGTTATCTGTTGTTAGCGATGTGACCAATCAGATAAATGTTGTCGTAGAGGTCACCGGCAAGGTCATCATCCACGGTGGTAGCTGCCCGTCTAGTGTTCTTGATGAATTCACGCTTGGACATTTTATTTTTAACATGCGGACTTGCTAAATCCACAGATAACATGATCAGTGAAAAACACAGCACAAATACTGTATCTGAAAATAAAAATTAAAATCAAATACTTGGTCTTAACTCAAAGCACTGGTTTGACAAAACATTTTTCTTTAGAAAATAAGGTTATGGGTTTTATATACATTAATATTGACATATGGACGCTGAAGAATTGAAACACATACCACATTTTGCTATTAACAGATAGGTCACATAATTTCCTATCTCCCCGTTAAATTTCATAATAATAATATCCCATCTGTAACTTATGTAACAGATTGAAAAACCTACTTATGAAAGGTTGTATGTGTTAGATGTGACCCATAATTTGCCTAAATTTTAATTCTAAATGGTTGCAAGTGTTATAGTTACAACCTTTCTTATCCCAGTATCTTGTAAAGGAAATAATAAACAAAAAAACCCAGTTTGATGAGTATGAAAGATCGTATGTGATATATTTAGTAGAATTTTGTATTTATTTTGAAATTTTGTATTTATGTTGAAATTTTTGTGGAAAAACATGTTGCCTTTTGTTTATCTATCCAAATGCAAAGTTTTCACGGTTTCTTTTTCTTGTATTGCAAGATAGCAATGTAAAACAGTTTTTTTTCTCTCTTTTCTCTCTCCTGAAAAATTTGCAAATTGCACTTACGACCTATCAATTCTACAGCGTGGATATAATCCTGCCTGTACACTATGGCACGTGTTACATTTAAATATTTGTATAATATAAAGAAAGTGTGATGAAACATTACACTTCTCATTGGAAGCCATCTTATGTGTATAGACCAAGTCGACCTTCAAGCTAGGTCAAGAGTTCAAGTTTAAACTCAGCTCTAAAAGAAAGGTCTGTCGTATGGAAGTCAAATATGAAAGCTATATCACTGTATTTCACACATGCCAGATTTGGTTAGAAAAATAAACAGACTGGACAGATATACTCCAATCTTTGATACTGTAGCAGAAAAACTCTTTGGACAGCATATTTTTTTATATGAATATTTAATGAATTGATATGTTGTTTAGGAAAAAGTTCATTGCCTGAATCTACATACAAAATGTAAAGCCTTGAAATAGGCTGGAATTATAACTCAATCCTACCTTTGTCTAATCCCAGTTTAGGATTACATGAACAGAATCTTTCGGCAAACTTGTCGATGATATCAGATAAGTAGTCTCCCCTTTGGTCCGGAGCTGATATGCTGCCAAACAGTTTCCTGAGTGCATTCGGCAAAAACTGATCTCGAAAATTCTGTAATTTCAGCAGATGTTCTAACACGTCACGTCTGTCAAAATACAAGAAAAGAAAAATTCTATAATTATAAACAGGCTCATTTTTTAATCATGTTTACAAAGGTTATGCACAGGAATCTTTAAGGAGGCTCAATAATCGTTTGACATCATCATATTCCCGGCGTCAATACTGGTTCAAATAGTACGGAGTGAGGTTTCGGTCTTCAAACTCCTCTAATTCGCTTGTTTCTTGACAGATTTCGACAAGTTTGGTATCGATGGAACCAGAAAATTATCATCTACAATCTGAGTGTAATAAATATATAGTCAAATGTATCGTTAAATCTATATATACAAAAATATCCCGTAAGTGTAAAATCCTGGCTACCACCGTAAACGTATGTTTTCATAACGTCATCATCGGAAATTCAACTGCTTGTTGCTTGGGAACAAAATGAAGTAAGTAAATTTAAGTCAATGATCAAACAGGATATTTCTTGGAGATTTGAGCGATATCACGGATAAGATATTTTAAGTTAAATTTCTCTAAATTTTTCTTGTTAAAAGAATTTTTCTTCAATTTTGTCAACTTTCGTACTTTGTAGCGAGATGTTATCAAACAAAGTTTCCCTATTTAAAAACTTTGAGCGTGTGAATTTTAGTTTTAACCCTGCTTTGTTCAAAGATATATCCACTTTCTAGATAATTATCAAGAACGAGGGAGGTGATTGACGTCCACTTATTGACCTTGAACGTCAAAATGTTTTAAAACGCTTCCGTTTACTTTTTTTTCTGTTTCTCTCCTTCATATTTCTGGATCTCCGACATCCGGCGATTTGTAACCACCTTCGTTGTACTTTGAAAAAAAAAACGCTTATTTATTTTACATTGTTAACACCTTTTGAAATACAACTATATCTAGAAATTTCATCCTCTGTGTTACTTATTTCAGCATCGCCCCCTTCTTTAAAAGTTATTGAAAACCCTCCCCCTTAAAATTGTTACTGTGACAACCAAGTATTTTAAATCAGGATGAACGATAACATGTACATTTTTATAAATTTTTTTTAAGAACAGAATTTGTCGTTAAGAAATATGTAAAAGAAAATAATGTCTGACAAAGACTTCTTATCACTTTTAAGACAAATAAGGGTACTAGGTACTTTTTTTTTTAGATTTTCATTTTGGGTGGGGGGTGCCCAAAATGTACATTTCAGGAACAGTTTTAGCTATTTCATTCTTTGAAAGCATTATCTGTACAGAAATAGACATATTTGATTATATCATGGTGAAAATAATCACAAGAATGGTTTCAATATGTAATTATTATCCCTAAACATTTATCATGTATTTGTCTATCAAAATTCATTGTTTTGCGATAGATCTCGGAATTGGTTTACACATGTATATTCAGAGGACCACTAGTCAATCAAATGATCGATAATATGTAATCATAATTACAAATATAAATCATCAGATATGAATGTCAAATAAACAGATTAATTTTCTTTGCTCTGACAAAGAATTCTTTGATTATTTAGCCACCTTAAATGAAAAGTTTTACTTAGCATGGAAAAAAAGGGCACATTTTTACCTAGTGTCAGTTACCTGTACATGTATACAGAATGTCATATTTACCTTTTATCCAGGTATTCCCTTTTCTTGGGAGGTTTGATTTTCTTTGTAAAGTGAAGGAACTTTGCGAGTTCTATGGGATCATTCTCAACAAGGCCTTTATTTATCAGATACTCCTCACCCTATTGTTAAAATATGATGCAAATTTAAAATCATAAACATCTCACAACTTTCGTTAGTTTAGCATTAAGTGTAAGCAGGTACATGGAGAATAGAATAAGTTCACAATAAAACTAATACATGCAATGATGCATGTCCATTGAACAAAAACTTAGTATAAATATGTTCTATGTCAGTTTGTGTTTTATCAAACAGTTTGACTTGAAAATCTCAGATCTTATTTAAATATTTCCTATGCTATATACTTCTCAGTAAGAAGTTTTCTTTTTAATGAAAATCTAAAGAATAAAGAAGATTCAATGGATAGATACCTCAAATGGATTGCCATTAAATGTCAGGCTGCCTTCATCTAACATCAAGTACAATTTTCGGTAAGAGAAATTCTGAGGATTCCTGATATATTTATAGATACTGGCATACCCCCACGAGTCTTTGCATAACCTGAAAAAAAATACAAGTCTGTTGTTTTATAAAGGCAAACAAGTTAGGGGGAGATAACTTTGTAATATTGTAAATGGACAAATACAGTCTCTCTTTTTTGGAAATTGTGTGACTTATGTGGATCTTATACTTGGCAACCAGTGGAAGTAAAACTTGAAATCAGAAGCATTTTGTTTATAATGGCTATTATGATATATATCTTAGGGCTGGGATGATACTCCAATTCATTCAAATTCAAATTCAAATTCTTTATTGCAATCAACTCCAAACTTTGAGTCATTATGCATAAACAACAATATCAACATAATGTTAATAATAATGACAGTAATACAATAAAAAGAAAAAAAAAAAAAAAAAAAAAGATAGTGAGCAAAGAGATCATGTACAGGTGTATACATGTAAACACTAAGACCTTCTCGGGTCGTTATTGGATAATATATATTTGACCAAATGCATTGTTTGTTTCAAAATTTTTCCACCACTGTTCATTAAAAAGTTAAACTGATCAGATTTATCAAGATTATTAAAATTTGGACATTCATGACTTATTTTATTAAACATGTCATATCTTTGTTCTCGGTATAATTCACAGTTCATTAACGCGTGAAACTCATCTTCGATCTCTCCGCTATTGCACTTTAGACAGAGTCTTTGATCAAGGGGAATCACAGGACGCTGATGTCTACCTGTTTCCACCCGGAGATTATGGGCGCTGATCCTAAACTTCATGAAATTTCGTCTCTCGTGGAAGTTACATTCATTGAGATAATCTTCATAAACAAAATTTTTCTTAAATTTAGAAAATGTTCGTAATTTAGCGTTTTCATTTATAGACTGTTTCCACAAATTACAAAATGACGATTTTAGATATGTTGTAGCGGTTTTAAGGTTTATATTATAGATGTCGCTAATATTGGAGAAATCGCCTAATGATTTTATCCAACTAACAAAAGAGTTAATACCACTATTTTCCATATTTTCTGCCTCACACAAACAGTCGTTAATCAAGGATTTAAATATACGTTTTGTTTGAAGCCCGGTCCAATATTTCAAGGTGTTCTTTATTATATCAAGAGCTAATGGATATCTCCCTAGATCGCCAATTATACCATAATTTGATGAATATTTATTTAAACCTAAAAGCCACTTACAATAAGACATGTTTACTTTATCAACTTGACACTTTTTTGATAAATTCTCAACAAAACTTCCAAAGTCTTTAGCTCTACGGTCATTAACATAGCCCCATATTTCCGCACCATAAAGGCAAACTGGTTTGACTGTTTTATCAAAAAGATCAAGACTTACTTTGGGAGAAAAGAATTCACGATCCACTACCGATTTCAGTTTAAAAAGGGCTTTGTGGCCGCGTTCATACATATTGTTTCTTGCGATTGAGAAATTATTACACGCATCAAAAATGACTCCTAGATATTTATAGGACTTTGTATATGCTATGTATTCACCATTAAATTTTATATCTGCATTCTTTGACACTTTACTGTTGTTAGCAATTTCCATAACCATAGTCTTATCTGTATTTACATGAAGTCGCCATTTTTTACAATATTCACCGAGTTCATCAAATTTTTGCTGTATCCCCGATTTTGACGTTGACATTATAACTAAATCATCAGCATATAGAAGGCATTTAACTGTTGAATCGTTTATAACCGGACTATCTTTATCACTTAGACAACCTGGCAGATCGTTGATAAATAGATTAAAGAGAAAAGGACTTAAAACTTCTCCTTGTTTTACCCCAATGTTATTTGTAAAATACTTTGTTTGTTCACCGTCAATTTTTACGCAACTCTCAGAATTATCGTACATGCTATCTTCATTGATACATCTCAATATTTTATTTCGCGATCCAAGTATCGATACACTCTGATGTTACCTAAGTTAAAATGTACAAACAATATGTGTTTGAATTTTCCAGATTTTTTTGTCTGTCATACCAAAAACGAAAATAACGTTTGAAGAAAACTAAAGAAAAGTTTGGACAAAGCTAGTGTTGAATAAATATAACATGTTGAATAAAAAAAGCTACTTATATCATGTATATTATGAATATAAATACTATCAAATAGCTTTTTTGAGAAGGTTTTATAAATTTACTTAGAATCACGATACGTATCGTATCGGATGTCAGGTATCGTGATACGTATCATGATACGTATCGAATCGGCTGGGTGCAGTATCGTCCCAGCTCTAATATATTTACACCATGATGTTACAGCATCTGACTGTTCTATACATTGTACGGATACCAATAACTTACATGTACATGGTTGATAAATTAATTTTTGTAAGAACAATATCAACTGCAAAGTATATTAAAGAGTATGCAAATAACAGAACTATCCACAAGTTATTTTTTGAATGATATTTTTCATGAAATCATAAGTTCCACAACTTAATTGTCACATAACCTTCAACATATCATCATTGTTTTATAATGTATATTATAATGTATACTGACCCCATCCAGAGTATTTCATCATTGGCCAGTCCGTCCCACACACAGGCAGCCAGGCACAGGTCAGTGGCATCTAGATGTGATAAGATAGCCATACTGATCTCTGGGGGTAGGTCCGTCAAGTCGGGGAAGCGTGTAGCTACGGTCCCTGTCTGCTTCCCATCATTCCCTTCTTGCATTCGTTTTAGTACCTGTCCCATTTTCTTTCATCAAATTTCTGTATGCAGAATAAATGAGCTTGGATTCTGAAATGATATAAACAAACTGAAATGATAGTAATCAAACAGATAAGTTTGCTTTGAAATGGATATCATAATGTAAGCCGATTGGATCTGTAATGTATACAAGTTAATATTTTGCCTATGTGAAGTAAAGGCGTAACTTAAGTTGCAGTTGTTGTAAAGTGCCCCGTTAGGTCATGCAGTTAGTAAAATCGTCTGCCAAGATACAGACCTGCCTTCTTTTACAATTTTAGCGTAATTTCTACAATTTTTTATCTAATATTACGCCCTATGCTTTTGCTGCTCAATTTTGCGCGAATCAGAAATATGACTTTTTAAAGTATTATTATCAAAGGAGTAGACTCATGCACGTACATAAACTGATATTCAACAACGTCATAGTGGGAAAAACTTCTGCTTCTACTACGTAATAGCCACAATCAACATGATGATTATTATGCTAATTTGCTATGATGATGTATTTCCTTAAAGTTAAAATCACAGAATCAATTATTTTATATTACGCTTTACTTTCTTAAAATACACTTTCTTGATCAAAATTACAACAGGTAGGCAGGTCTGAAGATAGCCTAGCAGAAGGTTTGATTCCCAGACTGGACACATTTTCCAATTTTTCCATTCCTGTCACACAGAGTCAAATACGATACATTTTAATGTATTGGGGTATGTGTGCGGCGGATTTTTTCTTCGAGGATGACCTATGGAGTAATTAAGTTAATATACATTTATATATGTACAATCAATACTATGTTTACAGAGAAAGAAACTAGAACTGCCTAAAGTGGATGAATTATACCCCCCCCCCCCCCCCCGGAATATTTTCTAAAAACGGATCCATTTATCATTTATGACATAACATTCAATTGCTTACAATGAAGGTCTTAAAGAGGGTCAGAATTCAAGGTCAAATGCTTTGGAATGAAAATGTAGTGCTTAGAATGTTGACATGTATGAAATATAAAAGCCCTATTACTCTGCCCGACATGCTGCAAGAGAAATCTGCTTCAGAACTTCTTAACCTAGGCAGTATTATAAGGTCAAAGTTCAAACTCAAGGTCAATAGGTCAAATGTCTTGGTATTGTAATGGTGAATGTCATTATCGGAAAACAATGACTCGCGCGCCAGCCAATCAGAATCGACGTTATATAATATATGAAATTATTTCTATTGGAAAATTTGCCAACATGGGACTATACAACGAGGTCCCTGAATTGCTGAATAAACAGTCTATTTACATTTTAATTTGTGTTGCGAATAACTTAATTAAGTTTCTATTTTAATTACACGTTTTTATTTAATGTTTATAATTATTTAAAGTGGTTAGATAGGCATGACATAAATGCTTTTAGGAAACAAACATTCCAAAAAATCCATTATAAACATATCATTAATTGAATTAATTATCAGCTTTGACTTGACATGTCTTCATTTTAGTATTACATAATTAGTAGAAATATGTATACTGAATTGTTTTTCTTCAAATGATATCTTTTCAGTAAAATTCATCAATCAGATCAGATATATAATTGTGTACAAACAGTAAACATTAACTTATTATCTATAAAGAAATTGGGGCGAAACCTCTCAAGGCAAACTGTCTCGGGACAAAATTAAGATTTTTCGGGGCTTTAAAACATCCCAGATTCGAAAAAATAGTTGCCAGAGTCACCTAATGCTCGACTGCATAGCATAATATCTCTCATGACAGCCAATTTATTTAAACTCCCTTTCTCAGGCAACAACATATATCTCATCATAAATCACTGAAGCAGAAAAAGTAGGTCAAGGTCAGATTTCAATAGTCAAACCCAAGATGCATCCAATATGCAAGTCTGGTGCATGTAGCACTTATAGTTAGCTCAATATTGCCAATTTAAAGCAAAATCACTGAAGTGGAAAAAGTAGGTCAAGGTCATATTTCAATAGTCTAACCCAAGATGCATCCAATATGCAAGTCTGGTGCATGTAGCACTTATACTTTTCTCAATATTGGCTTTTAAAGGTAAAATAATTCAAGCGGAAAAAGTAGGTCAAGGTCATTTTATGAAAGTTTGATCAAAGATACATCCAATATGCAAGTTTGGTACATGTAGCACTTATACTTTGCTCAATATTGGCTTTTAAAGGCAAAATCATTCAAGCGGAAAAAAGTAGGTCAAGGTCATTTTTTGAAAGTTTGATCAAAGATACATCAAATATGTAAGTTTGGTTCATGTAGCACTTATACTTTGCTCAATATTGGCTTTTAAAGGCAAAATCATTCAAGCGGAAAAAAGTAGGTCAAGGTCATTTTATGAAAGTTTGATCAAAGATACATCCAATATGCAAGTTTGGTACATGTAGCACTTATACTTTGCTCAATATTGGCTTTTAAAGGCAAAATCATTCAAGCGGAAAAAAGTAGGTCAAGGTCATTTTTTGAAAGTTTGATCAAAGATACATCAAATATGTAAGTTTGGTTCATGTAGCACTTATACTTTGCTCAATATTGGCTTTAAAAGGCAAAATCATTCAAGCGGAAAAAAGTAGGTCAAGGTCATTTTATGAAAGTTTGATCAAAGATACATCCAATATGCAAGTTTGGTACATGTAGCACTTATACTTTGCTCAATATTGGCTTTTAAAGGTAAAATCATTCAAGCGGAAAAAAGTAGGTCAAGGTCATTTTATGAAAGTTTGATCAAAGATACATCCAATATGCAAGTTTGGTACATGTAGCACTTATACTTTGCTCAATATTGGCTTTTAAAGGCAAAATCATTCAAGCGGAAAAAAGTAGGTCAAGGTCATTTTTTGAAAGTTTGATCAAAGATACATCAAATATGTAAGTTTGGTACATGTAGCACTTATACTTTGCTCAATATTGGCTTTTAAAGACTTTATTGCTATCTTAACATTTACCTTATCATCTCAACATTTGCCTTATCATTTGAAATAATTTTAAAAATCCCAACCCCAGGGGCTATATCCTCATCTTGATATATTAAATGATGTATAATGAAACATTTGCAACAAAAAAAACCAACAGAATATGAATATAGGAAAGGTAAATGTGTAATCTTAACATTTACCTTATCATCTAGTTCGGACGACGCCGACGCGGACGCCGACGCCGACGCCGACGCCGGGGGTATTGCAATAGCTCTTTTGCACTAAAGTGCAGTCGAGCTAAAAACAACTTGAATTTTAATAAAATTTTTATATGACATTAGAACATAAATATTTATTACCGTAAGTCATGACTGACGGTATACTGTAATCATTCGTAACCTACTTGCACGGATAGAATACCTCTTGGCAATATGATTGGTTGACAATTGCATAAAATGCAAATATCTGTCTAGGTTATTCAGAACCTGTGTTTAAGATTCTCTCACCAGGTCGGCTTAAGAGTCTAGATGACCTGACAAATGAAAGTCATATCGCATCAGTGTATTTTCTTCCAAAATATGCATCGAAAAGTCTTTGTACCGATACGTCCTATAACAATCGCAGATTTTCAAAAATTTCCGTCACTTGAATCGGAAAAAACGCGGAAAAGCCCGGAAATGTGCGATTGGTAAATGCATTTTCTTCCGATTTTTTCTAACTAGAATTTTACAACAGTTACAGTCAGCTAACTGACGGCAAGCTTTTTGTAAAAGCTAATACTTGTCAATATACATGTATAGTAAGATTTTAAGTTTTCACCCTTTCATGGCTTCCTGGGCGCTCCTGAGCTTACATGTATGCCTTAAGGCTTAAAATTCCCCATGATCTGAAGATTACAAGAATAATAAAACGGTCCATGCCCAAATTACATAAGGGATTACGGGTGAAGTGGTTTGCAGGTGCCCGTTTCGGTTCTCGAACCTGGTCATCCGGGCCATAGTCCAACACATTACCAAGTGAACTAAAGGGACATCCCGATAGTCCAGTCATTTGAACATGTACTGAACTATCAGTACTGCACTTCTGGAACCACTACACCCTTCCCTCCTTTCTTGAGGGGTGTTGGTGTAAGTCCCTGCTGTTTGGACACTCTCCAACCCTGGCAGGGTTCTGCATCAGCTCCTGAGCAGATTGAGCTGGCCCACACACTCCAATTTTTCACCTTGTCGCCAATGAAGTAGTTTGCAGGTGCCTGGTCCGGTACTCGAATCCAGGTCCGGTACTCGGATCCCGTTAGTCAAACACTTTACCAAGTGAACTAAAGGGACATCCCGATATCAGTACTGTTGTGAAGTGCAGGTATGTAAATGTTATAAATTAGCTAGGCACAACTAGCAAAATATACTTAGCTAGCCATTGAGCTGTGTGACATCAGAGCAACAAACATACCTCTGTACGATCCAAGGTAAACATCACAACTGAGTTAATAGCATACCTGTCAACTTTGAATTTTTCAAAAGAGGGAGATCTCCCTCTTTGGCAATTGACAAAGAGGGAGATTGCGCGTAAACCATTTTTCGCGACATTTTTTTAAAAATAAATTTGCAACATGTCGTGCGAGCCACCTATCAAATATTGTCATTGAATGTAACCCTACCAAGTCTAAGAAAATGTATAAACAATGATAAATATTTCCATAATACATGATTGTATTTTTTATTACTTCTTGTTCTGCCTTTGTTCATTGTACATGAGTACATCACTTTATGCTGTGGCTAGTAGGTCTTTTTCTGGTGAGAAGACAATAAATTAATAAGTCTTTTCATTCATAACAGAACATATGATCGGGCCTAACGGCAACTGAACTTGCCGTCACTCATGTGTATATGTACACTGACTCCAATCTTTCTGATTTCTTTTTCTTTGAAACGGTTTCAGCTGACCCAGATTGTTTTCTAGTGCCTTCCTGGCTTCCATAAGGCACGGTCCATTTGATATTCAGGGGGGGGCTTGGGTTTTTTGTCGGAGCAAGATTTTTTTTTTTAGCCCCGGACCGGGGCAAAATTATTTTTTTCTTGAAAAGTTGGAGCAAGGAAATTTTTTTATAACAATTGATGTGAATTATATTAAGAATGTTTGTGCTTTTTCAATAGAAATTCTTTATTTTTACTTAAATTACTTTAAACATTACTTTATTTTTATGTAAAAGTTGTATTCACTTCTAAACTGAGAGAGATAAAAGATTTTTACAATATGTGATATATGATTTTCAGTATACAAAATGTATATAAGGTCATGTAAGATGTAAGAGGGCCTGATGCAAGTTTTTACATGTACAAAAAATGTAGAAATGAAAACTAATGAAAAACTTAATTGAATCCTCCTTCCAAGCTTGTATATGAAATTAGACACTTATGGTGATACATGTATCTATAAAAAGTAATGAATTATATTGATAATGTTTCTAAGCATTTTAATTGTTTCAGTCACATGCATATACTTTTGATATTTTAAAATATGAACTTGCCGTTACAGAAGAAAACAATGGTGAGCGAAGCGAGCCAAAAAATTTATATAGAAAGTAAGAACTGCGGCGAGCGAAGCGAGCCGAAAAATTTTCAGGAATTTTAAGCGAATTTTATGGTTATTCTTCAAATTCAGATTACTTGTAAGAGCAAGATTATTTTTTTCTGTCACACCATAAGCAAATTTATTTTTTTCATCAAAATTCAGAGCAAAATTATTTTTTTCGAAAAAAACCCAAGCCCCCCCCAGAATATCAAATGGACCGTGCCTAAGTTATCGATATGTCCAGAATGTCAGAAAGAAATTTTAATCAGTGCTATACAGTATTTAGTCAATAAAACACTTACATCATCAGTTAAACTGTTTTCACAGCTTAATTAATTACCCTTTGGCATCGATATACATGTACACATGCCGTGTCCTGATTGTACATTGTAATGCAAACAACCTGTGTTGTTCACATAATGTAAACAAACTATTATTTTCATATGAAGGATGAAATGTTCCAAAAGTTGAACCAGAGTTATCTTTCTTATATTATGTTAAGCTCAAAACTTGAAAGTGTGAGAAAGCGGGTGATAGGATCGAAACGCGGGACGTCTTCTGCGAGGGAGTAATTCGAACTCTGGAGATAAGTGTAGAAAACACGAGACTACCCCCACCTGGGATCGAACTCGCAACCTTCTGATGTTAAGTCTGACGCTCTACGGAGTGAGCCAAAGAGACATCCCACTGGCCTAGTCTAGTACAAGTGCCAGTTTACTACATAAGGTTCAATGTGGGAGTCTCCTGCGATATGCAGGAGAGTTGGTCTGTACGCAATATTTCCACAAAGTGGATTCTTACTGCGGATTATATATATAGATGACGTATTACAGGTAAAACCTACCACCCATTTTCGAAGTAATATAAATAGGAAATAACACTATAGCACAGGCACATGTAGAAAGAGCATCAATATCCTGTATGGTCATAAGAGAAATCTGGTATCTTATAGAGAGAGAAGGCTTCCGACGAATTTTCAGCTAGAAGTAGCATTTCTGCAATTTTTTGCAGTTGAAGGGCAAAACGGGGTATGACCATAAGATTGATTTGTATACTTCCTAAAACATCAATACTTTGAGAACTTTGAGAGAAATGTTAGCACTCGTAACACTTGATCTGGTCAATCCAATTTTATAGTACCCTTTTCAAAAGGGGCAGCAGCATCATCTTTTAATTCAACAGCCATTAAGGACTGGAATGCTCTCCCCGAGGACATCAAAAGTATAAAAAATAAATGTATTTTTAAAAGACAGGTAAAATGTCATTTGTTAGATAACATGAAAAGGGGACACGAGAGTGAGTTCATATTTTATTAAATGTCGAAGTGCTGTGTATTTTATCATATATATCATGGTGTGATATCATATATATTCATAAAATTGAATGATTCTAGTCAGTGATAAGAACATCTGAGGTTATACTCTTACAGCTTTAGTGCTCATATCATAGAGTTAACCATTAGTGCTCTATAAATGATAACCCTAGTGCTCAAATACATGTATTAATATATATTATAGTATTGCATTGATATGCTCACGTTTACATTCAATATAGAGATAACAGCTGTGCTCTATAATTCTAGTCATAATATTAGTAATACTTAAGTTTGATAAAGTTTATTTTTTGTCTTTAATTAATATATGAATATTTTCTATGGGACCCCAATGGAAATAAGCCTTTTTTAGGCTTTATTGGGTTATCCTAGATAGAGGGCATTTACTTTTTTGTACTTTTTTACTTTATACTTTTGACATATATATCTGATAATTACAGCACTTTTGATTTTAGGTGTTGAATTAATTGTGATAATTTCTGTGATTAGTTTTGTTAATTTTTGATATCTGTGATATTCCTTATGTGTAATTTAATTTGATTAGAGTATGACTCAGATCATGTGATATTGTTTGATAAGCTGACACTTTTTTTTTTTTTTTTTTTTTTTTATTCAAACCATGTGATTGTTTTAATTAGTTGTTAATTAAGTTGATTTAAATCATGTGTTAATTCAAAACTTGTTTTAATAAGTGTAATATATGCCTTTTATCTGAATAAACATTATCTGAATAAACATTATAATTAATAATTCATCCAGAAAGATATCATAACATAGCCTAATCGTCTACCTAAGTTGGACTGTTTTCTACTTTCTGTCTTGAACCTCCATTGCCAGATTAGCTAGTCAGAATCATCCAGGTGTTTTACTTTGCTTACAGTAAACAGAGTAAAGCCTCTGAATGAATCAGTATTTGTCCAATCTGACAATGGAGATTCAAGACAGAAAGTAGAAAACAGTCCAACTTAGGTAGGCGATTAGGCTATATGTTATGAGATCACAGTCACCGCGGCACATGAAAAATGCACCTGAACGTATGTGTAGATCGATTCACACCTTCCTATATACTCCCACAAGTTGTGAAACGAAAATACCCCCCGGCTCGATTCACTCAGTGAAATCAGCACTTTAATCGGTCGGATGTTCACAAGCCAGTGGAATGCATGCACAGAAATGCCATATGTTTTGAATAAAACCAGCAAAAATCAATAAAACAACATTTAAACTCCATTTACCTTGCATTTTAATCGCTTTATACTCCGTCGCCGTCGCAGACATGTTGTACTGGCAAGCCCGGATGTAAACAAATCATCGGAACTCCTGTGCATGCATTCCACACGCTTGTGAACATCCGACCGATTAAAGTACTGATTTCACTGATTGAATCGAGCCGGGGGGTATTTTCGTTTCACAACTTGTGAGAGTATATAGGAAGGTGTGAATAGATCTACACATACGTTCAGGTGCATTTTTCATGTGCCGCGGTGACTGTGATGAGATATTTATGGGTGAATTATTGATGTTTTTAAGGAAGTATAAAAAAAAATTCTTTTTGGTCATACCCCTTTTTGCCCTTCAAACATGACAAATGCAAACATTTCAGATACTACTTCTAGCTGAAAATTCGTCGGAAGCCTTGTTTCTCTATACATATATTCTCTTATCACCTGTAAATGGGTATCATACAAGATATTGATGCTCTTTCTACATGTGCCTGTGCACTATAGGAACCACTCCACATATCCACAGGGACAGTAGCCAGCCCTATTGTATGGTATCAATTTTTTTTCAATTTTAGCAAGACAAAGAACTCAAAATCACGTTTGTCAAGTTTTTGAGACAGAGGTGAACCGCGCGAACAGCAAGCAGAAATTACTAAGTTGGTCAGAGTCAGTTCGTACCGTCTCACAATTTTAGCAACAAAACTTTTTAAATTTGGAACATCGACCCTTACCTTACAGATGCTTATTTCATTTTATGTTAAACGGGGTTACGAACCCCCATACATGGAACTTTTTTTTCCAACTTGTTGAAAATGACGTGGAAGACTTTGTTGACATGCGACGGACAAAATTCAAAGGTGAATATTGATTGGTTAAAAATATTTTTTCGTTGATTAGCTGAATTGTTTTCACGCGCGATAATTCAATATTTATCTTTACCATGTTTAATAGTTGTATATTTCAATGACTGTATTTCAAATTATCTTTTCATAAGCCAATTGATGTTAAACTTCTTCTTCTTTCTTTCTTTGTATGTCCCTCCGCTTGTCGGAGCACTCTCCTTTCTGGAGATAAAAACTGTAAAATCTGTAAAAAACAATATAATCATCATACTAAGAACATCAAAATTAAAAGCATATAATATAATTATAGACAGGATTTAACACTAATCATGATATAAATCCTATGGGAAAATATTTACATAGGGGGCAGGGGATAATACTAATTTTATCACTTCTGTTCAAGATAGACACATGTGTAACAGTCCAAGAGAATACTGAAAACAGCAACATCACACAAACCAATCGCCATGAACCCACTTTTAAAGAGTTATTAGCAATAATATGAATCAAGGCAAAGCCTTATGTGCGAGCGGAGAGAAAAGACACCAAAAATTTTGTAAAACCCTAAAATCTTGATCTCAAAATCAAAAACTTCAAAATAATAACCTTGGGACTCCAGGAATCCCTCCCGCGGTTCAAGCTCGACCTCCCCTTCCCACTGCAAAAAAAAAAAAAAAAAAAAAAAAATGGATCCGTCCCATGTACTTTACACAGACGTAGATCATTAATAAAAATTATCGAGGGAGTCTGAAATCTCTCCCTTTTCCTCTCTAGTGACCTTGAAATCAATTGAAAAAATTCAAATATTCTTCTTTACTAAATAATTATTTCGATCATATCTATCTTGTTTGTTTGATACACTGAAAAGTGTTAGAAAATCACGGCAGTTTTGTGTTACTTTTCCTTCTTGCATTACTACAATAATGTACCATTCTTGCACGTGAAAATGGGCGCACTACTAGCGAGCGGAGCTCGCTGCAAAGGCCCGAAGGGTCTTTGCGAGCGAAGCTCGCATTTATGGTAACGCGTATACGTAAGTATGGGAAAATGCACGAGCAAAAGATATACATACTTGGAGCTGAAAAAGTATGGTAACAGGACCGAGGATACGGGTAAAAGTGACTCGATTCCCTTAAACGACAGAGCAGGAGAACATACCTTGACAAAGTCCCAATAGCTAGAATTCTTCTATTTTATGGCGTAATAAAATTAAGTGAAACTCGCCGAATTTATCGTCAGAAAATCAAAAATTCAGCAGCAACTCCTCCGCCATCTTTATCACTAATGACGACACAACGGTACGTAACTCTGCAGTTTACTTGACGTCATTATCCCTCTATGTGACGTCATTGTAGCAGTGCACCCATTTTCACGTGCAAGAATGGTACATGATTGTAGTAATGCAAGAAGGAAAAGTAACACAAAACTGCCGCGGTTTCTAACACTTTTCAGTGTATCAAACAAACAAGATAGATATGATCGAAATAATTATGTAGTAAAGAAGAAAGATTTGAATTTATTTAAATGGATTTCAAGGTCACTAGAGAGGAAATGGGAGGGATTTCAGACTCCCTTGCTAATGATCTACGTCTGTGTAAAGTTGATAGGACGGATCCAGATTTTTTTTTCGGTCCAGCTTGACCGGCGGGGAGAGATTCCTGGAATCCATTAAAGGTTATGACTTTGAAAAAGTTTTTGATTTTGAGATCAATGTTTTAAGGATTTACAAAATTTTTGGTGTCTTTTTTCTCCGCTCGCACACAAGGCTTTGCCTTGATTCATATTACAATGACGTCACATATAGAGGAATAATGACGTCAAGTATACTACAGAGTTACGTACCGTTGTGTCGTCATTAGTGATAAAGATGGCGGATTAGTTGCTGCTGAATTTCTGATTTTCAGACGAACAATTCGGCGAGTTTCACTTAATTTTATTGCGCCATAAAATAGAAGAATTCTATCCATTGCTACTTTGTCAAGGTATGTTCTCCTGCTCTGTCGTTTAAGGGAATCGAGTCACTTTTACCCATATCCTCGGTCCTGTTACCAAACTTTTTCAGCTCCAAGTATGTATATCTTTTGCTCGTGCATTTTCCCATACTTACGTATACGCGTTGCCATAAATGCGAGCTTCGCTCGCAAAGGCCCTTCGGGCCTTTGCAGCGAGCTCCGCTCGCTATTACAGTTCTACGCAATGTCACTATTTCCAGCACCCTCCCGGGCCATATATCACATCATATATAATTGTAAGATCCGAAGGATATAGAACTCTTATAGACATGGACTTTAAATAATTTCTTGTACTAAACGACATCCCCCCATAAAATTTATAATCAGTTCACCGCGCTGGTGGCCATTTGTAATTTGTTTGTTCTGTAGGTGTAGTCTGTGGCATAGTTTCCTTGTTATGGATTCAACCCTATGCCCTAGGTCTCTGTATTTTTTTCCCACTCTGCAGGGGATGAAAAAGGAACTATCCAATACTAACTTCACTAGACTTTCTTGACTTGTTATATTTTCTGTCCAAAAACTAAGACCCAACTGGGTATCCAGTTGTGCCCTCAACCCCTGAATATATTCAGATCTGATAGGGAGTGTTTCAGAGCATCTTCCGATGATATGACAAATGTCCTCCTTTTCCAGTTTACATAGCGGACAGAGGTCTACTGCATCTTGCCCACGAACAAACCGGCCAGGGGGATAGATGCCAGTCAGCATTCTGGCCTTAACAATACTTCGTTTGACATCCAGGGTGCAGGAATCTACAGTGTCCCATACCGGGTGTGTCTTACCTACTTGTAGTTGTGTTTTTTCACAAAATTTTAATGTAGATTTGTGTTCCAAATCAGCGCGAAGTATATAGTTGTCCAATGTTCACTAACTGACCTCTTTACCATGTTTTTCCATATGTTCTTTGTCGGCAGGTTTGTCTGCAGACTTGGTATATCTGGAAGATTGTACCGTTCAAGCAGTTCTCTGACTTTTGTGAAGAAACTTTCAGTGGAGTATTCTAACACGTTAGATTGTCTATTCATAATTTGCATCAAGGTTTCATTTTCGCTCCGTAAAATTGAGTATAGAAGGCTTAGTTGCCTCTTATGGATCTCGTCTTCAATCGGAAGGAGTCCGATAAGGAGATGAACTGCAGCGGATGCTGTACACATTGGAAGTGATTGGATAGAGCGTAGTGTTTTTCTATGAAAAAGTTCCAGCTCCTCGATATCTCCTTTATGCAGGTGCATTGTTTCGAGACCGGAGAGAAGCCTAGGGATCACATATACTTGGTATATTTTTGTAGAAGTTTTCGGATTTAGCCCATTAAGCCCGTGACATCCTACATTCAGAAGTGAATACAAGGTTCTCCTGGCAATGCTGATTTTCTGTGTGACATTTTGACGTGGTTCTCTCCTTGTGCATCTAAGTAAGCCTAAGTGAGTTGTCTCTTCTGCAATAGCAATTGGCTCATCTCCTAATTTCCAGATTAAATTGTCTTCTGTTTTTACTTTTTGCTTTGTAATTACAACACTCTTTTCTGGATGAATGATGTATCTGTGTCTACATGCATATGAGTGTGCAACATTCAACATAGCTCCAAATTCTTGTGTACACTCAGACATGAGTGAGAGGTCGTCCGCAACAGTCGAACATCCAGCATAGGTTATCCCCACATATTTCCCAAGCTGATTCTCCTCCAGTTCTAACAGTAGTTCATTAATATAGAGCTTGTACAAGTGCGTGGATAAAATGCCTCCTTGTCTAACACCCTGATTTACAGGAAAAGCTAAGCTATAATCTCCCTTCCACTTGACCTTTGAGGTTAGTCCCTCGTACATCCCTTTGACTAGTTTCCAGACACTTAAATTTGTTCCAGTATGGTATAGTTTGTCTAACAGAATATCATAGTGAACAACATCAAATGCTTTTTGACTATCTAGAGTTCCCAAGATGAATGGTACACGTCTCTGTTTTGAGTCTAAGGCTGCCTCTGAGACTAAAAGAGCTGCAATTGCAGGTGATGTGTCTTTTGTAAATCCAAATTGCAGATTTGACTGATTTCTATTCATCGCAGAAAGTCGTATAAGTAGAAGTTTTTCGAATATTTTACCAAATATGGAGGCAACTGTAATCCCTCTGTAACTTTCTACTTTTCTCAAGTTTTTCCCTTTTTTAAAGACTGGGGTAATGTATCCTGTTTTAAATATGTCTTCAAATTGAATAGCATCATTTAAGAGCTGAAATATGTCTTCAAATTGAATAGCATCATTTAAGAGCTGATAAATTTGCAACATGGACCAGACATGCACGTTTCGGGTACCTAACCCTCGTCAGTGATCCTCAAATATAAACAATGTATCAATGTTAAACGTCTTTAAATTCAATAGCATCATTTAAAACCTGATAAATTTACAGCATGGACCAGACATGCACGTTTCGGGTACTAAACCCTCGTCAGTGATCCTTAGTCTAAACAATGTAATATGGTCAAAAAGTATGAAAAATATTATGTCCAAAAATGTACCAAAAGACGTAGCAGAATGGGTGGGATATGATGCTACAGGACCAACGTTTCCGAAATTTCAAGAAGTTTTGTAACAGAAAATTTCAAATGCGTTAAAAAGACAGACGATCAACCAAAGTTGATCGAACTTGGCTACATGTGCCCTCGGGGACTCTTGGTCCACCAGCAGTGACACTCACCAAGTAGTTCAAATGTTAAACGTCTTTAAATTCAATAGCATCATTTAAAACCTGATAAATTTACAGCATGGACCAGACATGCACGTTTCGAGTACTAAACCCTCGTCAGTGATCCTTAGTCTAAACAATGTAATATGGTCAAAAAGTATGAAAAATATTATGTCCAAAAATGTACCAAAAGACATGGCAGAATGGGTGGGATATGATGCTACAGGACCAACGTTTCCGAAATTTCAAGAAGTTTTGTAACAGAAAATTTCAAATGCGTTAAAAAGACAGACGATCAACCAAAGTTGATCGAACTTGGCTACATGTGCCCTCGGGGACTTTTTTCTTGGTCCACCAGCAGTGACACTCACAAAGTAGTTCAAATGTTAAACGTCTTTAAATTCAATAGCATAATTTAAAACCTGATAAATTTACAGCATGGACCAGACATGCACGTTTCGGGTACTAAACCCTCGTCAGTGATCCTTAGTCTAAACAATGTGATATGGTCAAAAAGTATGAAAAATATTATGTCCAAAAATGTACCAAAAGACGTAGCAGAATGGGTGGGATATGATGCTACAGGACCAACGTTTCCGAAATTTCAAGAAGTTTTGTAACAGAAAATTTCAAATGCGTTAAAAAGACAGACGATCAACCAAAGTTGATCGAACTTGGCTACATATGCCCTCGGGGACTCTTGGTCCACCAGCAGTGACACTCACCAAGTAGTTCAAATGTTAAACGTCTTTAAATTCAATAGCATCATTTAAAACCTGATAATTTTACAGCATGGACCAGACATGCACGTTTCGGGTACTTATAATATGCCAAAAAAAGTGTGAAAGTTACTATGTCGAAAAAGCGTACCGAAAGACGTAGCAGGATGAGTGGGATATGATGCTACAGGACCCATTTTTTTGAAACTTCAAGAAATTTTGATAACAGAAATTTTAGAATGCATTGAAGAAATGATCAACCGAAATTGATCGAACTTGGCTACATGTGCCCTCGGGGACTCCTGGTCCAACAGCAGTGACACTCACCAAGTGGTATAAATGTTAAACGTCTTCAAATTGAATAGCATCATTTAAGAGCTGATAAATTGGCAGCATGGACCAGACATGCACGTTTCGGGTACTTAACCCTCGTCAGTGATCCTCAAATCTAAACAATGTAATATGCCAAAAAAATGTCATACTCTGAATGTATTCGAAGTAGCACCCCCTCCAAAAAAAAAAGGGAGATAAAAGAAAAAGAAGAAAAAAAGAAAAAGATCCAGACTGATATTTGCAAGCCACGGGCTCAATGCCAACAACCCTCAATGACACCTGCCCCTTCCCATCTCTCTATAGTCAAAGTTCGAAGATCTATATAAGGAAAGTAAGGTCGGATATTCTTGTTGATCGTTGGCACAGAGCTCTTGTGTTGCAAGCGTCCTTTCGCCTAATATCAATGCAGAAGCTTAATGCCGTGCAAGAGTCTAGGTATGACGAATGTATTCCACAGCAAGAGACATACATGGAAACGAGGAACACCAAATACGACATCAAAACACCAAAAACATAAAAGACTAAATAAATCAACGAGACCAATCGGCAATCGGCACCGACTTAGGGTGCCATGCTAGTAGCAAATGGTCAGTTGATCCTTATTACATGCGAAAGACCCTCCCATTTTCCCGGTTATGTTAATCAACCTCCTTAGTTTAAGGTGACACCACACAAACAAGTATACATTTGGGTATCAAAGTGATACATGGTCAATATTCTAGTCTAGTGTTGTAAGTAAGTTAAAAAAGATGCATCAACCAGATGAGTTTGGGATCTTAAACCCTGTGTACATTGCTAGAACAAAGAGACTTTCTGGACAAAATGGGGTGTCCCAGCACTGTACAAAATGGGGAAGTCCCTTTGGGTACACGTCGAAACATGGCCGCTCTAAAATTTTAAGTTGTACAATCTGCATACTTTTTAAAATAGAAGTTCTGACGTTAACATTTTGAAAAAGATATGGTGATACAAATGTACTAACAATTACATCATTGAAAGTGAAAGGGCTCAGAAGAAAAGCAAATTGAAACATATGGCTGAGGAAATTCCTTTTCGTAGCGCCATCTACAATAAATTTCGTTAAGCAAATAAGTGCTTTGTGTAGTTGTCTTCATGATTTTTACTGCTTATTTCATTTTAATATTTTTGATGTAAATTTGCGTTTCGCTGTTAACATAAAAAGAAAATAAAAACCATCATCTCAATGGTGATAATTTGGATCACGTGGTTCTTTCTATTTATAGAAAAATCTCAAAACATTTTAGATGCTTATAAATATCTTATTATTATATATTTTATCTGTTATCGGTTTTCATGTGATGTATTTCATTCATTGGAAATAAGATGTGACAGAAAAAAAAAGATATGAAGAGTCTGAGTGCTTCAAACATAATGAGCACCGGTACAGTGTTGAGGAAGCATGCAGAATAAGACATCATTGCTTGGAAAAGGAGTTTAACATTTTAACGCAAAATAGATAGAAAAGTCTTGATTATTTGCAATAGGCTTACAATACGTTGAACATATCTCATTGGGATGAAAGAATAATGAATTATTACAATAAATCAAATAATAAGGAAAGAAATGTGGAAATATGACTTTCTCTCACTTGATAAACTTTTATTTGAAAAAAAAGTGGAGCTCGACACGGATTCGAACCAGCGACATTAAGCTCAATCGCCTTAGACCACTCGGCCACAAGCGCTAATGGTGACTGCACCTTAGGTTATAGTTATTAGATATATAATGAACGAAGTCATGTCCAAATTATTGAAATGATGTTTCTAAATTATTTCATATTTATCTATATCTTTTGATATTCACAAACTATTGCAATAAGATGGTAGGTATAGGATGAAGGATTATTTTGAATAGGGTCAGTTTTGGACTTATATTCCCTTGATAGCTAATGCCTGAAAATCTATTGCGAAATATCTAAAGGATGAACTTGAGATTTGCAGCGAAATTTGATATTTATATATATATTATCTTTTTTTTTCTTAGAAATTTTCCATCGATCCGTATTTGACCCCCATCATTTTCTTAGAAAAAATGGCTGGAAAACTAGTTCAGGTTTCCATAGAGTTTAATGTAAACTCTGAAGGCCCATAACTCTTATAGGAACCAACTTTTTCAAAAACGAATTAGTGAAAAATTTTCAATAAATTGTCACATCAGAACTGTATCATAAGTTTATAAGTTCAAACTTAATAAATGAGTGAACCAATCATCCCTTATTATACATCTAACGCCTTAAAATATTCGTTATCTTTGTTTATAACAAACGTACGTACAACGTTGCACTTAACATTTCTATTATTTGATTACATTTTATCGAGAAAGTGGTTCTATTCTTCAGTTCAAGCCTTCTAAAAAGAAGAAGTATGATTATTCATATTAATGTTTTCATCAGATAACGAGAAGTAGCTTCATGACGTACATGATTCAAGGATATTTTTGAAATATTCTGTGTATCGCTTCTCTCGACACAACACAACTTATATGGGGATTTTCGGCATATGAATAGGACTTCAATCACGCATTGTTCAACAAATATACCGGTTCCTTTTGGTTCTTATGGGCATTGGGAGGGAGGGAAAAGCAATTCTAACACAGGTCCTCACTTTCTTTTCACACATACTATCCCTTACGTATCACTCACTACCCTCTCCCCGTCATAGAGCCCGACATGCCAAGGTGGGGCCTGTGTCGTTCCTTCTCCTCCTCTTTGGGGGGGGGGGGAAGGGGGGGGGGGTAATAAAGAAAAAGAAAGAAAAAAAGAAAAAAGGAAAGAAAGAAAAAAAGAAGTAACAAATACTTTTTATGGCCTCCTTCCTCCCCTACAGCCATCCAACTCCACCATTTATTGATTAAAGTATGCACAGTTTGTTTTTATGCTCAAACGTCCACCAGTAGGAAGTCTGGTTAAGAGGATTTACTACAATGGGTTTTTTTTTATTTTAAACATATTGAAACATCCCCCCTCTACAGCTTCCCAAAAGTTTATAGCGTTTCTATTTGAAAAGATTATTAATTCAGCTTAAATTTAGAGATTCCCTGGTAAACGTTTCAGCATTTACAAAATATTTACATGGTGCAGTTAAATAATGGCATTTCTGGAATGGCAACATTAGCATTTCTTGCATTTCTCCTTTTTCAATACAAGATGAATTGAAAGTAATCTTCACAGTGTGACCATTCTGTTCCAGTTCAAGAAGAAACAAATATTGGAGGAGGGGGATTAATAAAGAAAAAGAAAGAAATAAGAAGGGGGGGGGGGGGGGTAATAAAGAAATAGAAAGAAAAAAAAGAAGAAACAAATATTTAGGGGGAAAATTTATGAATATCACCAAGATAAATGAAATCATAGTACAGTGTTAACGCGAATGTAAAATAAAGTAGCACAAGCGGTACTCTCTACATAACAAATACGATTTTGGTTACAGCACCAAACACAAGATCCCCAATCCCGGATAAGAAAACAAAGGCTAGGCATAGACAGCAAGAGACATACATGGAAACGAGGAACACCAAATACGACATCAAAACCGCAAAAATATAAAAGACTAAATAAATCAACGAGATCAATCGGCAATCGGCACCGACTTAGGGTGCCATGCTAGTAGCAAATGGTCAGTTGATCCTTATTACATGTGAAAGACCCTCCCATTTTCCCGGTTTTGTATAACAACCTCCTTAGTTAAAGATCACCACACAAACAAGTATACATTTGGGTATCAAAGTGATACATGGTCAATATTCTAGTCTAGTGTTGTAAGTTAAAAAAGATGCATCAACCAGATGAGTTTGGGATCTTAAACCCTGTGTACATTGCTAGAACAAAGAGACTTTCTGGACAAAATGGGGTGTCCCAGCACTGTACAAAATGGGGAAGTCCCTTTGGGTCACGTCGAAACATGGCCGCTCTAAAATTTTAAGTTGTACAATCTGCATACTTTTTAAAATAGAAGTTCTGACGTTAACATTTTGAAAAAGATATGGTGATACAAATGTACTAACAATTACATCATTGAAAGTGAAAGGGTTCAGAAGAAAAGCAAATTGAAACATATGGCTGAGGAAATTCCTTTTTGTAGCGCCATCTACAATAAATTTCGTTAAGCAAATAAGTGCTTTGTGTAGTTGTCTTCATGATTTTTACTGCTTATTTCATTTTAATATTTTTGATGTAAATTTGCGTTTCGCTGTTAACATAAAAAGAAAATAAAAACCATCATCTCAATGGTGATAATTTGGATCACGTGGTTCTTTCTACTTATAGAAAAATCTCAAAACATTTTAGATGCTTATAATATCATTTATCCTCTAAAGGATAAATGAATTTTATCTCAACGAATAAGCATAATATAACCTTCCTTCACATATAAACATGCATGTCTGGTCCACGCTGTTAATTAATATGCCTTTAAATGATGCCAATGATTAACATTAACTAAGTTCTAAGGAAGATAACTCCATCACCCTTGACCGCGTCGAGTGGATTGCGCAGACTCTGGCTGTGACACTTCCGGTCTAACTCTAGCGTGTTTTCAGTATCAGTGAGGAGCAAAATCATTATAAACATTTCACCAAAACTTTCGCTTTTTCTAGTAACATGATCTGTGCACCTATATAGTTAAAAACTCGTAGTGTACTCCAACGTCGAGAGATGTTTTTCTGGTCATCGTGCTGTGTTAGCCTTTTCATGCCTGCGATGGGGTTTGATTTAGTGGTAGCCTAAAGTCGGTAAAGTATAATAGTATCGTCCAATTTTATTTGACGTGCCTACAGTAAGGTAAGAGTGATTTGTGCACATGTGAGCTTGCCTCGAATTAGATGAAAGCACGACATAGATGAATTTTCGTTTAACTGTTTTATATAAGCCTGTACTTATATGTAGCTCACCTGTGTCACAATATTACAGACTTCGAATTGTCTTCCACCGGGCATGTTACATGTATTCATGCTGTCAAATTATTTTTTATCACTTGCTACAGATTTACTTTATATTTATAACTCAATTTTTATTAAGTATTTAAAAGTCGTGTTTAAGAATAATGGTAGTGTTCAATACACATGCCCACTTGTCTCGGCAATTTTATATCACTCTCTTGTCCCTAATTTTGTGCACACACATATATCTGTTATTTATGTAATATTTATTGATTTACCTGTTTACTCATTCATTTATTTATCTGTTTGATTTTTATTTATTTATTTATTTATTTATTTATTTATTTATTTATTTATTTATTTATTTATTTATTTATTTATTTATCTATCTATTCATTTATTTATTTACTTATTTATTTAGTTATTCATTTATTTACTAGTATTTATTGAGTCATTTAACATATTTGTTCAATTTATCATGTCCTGTTGGGTCTTGTTGTTGTCGTGCTATCAATCATAAATTCTTAATTGCAACATTGATTACATGTTCACAGTACATGTAAGACAATACGAATGCAAGATTTCCCTAATACAATGATGCGGCATCTGGTTATTTAGCTCATTACACCATTCCACATTACCCTTATCATTTCGATCGTAAATATCAGTACAGCTCTAGCGGATATTGTTGTCAGTGCCTTCGACCCAAGTTCAGCAAACAACAATAGACATTTACCAGTTTTACAGCATGCGAGGTCAGAGGTTAAGCACATGACATTCCTCCACTGCCACGATCGCTTATTATGATTCTGCTGTTTCAGTCGTGGTACCAGGTGGTTTCCTCTATATTTTGTCCTATCATTCTATTCGATGTACGATCTTGTTCTTGATCTTTGAATCACTTTGCCTTGCATGGCTCTCGATTGGCCTGAATCGCTCCCATTCCCAAATCAAAATTGTTTTCCCAATTTTTTGACTAATTTTCCCAATTTGACGCTTTAAAAAATTGAAAAAAGAGTTTAAATTTTAGGTGAAATTTCACAGAGATCTGTTTAAAGGGGCATTTGAATTAGAAATAACATTCTATTCATATGCAGTGCTTATACTTTTTTTCCATTTTGAGAAAACATCTATTTATTTTCAAAATTTCACCGGCCTCGGCTCCTGTCCCAAAAAGGGAAGTGAGAGCACTGTTAATCATTCTAGCGCTCTTGCTTTCCGATAGTAATATGCCTTTTATTTATTTCGTATTTCTATCAATTTTGATCGAACGTTCTTTACATTTTAGTGTGAATATCTCCGTGTGAACGAGCAAGATATAGACTTTCGGGTAACCTATAGTCCATTGATCAGGGTATTTCGGAAACGTCAAACGCGAGATATGGATCTGTTGTTGCGGCATTCTTCTTCCGTAATGTAGCAGTTGTATACTGCCGGCTAGGCGTTAGAAATTGATGATGCTTTTATATTGCTTTTGGGCCGATATAAGAAATAAATTTTATTAAGGGATAAATCATAAACATGATAAAAGAACAATCGACATTAGTAAAATATTCGTAGAATAGCGTCATACGTATACGAATAGCATATGATTTTGGAAATAAAGTAAATTATTTATCTCGTATAGATAGAATTGAATTTTTTAGGCTTTATCATTATGATAGAGGGCGCTAGGAATTCATTTCCTCTTCTCACATCCAGTTGATATATCTTTAAAGAACGTACGTTTGACGCAATAAATTCGATACGAACATATATTATATGCCACTAGTATCTATCAAATGTCACCATAAAAACAAAACAAAACAAAAACAAAAACCCTAACCCCCCCCCCCCCCCCCCTTGTACATGTTGTAAGAAACAAAACAAAAACAAATAAATGATTGAAATAAATGATTAATTAAAATTATATTTTATAGAAAACCAAAAAATGATAATAATACATTGTACATATTATTTCCTATAACAAATACAGGATTCTACTAAATTCCTATATATAAAAAAAAAGAATATTTCATAAATCTTATATTTTGGGCTCTTCATCTGAAAGTTTGCATCTCAAATTCGTTATTGCTTTATGTAAAATTTCACATGTACAAACTGTATTTTGCAACAATTTGTCAAAAGTGTCTTTTTCAAAAGTGCCTTAAAAAAAAAAAAAAATATGACTAGCTTCGCTCGCCACCTATATACACTTCATATCGTATTAATTTCAATGTCTCATTTAATTGATTTAAGTATGACGTGAAAGGGATTCCTGGAGGCAAATATTCTGTCAAAATTCCTTAATTTATTTTGGATTTTATGCTTGAAAAGTCCTATAATTATCCTATTTTTCTCGAAAAATTCCAATATTTGTCTTATATCTCCATGTAACATATACCTATATTCCTATAATTTGAAAGATTATAATAAGAATAAAGCTATAAATTAATCAATAAAAATAAATAAATAAACCAAATTCTGAAGTTGTTCTTATTCTATTCCCCTCGTCAATTTATGTTTGTTTTTAAGTTAACCTAATACATTCGTAAGAAGATGAGGCTTAATCATTCATGCACGACGCTTCAAGCAGTCTAACGTATTGATTTCCAACAAATTTATTACTTACATGTAAGTAACGACTGTAATAATTTTTCTGTCGATCAATGTATAATAATAATAATAAAAAAAAAAAAAAAAAAAAAACAACCGACACACAAACTATAAAATCCGCGAAGCGAAACATGGGAAACTTTCAATCCGTTTTACAGTCTCAAAGTCGAAAATGCATAACATTTCTTTTTTTCAGAATTTCCATGGGAACCACAAAGTTTTATTCGCTTTTCTGTTCAATCGCTTCCTTGACAGTCTAAATATTAGTAAAATTTTGCTCAAAATTGTCTAAACATGTCAGTGCCTCTTCTTCTCCGAGCCCTGTAGAGTTATAGTTCTTAACAATGTTACCCTTTACTCAGTCCTAATTATATATACTGCTATCCAATATACGATATATATACTATGCGAATATCCCTGGCCTCTTATTCAAAATTAAAGCTTATGAATGGGTTTTTCCTACATTACAAAATCTACAATTTACATAATTTTGATAACCCGTCAAGAAAGAGTATTTTTTCTCTATGGTCAAAAGTGGCTTTAATGAGCAGTATGAAATGTCATCCTCACAATATCGAATTCAACTGGTGAAATGTATCGTGTGACGTGTAATACACGTGAATCAGCATATGTATGGGAAAATGAGACTTATCTACATTATTTCGTCATTGTAGTATTTCTTCCAATACTTGGTGCCTTGTAATCTTTACTTGCCTTACTCATCAGGTTAAAATTTTCCCCTGAGATGGGTCAAGGTCAGCGTTTATCCCCTTATATAATATGAACAGATTGTCGTTTTCGGAATGTATCTTTCATCTATGTAAAGATCTGCATCATACACAATATAGCGATATTGTCGATGTAGACCATTTATTTAGTGGCATTTTCGAACAATAATTTTCTGTTATGCCTATGCTACATTCGAAAATAGAACTCAATATGGCAGTTCTGTCATGGCGCTCAGTTTCTGCAAAATCGGCCGCTTTGTGGCGGATGCCTTTCGAGGGTTATCACCAATAATCCTCGAAAGTCATTATGGCAGAATTTTGCTTTTAAACCTCGCTTCAGTTTCTGTTGTCTTCCAGACTCTGGGCCAATAATTGGGGTTTATTATTAATTTGTATTGATTATCTACGACATATACAATTGAATGTCGTCGTAGACCATTGATTATTTTTATTGTCAAAATATGGATTTATTGATATTGAAATATTGGACATTTATATGAACTATTGAACTTTGAACTATGAACTATTGAGCATTGAAGTTCATGAACAATTGAACTGAACTTACATTCAAGAACTAAGAAATATGAACTTACTAAGCATTTGCTTTATTGAATTTATTTGCCTTAAATTCTGCATTGAGTTCATGAACTATTATTGATTATTTATTTTAAATAAAGCCATGACATGAACCGCCAACCATATCTTCCTTTGCTTTATTCTGTGGAGATAATATCATTTATCCTCTAAAGGATAAATGAATTTTATCTCAACGAATAAGCATAATATAACCTTCCTTCACATATAAACATGCATGTCTGGTCCACGCTGTTAATTAATATGCCTTTAAATGATGCCAATGATTAACATTAACTAAGTTCTAAGGAAGATAACTCCATCACCCTTGACCGCGTCGAGTGGATTGCGCAGACTCTGGCTGTGACACTTCCGGTCTAACTCTAGCGTGTTTTCAGTATCAGTGAGGAGCAAAATCATTATAAACATTTCACCAAAAAACCCTCTCCTCCACACCCTTTCTTTATTTTTATGATTCATTACAACGTATTTCAATCTATAGATGTGCTTATTTCCTAACATTTAAACATGCATCATATTTATACAATTAATATTCTATTGCAGGGTTTACATTCATCTCCTCCTTCTGCGCTTGTTTTATTTTTATTTCAGCAATATTCTAAGCTCGGGATTACCCTCGACGTTAATTCGCCATTGATGGGACTTGAAGATATACCATGGAGCCTTAATTGCCTACATCCGTGAACCTCTTACATCGGACCTTTCATCCTCCAATTTTCCTACCTTGGGATCGCGTGAAGCTCCGAACATTTCGTTTGCGGTGACTGTGACATCATTTAGTTCCGAGTGCGGCAGTGATATAACATGCCCAGTTTTCAGAGGATTTTTCCCCAACACAAAAACTGGGTTTTTCATCTCTGTTTTTCCTCTGGGTTTGGTATATCACGATCTTCATCACTGATTTGTTAACAGTTTCTATACATTTATCAAGGCAGCGTTTAGCGTCTACAATCAACTGTTCAAGTGTTTCACGACATTTTAATTCCGAATCTTAACCAATTTTGCCGGAAGCCCCGCTCCAGATCCGGAATCCAACTCACCCGCTCATACCACCTTGCATTAATTGCGTCATGGCTTCTCTTTCCTGACGTTCATTGGTTCAAAACAGTGCAGTTCTACAACTGTCTTAGCGTTCGGCAGAATTTTGCTTTTAAACCTCGCTTCAGTTTCTGTTGTCTTCCAGACTCTGGGCCAATAATTGGGGTTTATTATTAATTTGTATTGATTATCTACGACATATACAATTGAATGTCGTCGTAGACCATTGATTATTTTTATTGTCAAAATATGGATTTATTGATATTGAAATATTGGACATTTATATGAACTATTGAACTTTGAACTATGAACTATTGAGCATTGAAGTTCATGAACAATTGAACTGAACTTACATTCAAGAACTAAGAAATATGAACTTACTAAGCATTTGCTTTATTGAATTTATTTGCCTTAAATTCTGCATTGAGTTCATGAACTATTATTGATTATTTATTTTAAATAAAGCCATGACATGAACCGCCAACCATATCTTCCTTTGCTTTATTCTGTGGAGATAAATATCTTATTATTATATATTTTATCTGTTATCGGTTTTCATGTGATGTATTTCATTCATTGGAAATAAGATGTGACAGAAAAAAAAAGATATGAAGAGTCTGACTGCTTCAAACATAATGAGCACCGGTACAGTGTTGAGGAAGCATGCAGAATAAGACATCATTGCTTGGAAAAGGAGTTAAACATTTTAACGCAAAATAGATAGAAAAGTCTTGATTATTTGCAATAGGCTTACAATACGTTGAACATATCTCATTGGGATGAAAGAATAATGAATTATTACAATAAATCAAATAATAAGGAAAGAAATGTGGAAATATGACTTTCTCTCACTTGATAAACTTTTATTTGAAAAAAAAGTGGAGCTCGACACAGATTTGAACCAGCGACATTAAGCTCAATAGTGCAAAGGCAAGCGCCTTAGACCACTCGGCCATAAGCGCTAATAGTTACTGCACCTTAGGTTATAGTTATTAGATATATAATGAACGAAGTCATGTCCAATTATTGAAATGATGTTTCTAAATTATTTCATATTTATCTATATCTTTTGATATTCACAAACTATTGCAATAAGATGGTAGGTATAGGATGAAGGATTATTTTGAATAGGGTCAGTTTTGGACTTATATTCCCTTGATAGCTAATGCCTGAAAATCTATTGCGAAATATCTAAAGGTTGAACTTGAGATTTGCAGCGAAATTTGATATTTATATATATATTATCTTTTTTTTTTCTTAGAAATTTTCCATCGATCCGTATTTGACCCCCATCATTTTCTTAGAAAAAATGGCTGGAAAACTAGTTCAGGTTTCCATAGAGTTTAATGTAAACTCTGAAGGCCCATAACTCTTATAGGAACCAACTTTTTCAAAAACGAATTAGTGAAAAATTTTCAATAAATTGTCACATCAGAACTGTATCATAAGTTTATAAGTTCAAACTTAATAAATGGGTGAACCAATCATCCCTTATTATACATCTAACGCCTTAAAATATTCGTTATCTTTGTTTACATGTATAACAAACGTACGTACAACGTTGCACTTAACATTTCTATTATTTGATTACATTTTATCGAGAAAGTGGTTCTATTCTTCAGTTCAAGGCTTCTAAAAAGAAGAAGTATGATTATTCATATTAATGTTTTCATCAGATAACAAGAAGTAGCTTCATGACGTACATGATTCAAGGATATTTTTGAAATATTCTGTGTATCGCTTCTCTCGACACAACACAACTTATATGGGGATTTTCGGCATATGAATAGGACTTCAATCACGCATTGTTCAACAAATATACCGGTTCCTTTTGGTTCTTATGGGCATTGGGAGGGAGGGAAAAGCAATTCTAACACAGGTCCTCACTTTCTTTTCACACATACTATCCTTTACGTATCACTCACTACCCTCTCCCCGTCATAGAGCCCGACATGCCAAGGTGGGGCCTGTGTCGTTCCTTCTCCTCCTCTTTGGGGGGGGGAAGGGGGGGGGGGGGTAATAAAGAAAAAGAAAGAAAAAAAAAGAAAAAAGGAAAGAAAGAAAAAATGAAGAAACAAATACTTTTTTATGGCCTCCTTCCTCCCCTACAGCCATCCAACTCCACCATTTATTGATTAAAGTATGCACAGTTTGTTTTTATGCTGAAACGTCCACCAGTAGGAAGTCTGGTTAAGAGGATTTACTACAATGGGTTTTTTATTTTAAACATATTGAAACATCCCCCCTCTACAGCTTCCCAAAAGTTTATAGCGTTTCTATTTTAAAGGATTATTTCTTCAGCTTAAATTTAGAGATTCCCTGGTAAACGTTTCAGCATTTACAAAATATTTACATGGTGCAGTTAAATAATGGCATTTCTGGAATGGCAACATTAGCATTTCTTGCATTTCTCCTTTTTCAATACAAGATGAATTGAAAGTAATCTTCACAGTGTGACCATTCTGTTCCAGTTCAAGAAGAAACAAATATTGGGGGGGGGAGGTTAATAAAGAAAAAGAAAGAAATAAGAAGGGGGGGGGGTAATAAAGAAATAGAAAGAAAAAAAAAAAGAAGAAACAAATATTTAGGGGGAAAATTTATGAATATCACCAAGATAAATAAAATCATAGTACAGTGTTAACGCGAATGTAAAATAAAGTAGCACAAGCGGTATTCTCTACATAACAAATACGATTTTGGTTACAGCACCAAACACAAGATCCCCAATCCCGGATAAGAAAACAAAGGCTAGGCATAGACAGCAAGAGACATACATGGAAACGAGGAACACCAAATACGACATCAAAACCGCAAAAATATAAAAGACTAAATAAATCAACGAGCCCAATCGGCAATCGGCACCGACTAAGGGTGCCATGCTAGTAGCAAATGGTCAGTTGATCCTTATTACATGTGAAAGACCCTCCCATTTTCCCGGTTTTGTATAACAACCTCCTCAGTTAAAGATCACCACACAAACAAGTATACATTTGGGTATCAAAGTGATACATGGTCAATATTCTAGTCTAGTGTTGTAAGTTAAAAAAGATGCATCAACCAGATGAGTTTGGGATCCTAAACCCTGGGTACATTGCTAGAACAAAGAGCCAAAATGGGGTGTCCCAGCACTGTACAAAATGGGGAAGTCCCTTCGGGTACACGTCAAAACATGGCCGCTCTAAACTTTTAAGTTGTACAATCTGCATACTTTTTAAAATAGAAGTTCTGACGTTAACATTTTGAAAAAGATATGGTGATACAAATGTACTAACAATTATATCATTGAAAGTGAAAGGGTTCAGAAGAAAAGCAAATTGAAACATATGGCTGAGGAAATTCCTTTTCGTAGCGCCATCTACAATAAATTTCGTTAAGCAAATAAGTGCTTTGTGTAGTTGTCTTCATGATTTTTACTGCTTATTTCATTTTAATATTTTTGATGTAAATTTGCGTTTCGCTGTTAACATAAAAAGAAAATAAAAACCATCATCTCAATGGTGATAATTTGGATCACGTGGTTCTTTCTATTTATAGAAGAATCTCAAAACATTTTAGATGCTTATAAATATCTTATTATTATATATTTTATCTGTTATCGGTTTTCATGTGATGTATTTCATTCATTGGAAATAAGATGTGACAGAAAAAAAAAGATATGAAGAGTCTGAGTGCTTCAAACATAATGAGCACCGGTACAGTGTTGAGGAAGCATGCAGAATAAGACATCATTGCTTGAAAAAGGAGTTAAACATTTTAACGCAAAATAGATAGAAAAGTCTTGATTATTTGCAATAGGCTTACAATACGTTGAACATATCTCATTGGGATGAAAGAATAATGAATTATTACAATAAATCAAATAATAAGGAAAGAAATGTGGAAATATGACTTTCTCTCACTTGATAAACTTTTATTTGAAAAGAAAGTGGAGCTCGACACTGATTTGAACCAGCGACATTAAGCTCAATAGTGCAAAGGCAAGCGCCTTAGACCACTCGGCCACAAGCGCTAATAGTGACTGCACCTTAGGTTATAGTTATTAGATATATAATGAACGAAGTCATGTCCAATTATTGAAATGATGTTTCTAAATTATTTCATATTTTTCTATATCTTTTGATATTCACAAACTATTGCAATAAGATGGTAGGTATAGGATGAAGGATTATTTTGAATAGGGTCAGTTTTGGACTTATATTCCCTTGATAGCTAATGCCTGAAAATCTATTGCGAAATATCTAAAGGTTGAACTTGAGATTTGCAGCGAAATTTGATATATATATATATATTATCTTTTTTTTTCTTAGAAATTTTCCATCGATCCGTATTTGACCCCCATCATTTTCTTAGAAAAAAATGGCTGAAAAACTAGTTCAGGTTTCCATAGAGTTTAATGTAAACTCTGAAGTCCCATAACTCTTATAGGAACCAACTTTTTCAAAAACGAATTAGTGAAAAATTTTCAATAAATTGTCACATCAGAACTGTATCATAAGTTTATAAGTTCAAACTTAATAAATGGGTGAACCAATCATCCCTTATTATACATCTAACGCCTTAAAATATTCGTTATCTTTGTTTATAACAAACGTACGTACAACGTTGCACTTAACATTTCTATTATTTGATTACATTTTATCGAGAAAGTGGTTCTATTCTTCAGTTCAAGCCTTCTAAAAAGAAGAAGTATGATTATTCATATTAATGTTTTCATCAGATAACGAGAAGTAGCTTCATGACGTACATGATTCAAGGATATTTTTGAAATATTCTGTGTATCGCTTCTCTCGACACAACACAACTTATATGGGGATTTTCGGCATATGAATAGGACTTCAATCACGCATTGTTCAACAAATATACCGGTTCCTTTTGGTTCTTATGGGCATTGGGAGGGAGGGAAAAGCAATTCTAACACAGGTCCTCACTTTCTTTTCACACATACTATCCCTTACGTATCACTCACTACCCTCTCTCCCCGTCATAGAGCCCGACATGCCAAGGTGGGGCCTGTGTCGTTCCTTCTCCTCCTCTTTGGGGGGGGGGGGAAGGGGGGGGGGGGGTAATAAAGAAAAAGAAAGAAAAAAGAGAAAAAAGGAAAGAAAGAAAAAATGAAGAAACAAATACTTTTTTATGGCCTCCTTCCTCCCCTACAGCCATCCAACTCCACCATTTATTGATTAAAGTATGCACAGTTTGTTTTTATGCTGAAACGTCCACCAGTAGGAAGTCTGGTTAAGAGGATTTACTACAATGGGTTTTTTATTTTAAACATATTGAAACATCCCCCCTCTACAGCTTCCCAAAAGTTTATAGCGTTTCTATTTTAAAGGATTATTTCTTCAGCTTAAATTTAGAGATTCCCTGGTAAACGTTTCAGCATTTACAAAATATTTACATGGTGCAGTTAAATAATGGCATTTCTGGAATGGCAACATTAGCATTTCTTGCATTTCTCCTTTTTCAATACAAGATGAATTGAAAGTAATCTTCACAGTGTGACCATTCTGTTCCAGTTCAAGAAGAAACAAATATTGGGGGGGGGGGGGGGGAGGTTAATAAAGAAAAAGAAAGAAATAAGAAGGGGGGGGGGTAATAAAGAAATAGAAAGAAAAAAAAAAGAAGAAACAAATATTTAGGGGGAAAATTTATGAATATCACCAAGATAAATAAAATCATAGTACAGTGTTAACGCGAATGTAAAATAAAGTAGCACAAGCGGTACTCTCTACATAACAAATACGATTTTGGTTACAGCACCAAACACAAGATCCCCAATCCCGGATAAGAAAACAAAGGCTAGGCATAGACAGCAAGAGACATACATGGAAACGAGGAACACCAAATACGACATCAAAACCGCAAAAATATAAAAGACTAAATAAATCAACGAGCCCAATCGGCAATCGGCACCGACTTAGGGTGCCATGCTAGTAGCAAATGGTCAGTTGATCCTTATTACATGTGAAAGACCCTCCCATTTTCCCGGTTTTGTATAACAACCTCCTCAGTTAAAGATCACCACACAAACAAGTATACATTTGGGTATCAAAGTGATACATGGTCAATATTCTAGTCTAGTGTTGTAAGTTAAAAAAGATGCATCAACCAGATGAGTTTGGGATCCTAAACCCTGGGTACATTGCTAGAACAAAGAGCCAAAATGGGGTGTCCCAGCACTGTACAAAATGGGGAAGTCCCTTCGGGTACACGTCAAAACATGGCCGCTCTAAACTTTTAAGTTGTACAATCTGCATACTTTTTAAAATAGAAGTTCTGACGTTAACATTTTGAAAAAGATATGGTTATACAAATGTACTAACAATTACATCATTGAAAGTGAAAGGGTTCAGAAGAAAAGCAAATTGAAACATATGGCTGAGGAAATTCCTTTTCGTAGCGCCATCTACAATAAATTTCGTTAAGCAAATAAGTGCTTTGTGTAGTTGTCTTCATGATTTTTACTGCTTATTTCATTTTAATATTTTTGATGTAAATTTGCGTTTCGCTGTTAACATAAAAAGAAAATAAAAACCATCATCTCAATGGTGATAATTTGGATCACGTGGTTCTTTCTATTTATAGAAAAATCTCAAAACATTTTAGATGCTTATAAATATCTTATTATTATATATTTTATCTGTTATCGGTTTTCATGTGATGTATTTCATTCATTGGAAATAAGATGTGACAGAAAAAAAAAGATATGAAGAGTCTGACTGCTTCAAACATAATGAGCACCGGTACAGTGTTGAGGAAGCATGCAGAATAAGACATCATTGCTTGGAAAAGGAGTTAAACATTTTAACGCAAAATAGATAGAAAAGTCTTGATTATTTGCAATAGGCTTACAATACGTTGAACATATCTCATTGGGATGAAAGAATAATGAATTATTACAATAAATCAAATAATAAGGAAAGAAATGTGGAAATATGACTTTCTCTCACTTGATAAACTTTTATTTGAAAAAAAAGTGGAGCTCGACACGGATTTGAACCAGCGACATTAAGCTCAATAGTGCAAAGGCAAGCGCCTTAGACCACTCGGCCACAAGTGCTAATAGTGACTGTACCTTAGGTTATAGTTATTTGATATATAATGAACGAAGTCATGTCCAATTATTGAAATGATGTTTCTAAATTATTTCATATTTATCTATATCTTTTGATATTCACAAACTATTGCAATAAGATGGTAGGTATAGGATGAAGGATTATTTTGAATAGGGTCAGTTTTGGACTTATATTCCCTTGATAGCTAATGCCTGAAAATCTATTGCGAAATATCTAAAGGTTGAACTTGAGAATTGCAGCGAAATTTGATATATATATATATATATTATCTTTTTTTTTCTTAGAAATTTTCCATCGATCCGTATTTGACCCCCATCATTTTCTTAGAAAAAAATGGCTGAAAAACTAGTTCAGGTTTCCATAGAGTTTAATGTAAACTCTGAAGGCCCATAACTCTTATAGGAACCAACTTTTTCAAAAACGAATTAGTGAAAAATTTTCAATAAATTGTCACATCAGAACTGTATCATAAGTTTATAAGTTCAAACTTAATAAATGGGTGAACCAGTCATCCCTTATTATACATCTAACGCCTTAAAATATTCGTTATCTTTGTTTATAACAAACGTACGTACAACGTTGCACTTAACATTTCTATTATTTGATTACATTTTATCGAGAAAGTGGTTCTATTCTTCAGTTCAAGCCTTCTAAAAAGAAGAAGTATGATTATTCATATTAATGTTTTCATCAGATAACGAGAAGTAGCTTCATGACGTACATGATTCAAGGATATTTTTGAAATATTCTGTGTATCGCTTCTCTCGACACAACACAACTTATATGGGGATTTTCGGCATATGAATAGGACTTCAATCACGCATTGTTCAACAAATATACCGGTTCCTTTGGTTCTTATGGGCATTGGGAGGGAGGGAAAAGCAATTCTAACACAGGTCCTCACTTTCTTTTCACACATACTATCCCTAACGTATCACTCACTACCCTCTCCCCGTCATAGAGCCCGACATGCCAAGGTGGGGCCTGTGTCGTTCCTTCTCCTCCTCTTTGGGGGGGGGGGAAGGGGGGGGGGGTAATAAAGAAAAAGAAAGAAAAAAGAGAAAAAAGGAAAGAAAGAAAAAAGAAGAAACAAATACTTTTTTATGGCCTCCTTCCTCCCCTACAGCCATCCAACTCCACCATTTATTGATTAAAGTATGCACAGTTTGTTTTTATGCTGAAACGTCCACCAGTAGGAAGTCTGGTTAAGAGGATTTACTTCAATGGTTTTTTTTATTTTAAACATATTGAAACATCCCCCCTCTACAGCTTCCCAAAAGTTTATAGCGTTTCTATTTTAAAAGATTATTTCTTCAGCTTAAATTTAGAGATTCCCTGGTAAACGTTTCAGCATTTACAAAATATTTACATGGTGCAGTTAAATAATGGCATTTCTGGAATGGCAACATTAGCATTTCTTGCATTTCTCCTTTTTCAATACAAGATGAATTGAAAGTAATCTTCACAGTGTGACCATTCTGTTCCAGTTCAAGAAGAAAAAAATATTGGGGGGGGGGGGTTAATAAAGAAAAAGAAAGAAATAAGAAGGGGGGGGGGGGGGGTAATAAAGAAATAGAAAAAAAAGAAGAAACAAATATTTAGGGAGAAAATTTCTGAATATCACCAAGATAAATAAAATCATAGTACAGTGTTAACGCGAATGTAAAATAAAGTAGCACAAGCGGTACTCTCTACATAACAAATACGATTTTGGTTACAGCACCAAACACAAGATCCCCAATCCCGGATAAGAAAACAAAGGCTAGGTATAGACAGCAAGAGACATACATGGAAACGAGGAACACCAAATACGACATCAAAACCGCAAAAATATAAAAGACTAAATAAATCAACGAGCCCAATCGGCAATCGGCACCGACTTAGGGTGCCATGCTAGTAGCAAATGGTCAGTTGATCCTTATTACATGTGAAAGACCCTCCCATTTTCCCGGTTTTGTATAACAACCTCCTTAGTTAAAGATCACCACACAAACAAGTATACATTTGGGTATCAAAGTGATACATGGTCAATATTCTAGTCTAGTGTTGTAAGTTAAAAAAGATGCATCAACCAGATGAGTTTGGGATCCTAAACCCTGGGTACATTGCTAGAACAAAGAGCCAAAATGGGGTGTCCCAGCACTGTACAAAATGGGGAAGTCCCTTCGGGTACACGTCAAAACATGGCCGCTCTAAAATTTTAAGTTGTACAATCTGCATACTTTTTAAAATAGAAGTTCTGACGTTAACATTTTGAAAAAGATATGGTGATACAAATGTACTAACAATTACATCATTGAAAGTGAAAGGGTTCAGAAGAAAAGCAAATTGAAACATATGGCTGAGGAAATTCCTTTTCGTAGCGCCATCTACAATAAATTTCGTTAAGCAAATAAGTGCTTTGAGTAGTTGTCTTCATGATTTTTAC
Source organism: Pinctada imbricata (assembly GCA_033119305.1). NCBI lineage: Eukaryota > Metazoa > Mollusca > Bivalvia > Pterioida > Pteriidae > Pinctada > Pinctada imbricata. The sequence continues at coordinate 59,356,403 of VSWD01000006.1, read as the reverse complement.
TGCTTATTTCATTTTAATATTTTTGATGTAAATTTGCGTTTCAATGTTAACATAAAAAGAAAATAAAAACCATCATCTCAATGGTGATAATTTGGATCACGTGGTTCTTTCTATTTATAGAAAAATCTCAAAACATTTTAGATGCTTATAAATATCTTATTATTATATATTTTATCTGTTATCGGTTTTCATGTGATGTATTTCATTCATTGGAAATAAGATGTGACAGAAAACAAAAAAAGATATGAAGAGTCTGACTGCTTCAAACATAATGAGCACCGGTACAGTGTTGAGGAAGCATGCAGAATAAGACATCATTGCTTGGAAAAGGAGTTAAACATTTTAACGCAAAATAGATAGAAAAGTCTTGATTATTTGCAATAGGCTTACAATACGTTGAACATATCTCATTGGGATGAAAGAATAATGAATTATTACAATAAATCAAATAATAAGGAAAGAAATGTGGAAATATGACTTTCTCTCACTTGATAAACTTTTATTTGAAAAAAAAGTGGAGCTCGACACGGATTTGAACCAGCGACATTAAGCTCAATAGTGCAAAGGCAAGCGCCTTAGACCACTCGGCCACAAGTGCTAATAGTGACTGTACCTTAGGTTATAGTTATTTGATATATAATGAACGAAGTCATGTCCAATTATTGAAATGATGTTTCTAAATTATTTCATATTTATCTATATCTTTTGATATTCACAAACTATTGCAATAAGATGGTAGGTATAGGATGAAGGATTATTTTGAATAGGGTCAGTTTTGGACTTATATTCCCTTGATAGCTAATGCCTGAAAATCTATTGCGAAATATCTAAAGGTTGAACTTGAGATTTGCAGCGAAATTTGATATATATATATATATTATCTTTTTTTTTTTTCTTAGAAATTTTCCATCGATCCGTATTTGACCCCCATCATTTTCTTAGAAAAAAATGGCTGAAAAACTAGTTCAGGTTTCCATAGAGTTTAATGTAAACTCTGAAGGCCCATAACTCTTATAGGAACCAACTTTTTCAAAAACGAATTAGTGAAAAATTTTCAATAAATTGTCACATCAGAACTGTATCATAAGTTTATAAGTTCAAACTTAATAAATGGGTGAACCAATCATCCCTTATTATACATCTAAAGCCTTAAAATATTCGTTATCGTTGTTTATAACAAACGTACGTACAACGTTGCACTTAACATTTCTATTATTTGATTACATTTTATCGAGAAAGTGGTTCTATTCTTCAGTTCAAGCCTTCTAAAAAGAAGAAGTATGATTATTCATATTAATGTTTTCATCAGATAACGAGAAGTAGCTTCATGACGTACATGATTCAAGGATATTTTTGAAATATTCTGTGTATCGCTTCTCTCGACACAACACAACTTATATGGGGATTTTCGGCATATGAATAGGACTTCAATCACGCATTGTTCAACAAATATACCGGTTCCTTTGGTTCTTATGGGCATTGGGAGGGAGGGAAAAGCAATTCTAACACAGGTCCTCACTTTCTTTTCACACATACTATCCCTTACGTATCACTCACTACCCTCTCCCCGTCATAGAGCCCGACATGCCAAGGTGGGGCCTGTGTCGTTCCTTCTCCTCCTCTTTGGGGGGGGGGGGGGAAGGGGGGGGGGAATAAAGAAAAAGAAAGAAAAAAGAGAAAAAAGGAAAGAAAGAAAAAAGAAGAAACAAATACTTTCTTATGGCCTCCTTCCTCCCCTACAGCCATCCAACTCCACCATTTATTGATTAAAGTATGCACAGTTTGTTTTTATGCTGAAACGTCCACCAGTAGGAAGTCTGGTTAAGAGGATTTACTTCAATGGTTTTTTTTATTTTAAACATATTGAAACATCCCCCCTCTACAGCTTCCCAAAAGTTTTTTTTTTTTTTTTTATTTAAAATTTTTATTTTCATTCCATTGGTATACATATTCCATCAACATTTTAAAACAGGTGATAGACTTAAATATGATATTTTGTAACAATTTCATAACAAACATTTCATTGTAAAATTTTTGAGACACTACTCCATCTTTCCTGGATTTTATTTGCTGCAGATGGGTGATACAAGTACAGGGAATATGTATCTTCTTTCATATAATTGTATAGGTAAGATTTACATAAGTTCCACATGGGTATTCTATTTGTCTGTCTACATAAAGTGATAAATTTTTTTACAAGAATGATAATGAGATTTAAGCCAGATGGATATGTTGAGTCTAAAATTCCTAATAGAAATAAATCAGGGTTCCTTTCTAGTTTGATATTATAATTTTGTTGAAGGGAATTAATCAAACATGTCCATAGAGTTTGGCTATGCACACAGTCCCAGAAAAGATGGAGCGGTGTTTCTCGAGGCCCGTTGCAAAAGGTGCAAGATTCATGTTCAAGCAAACCTATTTTAAACAATTTAGAGTTTGTGAAGTATACATGATGAATAATACGAAACTGAAGTGTTTGTAATTTGGTATCTTTTGAAATAAGGAATGGCAAAGAATGGATGTGTTTCCACTGATCTGTGTTGATAGATTTTAATAAGTATTTTTCCCATTTTTCATGACTTGTAATGATTTGGCAATTCTTTATTATAATTTTCTTGTAAAAGTAAGGAGTTGGCTTTTCTGTATTTTTTAGATAATTAAAAGATTCATGTTGTATTTTATTCAGTTTTTTCCCATATATTTTTACAATTCTCTTCCATTCTCCTGGTATTGAACTTATCAAACTATTATAAGTTAAGATATCAATTTCTAAACTATAGGAACTTTTTATTAAATCACAATTCATAATATTTCCCACACTATCAATGATATCATTGATGTAGAAGATACCACTGTCAGATAATTTCTTGAGAAAAATAGGAGCCTTATCTATTTTTATGTTTTCATTATACCAAAGAGGTTGGGAGAGAATATTTTCAGGGGCTGTGGAGAGATTTTCTGAAAAATCAGACCAGATATTAAAAACATCATTCCAAAAATTTCCAAAATCGACCTTACTTAACATTCTTTTGAATCCATATTTTGTTAGTGTAAATAATTTATCTCCTGAGAAATCTTCCATGTCGTCAACAATGATTCTTTTCCAATCTGAAAAATTGTGAATATCTAGGATTTTTCTTATCCATGTTATTTTTAAAGCTTTACAATATGAGAAAATATCAGGAACTTTTAAGCCCCCACTTGCGTAGTCTTGAAATAAGGTATTTCTTTTGATCTTATCTATTTTACCATTCCAAAGAAAATTAAAAAACACAGATTCAAACTTTTTTAGAATTGAATTTGAAGGACTTGGAAGTACTGTTAGAATTTGAATTATAATTGGGAAAGCCATTTGTTTGATAACCGTAACTTTTCCCATAAGTGATAAGTTTCTAAAGGACCACAATGAAAGCAAATTTTGAATGGACAATAATTTTTCGTCGAAATTTTCAGCATAATAATTATGATTAAGGAGGTTATATTTTATCCCCAGAAGTTTAAATTTTCCGTCATGGTTCCATGTTATGTTTTCATCAGTTGGGAGTTCCTCTCCACAGCCCCGTTTTGCCCCAATCCATACCGCCTGAGTTTTTTCAAAATTTATTTTTAACCCTGAACATTCACCAAATAATTTTATTACGAAAAGAGCACGGTTTAAAGATCTTAAATCATTATCAAGTATCAAAGTGGAATCATCAGCATACTGCGTTATCAAATATTCAGAGTTTTTAAGTATTATACCTTTAATATTTGGGTCATATTTAATTGCTGCGCTTAGTAATTCAATACAAATTATAAAAATGTAAGGAGACAAGGGGTCCCCTTGTCTAACGCCTCGTGTCACTGGGAAGAAGGAGGAAAGATAACCGTTATTTTCAAACTGTTGCTGTTACATCTGAGTAAAGAGTTTTAAAACAATCAAGGAAGAAATCACTGAAACCATAGAATTTTAAGCATTTTTCAATAAAAGACCACTCTAAAGAATCAAACGCTTTCTCAAAGTCAAGCATAACCAAGATACCCCCCATATTATTTTTGTCTGATTTTTCTATAATTTCATTAACAACCCTCGAGCTTTCTCCTATGTAACGACCCTTGACAAAGCCTGTTTGAGTTGGACTAATAATTTTGTTTAAGTGTGATTTAAGCCTTTTTGATATTACAGCAGAAGTTATTTTGTAATCTACATTTAAAAGGGTGATGGGTCTCCAATTTTTAATAAAGCATTTTGATTTTCCTTCTTTCGGTATACATTTAATAATTCCTTGGCGTTGACTGATAGACATATATTTTTCCGACAAAGATTGATTGATAGACTTAAGAAGAAAGAAATTCAGGTCATTCCAGAAGAATTTGTAAAATTCTACGGTAAAGCCGTCTAAGCCTGGCGACTTACCATTATTCATATTTTTCAGTACTGACAAACATTCTACATAATCTATTGGTCCATTTAAGTCAGATACATCCTCTTCTTCAAGTTTAGTTATGTACGGGTTATTGTCGTCAAAGAACGAATCATTATGAATTTTATTGAAGATAGACCCTTTCGTGTTATATAAAGAGGAGTAGAATTTTTTTTGTTCATCAAGAATTTCATTTAGATCAGTAATCTCCTTCCCATTATCATCTATCAGTTTTGGAATTAATTTTTCTGTATATTGTCTTTTTTCCAAACTGCAAAAGTATTTTGAACTTTTTTCGCCCTCTACTCTCCACTTAGCCTTAGTTCTAATAATGATACCCTCAATTTTTCTTTTCCTTATACCTTTTAATTTTTCTTCAGTTTCGAAAATTTCATGTTGTAACTCATTTGTATTTTCAAATTGGTATTTCTCATACAATTTTTCCAAATGACTAGTAAATTCGTTTTCCTCATTTTCTTTTTCTCTCTTTTTAATTGATGAATATTTTATTGTGTTACCTCTAATAATAAGTTTTATTGTTTCCCAAAGAAGTTTGTAGTCAATAGAAAATTGTATGTCTTCCAAAAGATCATTTTCGTTTGTACTATACTGAGAAATAATCTCATTAATAGTATCTTTTACCAACTTAGTATATTCAATATCACCCAAAAGACTATTATTGAATTTCCATGTTCCCTTACCACGTTCTTGTTTTATAATTTCTAATTCAATATTTACCGGTGAATGGTCTGACTTATATGCAAGATCCATAGAGGCATTTGTAATTTGAGATTGTAAAGTAGACGATACGAGAAAATAATCAAGACGACTTCTTTTTCCATTTGGGCCAAACCACGTCTGTCTACGCAAGTCCGGATTCAATTCTCTCCATGCATCAATTAAGTCGAGATTTGCATCATATTCTTTATTTCTGCATTTGCTTTAACATTATTTTTTCCTTTGTAATTCACTGTATCAATATCATAATTTAGAGGGACATTCCAATCCCCTGCAATAATTACTGTATCATTTCCAATGAGATCTATTTTATTTTGAAGAGTTTGAAAAAATAAAGGGTCATCGTTATTTGGGCCATAAACAGCACCTAATGTGATATTGCAATCGTACATTTTATGTCCAAAAGCAAAAAATTACCATGAGTATCAGAGATCTCCTTTTGAATTTTGAATTCGAATGAATTTTTAAATAGAAAGGCAACCCCACGACTATTAGATGAAAAAGAGCAAAATTTAGCCTCTCCTCCCCATTCATTTTTCCATAAATTTTCCGTTTTTGTATCGCTGTGCGTATCAACCAGAATCGATATATCATACGTTGATCTGCATCTATGAAACACATCCCTTCTTTTTATCGTATCACTTGCAAGGCCCCTACAGTTTAAACTACCTATTTTAATTCTAACCATTATCTACAAAAATATATACATGTATAATGTTTCCTAAAATCACAGAAAAAGCAAATTGATAATATGGAAAGGATGGAAATGCAAGTCTGGAATGAAATAAAACAACAAACATAACCATGAACCTGGCAAAGAATGAATAAAGAAACACCATTCCCTCAAAAAAGATCAAATACACATGTAGAACAGAAACGCTTTCATAATTCAAAATCAAAAGCGAATTTACAGTTTGTCTGTACCGAAAAAATCGATAGCATGGTTATCTACCAAGCCATTTACAAATTATAGAGAAAGTAAAGCAAGAAACGGTAAATTCGCCCCTGAAATATCAAATATTGAATAAACAAGAAATAACCCCAAAAGTTTATAGCGTTTCTATTTTAAAAGATTATTTCTTCAGCTTAAATTTAGAGATTCCCTGGTAAACGTTTCAGCATTTACAAAATATTTACATGGTGCAGTTAAATAATGGCATTTCTGGAATGGCAACATTAGCATTTCTTGCATTTCTCCTTTTTCAATACAAGATGAATTGAAAGTAATCTTCACAGTGTGACCATTCTGTTCCAGTTCAAGAAGAAAAAAATATTGGGGGGGGGGGGGGGTTAATAAAGAAAAAGAAAGAAATAAGAAGGGGGGGGGGGGTAATAAAGAAATAGAAAAAAAAGAAGAAACAAATATTTAGGGAGAAAATTTATGAATATCACCAAGATAAATAAAATCATAGTACAGTGTTAACGCGAATGTAAATAAAGTAGCACAAGCGGTACTCTCTACATAACAAATACGATTTTGGTTACAGCACCAAACACAAGATCCCCAATCCCGGATAAGAAAACAAAGGCTAGGTATAGACAGCAAGAGACATACATGGAAACGAGGAACACCAAATACGACATCAAAACCGCAAAAATATAAAAGACTAAATAAATCAACGAGCCCAATCGGCAATCGGCACCGACTTAGGGTGCCATGCTAGTAGCAAATGGTCAGTTGATCCTTATTACATGTGAAAGACCCTCCCATTTTCCCGGTTTTGTATAACAACCTCCTTAGTTAAAGATCACCACACAAACAAGTATACATTTGGGTATCAAAGTGATACATGGTCAATATTCTAGTCTAGTGTTGTAAGTTAAAAAAGATGCATCAACCAGATGAGTTTGGGATCCTAAACCCTGGGTACATTGCTAGAACAAAGAGCCAAAATGGGGTGTCCCAGCACTGTACAAAATGGGGAAGTCCCTTCGGGTACACGTCAAAACATGGCCGCTCTAAAATTTTAAGTTGTACAATCTGCATACTTTTTAAAATAGAAGTTCTGACGTTAACATTTTGAAAAAGATATGGTGATACAAATGTACTAACAATTACATCATTGAAAGTGAAAGGGTTCAGAAGAAAAGCAAATTGAAACATATGGCTGAGGAAATTCCTTTTCGTAGCGCCATCTACAATAAATTTCGTTAAGCAAATAAGTGCTTTGAGTAGTTGTCTTCATGATTTTTACTGCTTATTTCATTTTAATATTTTTGATGTAAATTTGCGTTTCAATGTTAACATAAAAAGAAAATAAAAACCATCATCTCAATGGTGATAATTTGGATCACGTGGTTCTTTCTATTTATAGAAAAATCTCAAAACATTTTAGATGCTTATAAATATCTTATTATTATATATTTTATCTGTTATCGGTTTTCATGTGATGTATTTCATTCATTGGAAATAAGATGTGGCAGAAAAAAAAAAGATATGAAGAGTCTGACTGCTTCAAACATAATGAGCACCGGTACAGTGTTGAGGAAGCATGCAGAATAAGACATCATTGCTTGGAAAAGGAGTTAAACATTTTAACGCAAAATAGATAGAAAAGTCTTGATTATTTGCAATAGGCTTACAATACGTTGAACATATCTCATTGGGATGAAAGAATAATGAATTATTACAATAAATCAAATAATAAGGAAAGAAATGTGGAAATATGACTTTCTCTCACTTGATAAACTTTTATTTGAAAAAAAAGTGGAGCTCGACACGGATTTGAACCAGCGACATTAAGCTCAATAGTGCAAAGGCAAGCGCCTTAGACCACTCGGCCACAAGTGCTAATAGTGACTGTACCTTAGGTTATAGTTATTTGATATATAATGAACGAAGTCATGTCCAATTATTGAAATGATGTTTCTAAATTATTTCATATTAATCTATATCTTTTGATATTCACAAACTATTGCAATAAGATGGTAGGTATAGGATGAAGGATTATTTTGAATAGGGTCAGTTTTGGACTTATATTCCCTTGATAGCTAATGCCTGAAAATCTATTGCGAAATACCTAAAGGTTGAACTTGAGATTTGCAGCGAAATTTGATATATATATATATATTATCTTTTTTTTTCTTAGAAATTTTCCATCGATCCGTATTTGACCCCCATCATTTTCTTAGAAAAAAATGGCTGAAAAACTAGTTCAGGTTTCCATAGAGTTTAATGTAAACTCTGAAGGCCCATAACTCTTATAGGAACCAACTTTTTCAAAAACGAATTAGTGAAAAATTTTCAATAAATTGTCACATCAGAACTGTATCATAAGTTTATAAGTTCAAACTTAATAAATGGGTGAACCAATCATCCCTTATTATACATCTAACGCCTTAAAATATTCGTTATCTTTGTTTATAACAAACGTACGTACAACGTTGCACTTAACATTTCTATTATTTGATTACATTTTATCGAGAAAGTGGTTCTATTCTTCAGTTCAAGCCTTCTAAAAAGAAGAAGTATGATTATTCATATTAATGTTTTCATCAGATAACGAGAAGTAGCTTCATGACGTACATGATTCAAGGATATTTTTGAAATATTCTGTGTATCGCTTCTCTCGACACAACACAACTTATATGGGGATTTTCGGCATATGAATAGGACTTCAATCACGCATTGTTCAACAAATATACCGGTTCCTTTGGTTCTTATGGGCATTGGGAGGGAGGGAAAAGCAATTCTAACACAGGTCCTCACTTTCTTTTCACACATACTATTCCTTACGTATCACTCACTACCCTCTCCCCGTCATAGAGCCCGACATGCCAAGGTGGGGCCTGTGTCGTTCCTTCTCCTCCTCTTTGGGGGGGGAAGGGGGGGGGGTAATAAAGAAAAAGAAAGAAAAAAGAGAAAAAAGGAAAGAAAGAAAAAAGAAGAAACAAATACTTTTTTATGGACTCCTTCCTCCCCTACAGCCATCCAACTCCACCATTTATTGATTAAAGTATGCACAGTTTGTTTTTATGCTGAAACGTCCACCAGTAGGAAGTCTGGTTAAGAGGATTTACTTCAATGGTTTTTTTTATTTTAAACATATTGAAACATCCCCCCTCTACAGCTTCCCAAAAGTTTATAGCGTTTCTATTTTAAAAGATTATTTCTTCAGCTTAAATTTAGAGATTCCCTGGTAAACGTTTCAGCATTTACAAAATATTTACATGGTGCAGTTAAATAATGGCATTTCTGGAATGGCAACATTAGCATTTCTTGCATTTCTCCTTTTTCAATACAAGATGAATTGAAAGTAATCTTCACAGTGTGACCATTCTGTTCCAGTTCAAGAAGAAAAAAATATTGGGGGGGGGGGGGTTAATAAAGAAAAAGAAAGAAATAAGAAGGGGGGGGGGGGTAATAAAGAAATAGAAAAAAAAGAAGAAACAAATATTTAGGGAGAAAATTTCTGAATATCACCAAGATAAATAAAATCATAGTACAGTGTTAACGCGAATGTAAAATAAAGTAGCACAAGCGGTACTCTCTACATAACAAATACGATTTTGGTTACAGCACCAAACACAAGATCCCCAATCCCGGATAAGAAAACAAAGGCTAGGCATAGACAGCAAGAGACATACATGGAAACGAGGAACACCAAATACGACATCAAAACTGCAAAAACATAAAAGACTAAATAAATCAACGAGACCAATCGGCAATCGGCACCGACTTAGGGTGCCATGTTAGTAGCAAATGGTCAGTTGATCCTTATTACATGCGAAAGACCCTCCCATTTTCCCGGTTATGTATAACAACCTCCTTAGTTAAAGATCACCACACAAACAAGTATACATTTGGGTATCAAAGTGATACATGGTCAATATTCTAGTCTAGTGTTGTATGTAAGTCAAAAAGGATGCATCAACCAGATGAGTTTGGGATCTTAAACCATGTGTACATTGCTAGAACAAAGAGACTTTCTGGACAAAATGGGGTGTCACAGCACTGTACAAAATGGGGAAGTCCCTTCGGGTACACGTCAAAAAATGGCCGCTCTAAAATTCAAAGTTGTACAATCTGCATACTTTTTAAAATAGAAGTTCTGACGTTAGAATTTTGAAAAAAAGATATGGTGATACAAATGTACTAACAATTACATCATTGAAAGTGAAAGGGTTCAGAAGAAAAGCAAATTGAAAGATAAAGCTGAGGAAATTCCTTTTCGTAGCGCCATCTACAATAAATTTCGTTAAGCAAATAAGTGCTTTGTGTAGTTGTCTTCATGATTTTTACTGCTTATTTCATTTTAATATTTTTGATGTAAATTTGCGTTTCGCAGTTAAAAGAAAATAAAAACCATCATCTCAATGGTGATAATTTGGATCTCGTGGTTCTTGCTATTTATAAAAAAAATTCAAGATTTCAGATGCTTATATCTTATTATTATATATTTTATCTGTTATCGGTTTTCATGTGATAGATTTAATTCATTGGAAATAATATGTGACCAAAAAAAAAAAAAAAAAAATTATGAAGAGTCTGACTGCTTCAAACATAATGAGCACCTGTACAGTGTTGAGGAATTCAATTATCTTTATAGAGTATGCAGACATATGAAGTGAAATGATTATTATTATTATTAGATTATTAAATCAAATTATAAGGAAAGAAATGTGGAAATATGACTTTTTCTCATTTGATAAACTTTTATTTTAAAAAAATAGAGCTCGAGACGGGATTTTGATATTTTGATGATATTTCACGAACTTTTGCAATAGGATGGTAGGTATGGGATGAAGTATTATTTTGAATATGGTCATTTTAGGACTTATCTCCCCTTCATAGCTAGTACATGTAACTGTACTTAGAGCATCAAGTACGAAAGGTCTAAACAGTAAAGTTTTTAAATACTATATATATAATCATATCTTTTTTAAAGAAAATGTCCATCTATCCGTATTTGTTCCCCCATTTTTTTTCTTCGAAAAAATGAGTCATTCGATAAATGCACCTGCTGTGTGTTTCATACCCGTAACAAAAACAAATTACTATAACATTTATTCTACGTACCACAGTTGTTTGTTTCATTCTTGTTTTCTGAAATCGCGTTTTTCTAGGTAAAAAGTTGATGTTAAAATTCAGGTCACCTCGAGTTCAATTTACAGGTTAGAACAGCTGTCATGGCATGTTTCGTATTGTTACATTAGGAAATGCAAACATGTTCCTTTCAATAGTTTCATCTTAACGAATTGCATTGGTTGTCCATATATATTGTCTGTCGTGTTTCTATGGAGCTATGTTATTGTCTGAAAGTAAGATAAGAAAACTAATACCCACCCCCTTGGTCCCTTTCACAAAACAAAAATCAAGAGAAAGGAATCCCATTGCTGAAGCAACACGATGGTCTTCCTCCGAAATTCCAATTATTTCAACTTTATCATTAAGATCATATCATACAGACAGACGATCATACAGACATATGGAGTGAAATCATAAACACACAATAGTTTGGAAGTATGAACACGACTTGTTTTTGACTTGGTTTCTCAAGGAGGAAACAGTAGGATCTCTTATTTGCTTTTTGCAGAGAGCAGATTGTGGTACACATGCACTCGTATCGCATAATGCTTTATTCAGAAAGATTATTTTATTCATAGACTTAACTGAACTGAACTGAACTGATTTATTTCTCTTCACCATAGTTAAAACATAGGTATACAGAGATAGAAAGTTGAATTACAATATAACAGAAGCTGAAATTAATGTTCAAATACTCGATTTCACATTTTTCTTTCCGCCACAGGAGAATTCAATATCCAACAAGGTAGCCAATAAACATCTTATACAGACAGAATAAAAACGTCATTCTTCAACAAGGTGAATAAAGGGCTTATGGATTAAAGAATTTTCCGATCTGCTGCAGTTTGAAAAAGTGTTTGTAATAGTACATGCTTCATTTAATTTCATGTAAGTATAAAACTGTAAACTGTAGAACTTTATACAGGGATTACACTTCGTAAATATGTCTAGTTTTAAAAGATTTAAGCACTTTGAATCCGATTAAGCTCTCGTGAAACACAACATGTTGTTTGAATACACTTACGTGCGTTTCTAACATTCGGATAGTCACTCTTCAATAATTCTCAAATAGAAGTAACAATTGTTATTTTTTTGTGCTGGTTGACCATATACGGATAGGGTAAGTAAATCTTAACATCGCCTATATAATGATCACGATATACTTATGCAATAGTATATCGATTTTACATTATTCAAAATGTTGTTAAAAACAATAGAATTTTTGCTTTTGGAAGCGATTAAAGAAGTTTGACAGTGTTACTTTGTTACATTAAAACAAGTTTTCGAAGAAAAGAAATTGCCTACTTTGTATCATCATTTCGAGGATAATTGGAAAGAGCACTTATATTTGCGAATGACTGTTTGGCATTATGGTTAGAGTTTTTAAGAGTGGCTTAAAGTTTAATCAATTTGTTTTCTTAAATGCGTAAGAGAAATAAGCTAACGAGGTAATACATAGGCGTCAGAATACAGAAAAGACTTTGTTAAGGAACAAAAGCCAATGTGACACAAAGCTGGCTTTTATTATCAACTGAAAAGGTACGTTATTTCAAACGATAACATGAATTATAATTAAACATAGAAACGATCAGCGCATCCCTTAAATGATGTGTACTGATGCAAGTATGTCTTTCTTAGCCATTTTCATTATACACGGATCGATTTTAAAACTCGATTTTCGATCTGAGGATAAAAGCTTTTTAAAATTAATTGTAGTGTATTTAAATTTTGTTCCGATACAAAACATTTTAGCATCGACGTGTGAAAAGAGTTAAGGATGGCGACTCATATAATAAGGAGTATTAAACTTTTTATAAAAATGGGCCACATATGAAGAACAATTCTCTTACTTTAATTTTACATATCGAAATACCAAGGTCGGTGTTGAAAATTTCGAGATATAGCTAAAAATAGATTAAGGGAATTTCTGTTGCTATTTTTAGACAAAAATCACCCATTTCCAGAAAAGCACTAGTAATTGAGGAAAGAATGTTATTATGTGATTTTTGAAATTTTTAATGAAAAGAAGACACTTTCCTTCAATAAAAAACATATATATGAAATAAAATAACTTTATTTTAGGAAAGTAGTGTCCTTATCAATTTAATGTAAAAAAATGTTAAAATTCGTAAAATCATCATTTTTTGCCTAAAAAATTCACTTCGAAGGAGTATTAAACTTTTTTTCTAGTTATGACAGAATGAATATATAAATCTTGATCTTTCAATTGATATATAAAAATTCATAGGTCGGTGTTAATATAAGAGCAAGATAAAGCGTTGAAAGAGGCTTTCATGTCCATGATGACGTCATACCTAGATTTTATATATACAAATCATAGCGTCGAAACATTTCAATAAATGACGTTTATATCATAGAATCTTATTCATTTTTATTCAAACAAATATGTATTCCTGTAGTAAAGTCTCATTAAAAATTGACTCAACACGAAAATTGTTCTCGAATACTCGAAGAATGAGTCAGTGGCCATTGTGTAAATTGCTAGGAAATAAAGCAGTACGTCGCATTATTCGCTAAAACCTACCTATTTTACTGACTTGTTTCCGATCGAAATGTTAGAGAGACGATATTTTATTTCCCTTATATATGTAGAATACAAACTTCGACTTAGATTTTCGCAAGCTTTATAAAAACTAAGTATTTTCGCTTATCGTTCAACGAAGACGTCGTATTCTGTGAAAGACTAATAATATAACAATGGCGTAGCTCTGCCTGAAATAGTTGGGGGGGAGGGGGGGCAGCACAACATCCCAAAATTTCTAACAAGCAAAAAAAAAAAAAAAAAAAAAAAATGGGGGGGGGGGGGGGGGGATAAAAAACAAATATGGGGGTTTCATGTTCTGTATGCACAAATTTTAACATTTCTGGTGCAATTCTAGATTTTTATGTACATGGATAAAGGTCTGGCGAGCGGTAGCTCAAGAAAGTTGTTTAGCAACATATTGACCTATCAGAAAATACTTTCTACACCCTCTATCATTAACAAGTACATGTAATAATATTCTATATAGTTTGAGTTAAATGTCTTTCATATACATTGATAAAGTAATATGTATAAAGGATGGATCAGAATAGCAAAATTATTTAGAAAGTCTATAAAGAAATGGCGAGCGGTAGCGAGCCATAGGAAAATTTTGAAAATTGACCGAAAGATTGTAGATTTATGGTAAAGAATGTTGCTATTCTAAACAATGTTAATGCATCATAAAATTTTGTGATTGAAAAGTGGGGGGGGGGGGGGGGGGGGGGGGAAGGGGCACAAACATGGTTGCCCCCCCCCCACTTTTCAAAGTGGGGGGAGGGGCATGTGCCCCCGCTGCCCCCCCCCCCTTTCTCTTACGCCTTTGTATAAGACTTTTACTCAGCAACTTACAATTATACGATTCCTGTCTAAATATCAAAAAATGAATTTCAGTGGTGGGTTTAGATTTGAAAAAAAAAGAAAAACGGGAGGGGGTTCACAGTGCAGCTATAAAGGATACTGCTCATAGAAAATCTAACAAACAAACAAAGAAAAAGAAAAGTGCTGGGTATGAGCCTTTCCTCCTGCAAGTAACGTAAAATGGCGTAGATGTTTACTCTTTGGTTTCAAATACTAACCGGCGTCGAAAAGTAGCGATCCAGAAAATATGAAGAAATGAAGTATTTATTCTGTTTAAATTGAGTCATTATAAACAAAAGGGAAATCAAAACTTCAATATTCAATATATTAATACGATCGGTGAACGAAACGGGATGGTTACATTTTGACTACATTTCTGGCCTAGAGGAATATTTTTAAACAAGATTTCAAGAAAAATATTGAAAAAATCTTCTTTTCTTTCCACACCACATTCGTCATATACAACTCATAGGTGCTCGTGGACGTGGAGAATCAGTGCAGTAAGTATCCCGAGATGGTCCCCGGTTTTCTATATAAATCAAAATACAAGGCAAAAAACTCAATAAATTCTTCTCAAATTTTCCCTGCCCAGCAAATTTCTGTAAAGCGATTATCTTAGTATTGAAAAAATCTTAATTATTCAAAATGGTACATGTTGTAGACGTTCTTAAAATATGATTCCCCCCCCCCCCCCCCCACATAGGACTATCAACTGTTGATAAGATCACAATTGATGTTTTTATGTCATTCCCACGCATTAATTTAACATTTCTAGCTAGTATTATATCTTGAAATTTGTATTTTTCTCTAAGTCATCGTAATAAGTGAGCATGGGGAAAGGGAAAGGAGGGGGGGGGGGGGGTTTACAGGATGACTTCTGCAAGCCGGTTTTTTTTCAGCAATTGTAAGAGCCGGATTTTTTTTTGTCGGCCCTTCGCGTCGGTTTGTTTTTATATTTTTTTTAATTTTCCAAATGTTGAAAATTACTCTTTTAAAAGTTTATATAATTCAGCGCAATATTTCGGCCGCAAGATGTATAAAATATCAGACACGGAGTGAGTATCTCTATATGTTGGGGCTATTTTCATGATTCCTTCTGGCCAGAATCTTTTCCCCCTAAAATATCCGTCCGGAGATTTTTTTTTTTTTTTTTAGCAAATTACGTCTTCCTGTCGCCTCCCCCCCCCCCTCCCCCTTCCATAAAATCACATGGCTGTTCCCTAAGATCATGAGAACACCTGTAAATTGATAGATTGATTGACTGATGATACCATAATAGACGGACTAAACAGTCGCCCCTCTCTCTTTCTCTATCTTTATTTATGCTAAATCTTGGACTTGGGGGGGGGGGGGGGGGGGGGGTTCGCTTGTTGCATTTCCCTTTCCATCTGGCCAGACCCCCATGTGAATAAATTGCTTAGTTATTATTCAAGACTCGAAACACATACGTATTATATGTTTATGATATATGAATCCATCAAAACATAATATTAAGCAAAGCGTACCGAAAAGAAAGTTTACAGCTTCAACTAAAAAAATGTGTTCCATATCAATAAGTTTGGATGAAAGAGGGAGGGGGGGGCATTGAATTTGCCACGATGTTGGAAACTAGCATTTTTTAAAAAATGACTGCACTGATTCGTCCCTCACCCAGGCAATACCAACCTTCCGGAGAGTTTGTCATAAAAAAACCTACAATCTATTTTTAACACCTCACTGAAGAGCGTAGGGGAAGGACGGGATGGGGAAGGGGGGGGGGGCACTTACGCTCATGAGCGTATATAATAGATTTTTAACTATACGTCCCTGTTACGCCCAATCCCATCCAAATACGGTAGGGTGATATTGAGAGATTGCAAGGATTCTAGGAATCGTCAAACACGTACAAATGTATATATTTACTCGAACAAGGTACGTTTTTCACTAGAGAGAGCGACATTGAAACAAAATTCTAGACACTATGACATTCATAAAATGCCAATTGATCTTAGGGGAGGATAAAAACTTTCGCATTAGAAGAAAAAACCCGCTTGATTTTTTTTTTCGGAAAAATTTGAATAAAAACGTACAGCTCGAAAAACAGACGAAAATAAATCCAGATCATGTAGATTCTGTGGATTGAAGAAAAATAAAACCCCATTCCCTCTGAGTTGGTATACAATGTATGTATATTTAGCCTGAACCCCCTTGATTTTAAAAAGCCCCAGGATCCCTTATTCATAATTATATTTTTATAACGCTACCTCTGCGAATAAACATTACGCTATATACGATTTGAATCATGCAAAGTTTCCCATCTCTCGGATTGGTGTTTACACATGATTATTCTGGGTAGGTCCGTTGCAACAAAATAAAACGTAACAAAAAGAATACTAAATGTCCTATTTGATTTTTCCCAGGCAGCGAGCGGTTGAATTTCCCGGTTTTCAAAAAAAAAAAAAAAAGTCGCGCGGGCCCCAATTATTCACTTTAAACTACAATGTACTTCATTTCGATTCATCAGTGATGATATACGTTACTTGATATTACCTAAGTACAGTCCTAAATCGAGCATTCTAGCGTTTTATCTGATGCGACATCGTCTGCGTTATAACGTCATGCGTATGACGCGATGACGTTCGAATCGTCTAATACGTTGCGCAGTGCTATGTGCGCACACGTGATGAGTCGCCATCGTTAAAAACTAAAGAGTATTAGGTTATTTTTAAAGCAGAAATAATGAGATACAAGTTGTTTTAGGATTATTTATTTTGAAAACGATAGAACTTTAATATTATTTATACATTTCAGAAAATTAGAAGACGTATAATTCCTCTTCAACAACACTGGGAAAATTTATCTTTGTCAGAAATAACGTCCTTGCTGAATGAAAAATGATAACAATTTATATATGAATGCAAGAATGTATACAATTTATATATGCAAAAAGTCAGTAAGCACAAACATTGTATCTATTGTATATACAATCATTATCTTCTAGTTAAAATCAAACTTTGGATATCATCTAAGTACCGTATTCCTGTTAAGTCTAAGATCTGTGCTTTGATGTAAATTAAATGTAATTTGTATTTTTAACGCTTATCACCACAATAAGTTATTTCAAATACGAACGAACGTGACAATTTCAGTTGCAGCATCATGTGGTCTCTCTCTTTCTCAGTCATGCCATTCCATCATCGCGTGCGTATGGTGTTAATATAGTCGCAAATATTTAAGGATTGTTTTTCAGCTTTTGCGCTTTATCGGTGTGTGTTGGCAGTAGGGAATGGAAACAAAATATGTAAAGCACGAAGTGCTTTTCGTGAATTTTGTTTCCATTCCCTACTGCCAATACACACCGATAAAGCGCAAAAGCTGACAAACAATCCTTATATTTACATTTTACGTGTTAACTAAGTTATTTCTGCCAATTTTTCAGCCAGTTTCTGTACATTTGAAATATCATTGCGGAGGGAGAACGCCATTTGACGTAAGAGCAAACGAACGTTCGACGTTTTTCGCTTGATTCGAAGTAGTACCTTCTGTACGGAAACGTTGTTGACAAATGAGAAACTGAATTTTGTCCTCTTGCTGTATTTTGAACATTTCAATTAAAACTGAAGAAAAGTGAATCGTGAAAATTCATGACTTTTGTCCAACATAATTCAGACATGCCGTAGAGTTAAACTCGAGAAATTTCACAAAACTGAAGGGAAAACTTTTGAAAACTCTTTTTAACACACTGTTAAACTGCTTAGACATATGAAATCAATCGGTATTATTGTATACGATTTTCTGTAAATACCCTTCATACCCTAAATTTCATCTGGAAGTAATTAGAATAATGCAAAAGTCCAGTATAGCCGTCGAAAACGCGAAAACTTTCGGTATTTTCATTACTTACCTCAACATCATGGCTAAAGATTCGCTGATACTCGAAGTATTTCTGATACTATGAATCCATAAGAAGCAAAGATAAATTCACTGTTGATAATGACACAAGTGAATCAAATCCTCATCCTAAATACTGAATATTTGATCCACTTATGCCTGAATATTCGCTCATCCAAACACGGCATCTTTCTGCAGACAACAATGCAGTTCGTCCTTGAACTTCGTCTACTGACGCATGATCGACTTACTACGTCACACTTCTTGGAAGTGTACATGTGGGTGACCTAGATTTTGACACATTTAATAATCACTGGGGGTAGACGGCGTCGTTTGATAATGGATACATGTTTTGAATCTATATTAAAGCAATAAATAAAATGGGCATTTTATCAGAAATTAATCATTTAATTTCCATTGTCATTTTCAAGGAACGAAGATTCTGATTGGCTGAGAAATTTTGTTGATACATCGATCAACACAATTTTTCACGGAAGTCTATTTATAGAACTATTTTTAGAACTGGGGGTTCCCTCAAACACGAATGAACTCGTTGCTGAAAATACAATTTGTAGATGTTTGCTTATCATTTCAATGGTACCATTTCTTTTCTACTTACTCAAAAATTAACAGTGCATGTAGAATTTGCTCAAACTAGTCCTTATTCCAAAGATATAGAGAGACGATCGTTCGCTGTTTGAATCATGGCGGCTGCCATAACTTGTTTTGGCAGACGTATCACTGCAAAACCTTCCGACTTACGAAATATAGTGCGGTGATTGGTTGTTTTAGATCCAAGACAACAGTCTGTTTTTCAAAATTAAATGATAAGAAATGAATCTTATATTTTTTCTGTTGATGCAGGTATCACCCGAAAAATTGGACAGAAAACTTTTGCATCAACGCGCTACGCGCATTGATGCAGTTTTCTGTCCAATTTTTTGGGTGATACCTGCATCAACAGAAAAAATATAAGATTCATTTCTTAAATCCGCGTAAGTTCTAAAGTCACGTGATAGGCTCTTGCGATTATCGAGAAATAAAGCAACAGTTGGTTTGGTACCTTTATATAAGGGAAACGCAGTAGGAATGTAAACATAAAAAAAATATTTCAAACGCTCGACATCGCACCTGTTGGTGGACTAATGCATTATGACGTCACAAATAAATGATCACATAATCTTTGACGGACCATTGATTATGACGTCATAAATAATTCCGCCAGTGAGAGCGATGTGGGACATTTGCATCGACTTTGTCTTGAAAGATACAGGCTTCATTCGATCCTATATGTTCGACTACAAACTCCTAAATAGTTATTCTTATACGAATCAATATATAAAAACTGCAGCATTTCATGTCGGCAATTGCTATGATGTTAGATAATTTATATCGAACATTGTTACCATCAAATCATTACTTAGGCAAAATCACTAATAATAGTATGTGTCCGCCGCGCCGAAACCAAATGGCGAGTTTTGCATTATTCTCCATGAGCACTGGTTTCAAGAGCATTACCTGTGTATATTCACCTAGTTTTGTACGTTTGTGGGGTTTCTACTTTAAGTCCATATTTTGTCACGGTACTTGAAACTTATAATTTGCGCAACGCAGTATGTCATTAAAAGATTTATTGCATAAGAACAAAAATCTAGATGCAATAAAACTAGGCGAGCAATACCATTTAACCGACTTGAGAATAGAATACACTTAATAAAACGTCATTGAAGTGATGTAAAATATCGCAAGCTGTGAGATTTAATTAAAACCTTGTTTACTTCACGCCATTTTTTTTCAGTTGAAAAGAAAAATACACCGATGAAGAGTAGGAATGAAATAATTCAATTAAAAATTGAACCTTGTGCATTTTGTAATTTGTGGATTGATTTTTTGTTTGTTGTGGATGTCGATAGATACACTGAAATCTGGGGTTTTTTTCATGTCAATTGTAAGCCATGTGCAGGTGATTTATATGTACATTTGATAATACTGAATGTTTCTTTTGACAGGTTATTAAAGTTACCCCTCAACATGTCGGATAATATACAAATACAAGTAAGTAGCTATAAGATTGTCATATAACCTATTCTCTATCATAATGGTTTAATAAATAAGATTTCACAATGAAGAAGTAAAGTTTGAAATATTAACTGCAAAATCATCTGTATCTCTTTCTCTCAAAATCGAGAGACTCGATCTTTCGGTTCAGCGTTCATAGATTCTTGAAACATAACGTCAAAGATTTTGAGAGATTTTAAACTTCTACACAACACGGGACATTCCGTATTTTGTTTTTGTTTTGTTGTTGGTTTTTTTTTGTATCTGAAGTGTTTTGTGCAATCTTACTGTTGTCGTATAGATAGGTTGTGTTAAAAGTACGAATTCCTCAGCAATTCCCGACCATGCAGTGATCTAATTCAAAGAAATATGAACAAAGACAGAATCTGAGTTGTAATGTATAATGACCCGAGATGTGCAGCAATATTGACCGAGAATGAGGCCGTTACATTAAAGAGTCGTTATATACAAATTTGTTAACTTCCAAGCAACCAATCAGATTCGACACAACGTTTACATTCTCTATTTTTTCAGATAACAGACGACAGTACCGAGGCTTCCTCAAAGCGCCGCCTATCGGTCAAAGGAGGAGCCATGGGGTCACTAGGTCGCCGGAAGTCCACTTTTAAACAGGTCACAATGGCCGCCGGAAGTATGAATGCCCGACGATTGACGAAAGCAATCATAGATTTACCCGAAGAGAAAGACTCATCGACGCCCAAACCCAAGGTTCGCCTTGAAAATACATACAAAATGAAACCAGACGAAGAAACAGTATTTTCCTCGTGTAAAGTGGAAACGGAAGTAGATAAGCTATTGCACGACCATCTTGATGACGTCACATATGACAGTAAATTGTGCGGTAATCTGTGTCGTGACCTTTCCCAGCATATCAGAAACAAGATAAAGAACATGGACTTCCCGCGTTATAAGATCATATGTAATGTTTTTATAGGACAGTGTATGGACCAAGGTCTGGAAGTTGCCAGTAGGTGCCTGTGGGACGATAAAGTGGACAATTGTGCCAGTGTATCCTATAAAAACAAGTCCATATTTTGTATTGCTCTAATACACGGCGCTTTTCTTGAATAAAGTGCATTTGTCAAATATGTTTAATGCTGTGTTCACCCTATACATGTATTTCCTTGCCGAATGAATGTTATATAGACATAATCTGAAATAAAATGAATAAATGATACATTTTTATAGATTATGCACCTTTAATGATAAATGAAAAACTTCATAAATCGAAAACTGTTCATACTCATGCATTTATGTCATCTTTACGTGATGCCATGATATAAATTATTATGAATCGAGATGTATACATATATTGTTAAAATACAATTGATACCATTAGATAATACTGATTGGTAATACAATTACAACAATATCCAACACTGATTATCAGTATATCATAATTATGCAGAATGACCAACATCAAATCATTAAGCAAAGCATCAGTACCTAGTATCTCTTCAAAAACATAATGTATATTGAATACCTAGATTCTAAAGTAACATGCCTGCAGCCGTTACATGGAGAGTTTACCCTCGCACACTAAGTTTTTCAGTCATAAAAGCTAGATGTTTAGATCATAACAATCAGCATTTACTGAGTTGCTAACATAACATTACATTTTAATGCAATTTCTATTTTTGCGAGCAAAAGGCGAAATAACACAATGTATCAGTAACTATAACGAAGAGGATGTTCCCGGAACAACCAAATTAATGAAATTTTGACGTTGGATGTAATTGTATGTATTTATTTTTGCGTCAGACAAACTGTCGCAACGATTCTATGATTTTTTTGAACTGATGACATCCATTAGCATTGCTCTTGAATCTGACAGAAATCTGATCGCCCTCTCTGCGAAACTGAGTTATATTCAAAGATAAAAATTGTTATATTCAAAGATAAATATTGTTTCTTGTTATGTGCCCTTGGCGATGTTGAGTGATATTTTAAGTCTGACTGCCTCCCTAAGTTGCTGTAGTTTATTCCTGGTTATGTGCCCTTGGCGATGTTGAGTGATATTTTAAGTCTGACTGCCTCCCTAAGTTGCTGTAGTTTATTCCTTGTTATGTGCCCTTGGCGATGTTGAGTGATATTTTAAGTCTGACTGCCTCCCTAAGTTGCTGTAGTTTATTCCTGGTTATGTGCCCTTGGCGATGTTGAGTGATATTTTAAGTCTGACTGCCTCCCTAAGTTGCTGTAGTTTATTCCTTGTTATGTGCCCTTGGCGATGTTGAGTGATATTTTAAGTCTGACTGCCTCCCTAAGTTGCTGTAGTTTATTCCTTGTTATGTGCCCTTGGCGATGTTGAGTGATATTTTAAGTCTGACTGCCTCCCTACTTTGCTGTAGTTTATTCCTGGTTATGTGCCCTTGGCGATGTTGAGTGATATTTTAAGTCTGACTGCCTCCCTAAGTTGCTGTAGTTTATCATATCCTTTATAATGACTAGGTCCTTCATCAGCCTGAACACGTAGCCTGGTTATCTTTCTGATATACTCTTTGTGTCGGATCGACAGCTCTCTGTAATACATCAAAAACAGATGCAATTTGAAATTTTAACTAGCGTCAAACGTTTACATCATCACCCCCAAAACCTTATCTTGTTACTTTAAGGGTCTCGCACAGGTACATGTAATCCGTTTAACAACATTATGGCCGTCCTGATTCACCTCAGTCCGGCATTGGCCTCTATCGTGGATGTAATGTCTGTGACTGTGTACTTTGTTTTCAAGATTTTGGATATTTTTTAATGTCACTACAATAAGAACATGTCTGATATTGTCTGAATTGTATTCCTTTTGAAAGTTTACAAAAAGCCAGAATTGTTCAACTTACTCTAGCTATTTGTTCGTTTCTTTGATTTCAGATGGAGGCAATATGAAAAACTTTATAGAAGTATATCTTACTCATAATCAACATGTCCATCCTTGTTTATATCCAGCTTACTCATCAATATGTCTAAAGAACGGCTACTCAGTGGTAGATCTATATTCTGAAATGTGTGTGAAAAGTAAACGAAAAAAAATTCGATTAAGTGAAGAATAAAGACAGTCGGTTTCATTCAAAAAAGTACAAAGCTTTGAAGTTTATAAATTCATATGCTAATGAGAACTCATAAACACAACGAGAAGTGGCTTTCAGGAAAGCACTTCGATATAAATTCAAATAATCATGGACCTTCACGTAAAGGTTTACTTCCTTTCTCTACTCGAACACTTACAGAGAGACCTTGCTGGAACTCCTCACGTGACACGGTATCGCTGTGGTCTCTGTCCAGATTATGTAACAAGTCTATCAGACGTAGATTCTTTGCCTTCATATATTCAAACAGTACAGCTATGGGATCGTCCGTGTCCAGTACCCTAACCACGTCACCTTTCCTGATCTCGTCATGTCTGAGAGTGTTCCCATGTTTGATCGTGATCTCTCTGGTCTTTTGCATCTCCTCCAAGAGATTCAGGAAATCACTGTCCACCGACACATCCTAAATAGCATGAAATGGATTTATACCACAATGACAAATAATTGCATTAATGAGGTTCGATTATGTACTTGGACTTTTAAATTATTCATCTTGTCAATGGGCAATTACAATTTTCAAACAGAATCGAAGTAGTTTCTCGGATATAAATTCCATCCAATTGATTTCTAGTCATTCGTGCTTTGAACGCTGCTATTTATTTCAGATGAGTTTCATTTTCAATTGAAAACTATTCACAATCGCCTAAGGCAACCAGGTAAGTATGCAAATGAACACTTTTTTGACATCGCCTAAAGGAGCAGTAAGCCAGTATAACAGCATCAATATGTTAATAATGTTTTGTTGGAGCAAGTTCAAAGTATTCGTTGTGTATTTCAAATCTGCAGGATTTCAACTTAACAAGAAACAATGCAGTATTCAAACCATCGATTAAATGATACGGAAGTGTTTCAACTCTATACTTCTTCGAAGAAATTTTAATCTAACCAGTGAATGCGAAAATATGTAAATCTTCAACTAGATATAATGGTTGTAACACTAAAAAATGGAAAGCAAAGAGCAGTTCTTATAGACACAATTTGCCTATACAGTGAAAAGAGCGATTTCTTGAGATAGTTCATTAGATAAGTTGTTCATTTCGCGTGAGGAAGTTCTGCTTTGTAATTTTCCAAATTTCGTAAGCATTTCGATTGTGGTTTTTGGAATATGGCTTCGACTTCTGCATATGACTTTGATTCACCGATTCTAAAACATGATTGCCAGTTATCATGATTATATACTGTTGATACATATAAGATCCTTCCCTTTTCTATATATAAATACCACACGTCTGTCTACAAACATGCATGAAAACTTCTATACTTGTAAAAATTCTAAACGAACACTTTTTTATTCTTCGTAATTTTATGAATAGTAAATTTTTATCTGTGAAAAGTATACAACAGTTTATTGTAATACTTTCACTTTAAGATTTCGAAAATTTTGTTTAATAATGAGGTAACGTTCCCAGAGCGTGATGAATGTGACGAAAATGAATATTTTTCAACAAAATGCCGAATAAAACATGCTTTTTACTTTAGAAACACATAAAGAAATGTCCTCCATACTGGAAAAACTGATAAAATATGTTTTTTTTTACGGCGCACGCCAAATCAAATCACGCTTCCTGTAAGACCCGAGTCACTCTTTCACGCGCCGTACGTAGTGATGTTTTATTCTCGTCAAGTTGTAATATCTATTTCCTTTCGATTATTGAAATCGACCAATGCAAAGAAATAAGATTGATATTCTTTTTTATTAAAGCTAGTCTAGAAAGCAAGAAAATAAAACAAAAGTTTAAATTACTGCACAAATTCAGCGGACATTTATTGCGACCGGAAGTGTTGGTTCTGTCAATGCTTTTGTCATTTTTATGTCTTAAATTATCAGTAAGCACAATGAAACGAAGAAATTACAATTAATTTTTCAAAAAACGCATAAGATCTGTCAAAAATTCTCTATTACCAGCAAAAGTATATTTCAGTCGAATGCTAATACAATGGAGTAAATTGACTCAGATGTTCGGTTAGAATATTTGACTAGAATCAAAGATGACTAACCCTCATGTCAGAATTGCTGGTAATTTTTTTGCCTAGATACCTTATTTTTTCTCTTCAAAATATTGTTTAATTATCGAACAAGTATGGTTTTGGGAAAAGAAACTTTGATAGTTACATTTTATCACCTCTATGCAGGGATGCCAACTATAATGTTTTCTTTTTTTAGTTTTTGTCAAAATTTTCGATGTTTACGTCTAAAATTTGGTATTTTCAGTAAATTTTCCAGATTTTGTGGTATTTTTCGCAGAAATTCAGTGCAGGAGATGTGATTTTTCTTACTTTTTCCATAGGGCCAAAGTTAAAATTCAGACGGCTTAAGATATCGTTACAATCAAGATACCACGTATTATATTCTGTTTGTACATGTATAAGCTTTGAATATATGGAAATGAAAATATTGTAAAAGTTATTATTTAGGAAATATGAGCATATGAGACCTGAGGAATGCTCTACCTTGAATTTGGTAAAGCTTATGGTAAGAAAGCAAGAAATATTTACCCATCCCTATACATCTGATATTCATTTCTTTTGTAGGACTCACTTTTGTTCTATTTGAAGCTGTTGACTTAATTTCCACTTTTTAAAAAAAGTTCTCATTGTTGCATTGACAAATGTGTTTCAGTATGCTTCAAATGGAATCTCATCGTATGTTTTTCAAGCTGACATACTGGCAAGATTTTACGCTTAAGGGGTATGGACAAACCGTTATTCGCCATATTGGATTTTATGTAGTGTGTTATTGAAAATCTTTCCTTACATCAAGTCATGGCTCCAACTTCAACTATATTAATCCAAAGTATTCTCAACCCCAATAGCTACATTTACCCATACTTTCTACGGAAAATTACATTAAGATTTTAACATTAGAAACTTTTTAAATTCTTGCACCGAACTGCACAGCTGCACCTCAGAAGAATTTATGAATAATACTATAACTTACCTTAAACATTACATTGATACTATATCTACAACCATTTGTCCTTCGATTTTGAGTACAAGGTCTCATTATCATATAAATCTCTTGTTAATACAATACGGTGTCATTTCGAACACGAGTTTTTACAGGTAGCCATTTTCACGTGCCGATCCGCCCCAACATGGTAGAAAAAATAAACGATTTTTAAGTTCCTGGGGTAATTCACTAGAATTTCGACTGTTTGTGATTCAATTATTAATTATTTACATGATATATATTAGAAAAGTGGGATAGTTATGTGGATTATAGGTGGCAAATTACAAATGTGCAACATTCCGGGGATCCGCCCCTGGATTCATTTCTATGTTGATATGGCTACTAGCCCCTTGCTTGTAAAATGAAGATACCCGGTATTTTGAGAAAGTATTATCAAAATTGGAGGACAAACGTTTGTAGACATATGATGATAGTAACGTTTAAGGTAGGTTATAGTATTAATCATGAATCATGCAAACCTGTAGCTGCGCAGTTCGGTGCACTAAGTTCAAATGGTTGTCATGTAAAAATATTGATGCAGTTTTAATTTAAAATGATGGGAAAATGACGATGTTGAGGTAAAGAAAACTTAGTTTTAAAATTGTTAAGATTGGAGTCTTAATTCTGCAGAACGACAGATTTTCAAGTATGCTTCATGTCAAATCCAATATGGCCGATAAACTTTTGTCCATACCCCTTAAAGTCAAGCAGGGCAGTTGAAAAATGAAAGACAAGACGGAGAACAGACTGTGATAACTTCGTCGACTAATTCTCGATTACAAATGTGAACTATTTCTGCCAGTGCCAAAGAACAGCTTTCTGAACACAAGAAGCTCAAAGTCAAAGCAACAGACATGCATGTTTCAAATGTTTCTGTTACTGAATTCTCATAAGTATTAACTTCAGCTCGTTAAATCCTTCAAATGCGTGTCGCTGTGGTTAAACCAGGATAGTCTTGTTGGCGATCTGTCTCCTCAAGCAACAATGATTGTGGAAATACAAAGTAATTTATCAAAATCTTACCGTGAGATCTATGTAGTTTAAAGCTGAATTTGATACAGCTATAGATCTGAGGATGGCGAATGCTCCGTCTGTGGTGATTGGATTCATACCAATCTTAAGCGTCTTCAGACTCTTGTTCCGGATGACGCCACGAAGGAGCTGTCTAAAGGCGTCAAATGACACACGATTGGCTGACAGGTCAAGGTCCGTTAGAGTTCGGTTCTGCATGAGCGATTTTCCCATTTCATGACATCCCTCCATACCGAATCCGTTCCAGGACAGATTTAATGTTTTCAAGGAATAATTATTCTGAAATTCAAAAAAGCCAGTTTGTTACCAGTGAATATAATTCCTTCTTATATAAGAATATTTACGTATCATTATTAGTGCAATGAGATGAAATGCACGGATGTAATTTTTGACAAGCAGCAAATTTGGCATGGAATATGAGCGATGACATGTACTTACAATAAGACCACTACATATAGCTACAGCCCCCGTCTGACGAAGGTGGTTCCAGCTCAGATCCAACTCTGTAAGCACTGAATTCTGCTCTATAAGTTATAGATTATAAAAATGAGATTGAATTTGTTCAAAACAACAATGATTATTCCTGTTGAACATGTCGGGTTTTTATACTATTCTATTGATAAAATCACGATACCAGGAAATTTGCAAATTTCTGAGCCAATACATGACGAGAATTCAAAGCATTGGAAACGGTCAAAAAGAATAAATTGTGCAATAAGAAGAAGGATCTTGCCACACATGAGGACTTCATGGAGAAAACTTACCTAATGCTTCGCCAATAGAGATGCCCCCTTTCTCTCTAAAGCAGCTATGTTTGACTAGAAGAGTTCGAAGTTTCCTGTTTCTCTTTAAACAAGATAATACAGATTCATGATGTATGTTGGATATTGTCAGATATAAGGTATGAAGTATCAATGTGATAAGAGAGCTTTGTAAAAGCGAGCTGTTTCAATTTAATTTTGTAATGTAAAACTCACCCGTATTAATTTTGCGACATGGACTGCATCGTTTTCACGAAAACCATTATCTATGAATGAGAATGCCATTCTTATAAAGAGTCTACATTAAAAAGGTTCTGCTCAGTGGATAGACAGCTACTTTATTCACAAAAAGGAAGACATTTATCATGTTCATTGTACCAGAACTTTAACATTTTTACCCTTGTGTGAAACTTTTACTATTAATTGTTTTAGGCATCTTAGATTAGTTTTTCTGAAATTTGAATACATGTATATGCAGTGAAATCATATGATAAACATAACGATTTCTTAGAATCAATGCCTACAGAACCAATATTTACAATTTTTCATGAATGTACACTTCTTGATTACACTGACGTCATTGCATTCTAAATTGATGTTTGTCTAACGTAAAGTTCGAACGGAGAAGCCATGCAAAGTGCACAAGTATTTCTTCATACTAACGTTGTAAATTTTATGTGGCCAATATTCCCCTTTATCATCAAACGCAAATGGCTTTTTTTTTCATTATGAAACTCTTACGGTACATTTGATTACAACCATGAAAGTTCTGTCAACGCTTTTAAGTTCGTCATGAGCACTTGATAACTCTACTGACTGACATTTAGAGACACAGACCTGCTACCCGCCAAAATGGTGCCAGCAACCGGCCGGAAATTCCTCTGCAATCATTTCACCATTTTATGGCAATCCCGTCAAACGGAAATCAATTTAGAAATAACCAGTACCTGCTTCAAGTTGGCATTTAAACAACGCTCGGTGTAGCGAAAAGATAAGTTTCCTTAATTTGTTTCCTTGGGGACACTTTCCTTGATTATCCTACTTTTATATCACGACAAACCACACAATTAAAGAATCATTTCATTGATTTGTGTATGAAGTCGCTATTTAATGTACCGTATCAGAATTGATTCTTCGCCGGGAAGAACAATTCTTAATCAGGAAATGTAGGTTAATTTTTTTAAGCATCAGTTTCATTCTACCGATACAAATGTCCTCGTATGAAGTTTGCAATCAAAATATGGATAGATGGATTTACTATTTGTGTGACTTACTCCACTTCAACCTTCCTTCTTTTTATATTAACTCATACCTTCTCTTGTAAGTTACATTCCTTATCCCTATCCCCTTGACTGATGTCATGTTTTATGCGACTCTGCTTTTTTGTTGTCTAAGAATTATGATCATCTAAAGATTGCAGAGTGTTGGTTTTAAAATCTGAATTACAACACTTATCACCACCCTTCTACTCATATTAATGATGTTTATGATATACCTGGATGATATACTTATTATCGACAATCCTGTTTTCGAAAAGTCTAAAAATGCTATTCGTCCACAAGAATTGACTCTAAACAAGAAAAATGTTTCAAACACAGAAACACCATTTTGGACCCAAATATCAAAAATGTCAATGGAGAGATTCATACAAGTGTGTATGACAAAAGAGATGATGTTGGATTCAACATAGACAATTTCCCCTGGCTTAAGATTACCGTCATACTGTATCTACATTTCGCAGCTCACCTAGAGCATGTACTGATGTTTTGGATTTTCACAGTAGAAATTTACAAATTGCCAAGAAACTTTTAGGTCAAGGTTTTCGCTTTCACAAACTAGTAAAGACTCTCTGGAGATTTTACTAAAATTATAACTTCTTTTGAAATTCGGACCCTTATAACCAACAGAGTATATTACTTTGTGTATGTCACAACCTGCATTTTATGGTGACATAATTAACAATATAAGAAGGATCAAAAGTAGACAGAATTACCATAGAAATTACGTTAGAATCATCAAACGCCTTCTAAATTTTGCTTGGCTCTGGACTCACCTACAGCCTCGTACTAGCGCATTCTTAAGAATTGCACTCTGACCGTTTGTGACGACAAGACTCCATGACCTACTCTGTCCAAACTTCTTTAGAGACGACAAGGCCCCGAATACCTGTGCTCTCTTAATGTCAGTCGGACTCCTCGGGTGATCATATTCAAGCCGACAGAACACTGTATTTCGTATGCCTTCTGCTTTTTATACCCATTTACATATCCATCCGTGTGCTTCTTGGCCCCCTGCGTCATGCTTTCTGTTTGTATGTTCATCTTACAATGAGGAGGTAATTTAACACTACAATTGTGCGTTCTTTGATACCTCTTGTTAATCGGAAAGTGGGAGGGTTGTGCGCACGTAATTCGAATGACCACACCGTCTCCTACTTGCGTGGCAAATGGCCGTCCTAAGTCGGCACCGCTTGTCCATTGGTCTCGTTGGATTATGCGTGGTCTTTTGTGTTTCATGTTTCTATGGTGTGAGTTGGTGTTCCTTGTCCTTTTTACGTCTCTTTCTGTGAGTGTCTACTCTGTGCTTTTGAATGAAGTGTTTTGGGGTTTTGCTGTTGGTGCTGCAACCGAGTGTTGTTGGAGATCCACTCCTTTCATCGACGAAATGAATTGGGGTAGCTGATTATAATTAATCAACTTTATAGTAATGAATAAACTTACACTTCGTTATAAGACTTTATTAAATAGGTTGCAAATTGTAAAATTGACGTAATGTTTGAACTGAAAATTGAATAGACTTCAATTTTGCCATAGAACTTTTAGTACAAAAAAGAGTGGAGTAGATTGCGAATCGTATACTTGCCGGATATATCTAGGTATGATATGAATTTGTTCTTTGCTAGAATATCGCACACCATGCGGGCCCCTGACGACGATAAACAGTTACCGGATATGTTCTGTTTATAAGAAAATAAAATCAATAAAATCAGCGTGATTTGATTGCATACATTGTCAGAAATAACTATAGAACTTGATTAGGGATAGAAAGTAAAAGAATTAATTTTGAAATAAAATCTTGGTTGGGCGCCTTCAATACGAATGCTTTCATTTAAGTCGATTTTAGAACCTTTTGGTCAAAGGTGGATGAATCAATTGTAGATGTCTTCAGTTTCAAATTCTTATTTTGACCATAACGAATGTTGAAAACAATGCAAATAATTCAGAATAAATCCGAAAGAGCAAAATAAGATTAAGCCTTACTTTTTCCCAAAAGATTATAATATTTGATTATACTACATACAAAATATTCTAGGCAGACATCAGGGTCAATGTTTGTTCTACATTTAATTGGTATTTGAAAAGAAAAATAATATTCGAGGAATAATATTTATTGTTTTCATTTCTATATCAATACATCTTGGGTATAAAAAATCTATCGCGGGGAGCTGTCTTCGATGTATTGTACACGTGGCATCATAACAATAGGAGTTTCGAAAAAATTCAAAAACTTCTTATCTTCTCACAAGGCAGTCACATCATGTGAAAAAGATTGATCATAATGGTAATGCTCTCATCATATTATTTAGCGTCTTAAATCTCAACTTGATCATATTGTTCAAATCAGATATTGTTTTAAAACAATCTACAGGATTGTTTTCAGATTTTAAATTATTGTTTTGAATGGTCCAGATCTGATTGTACAAAACCAATTCAGTACATTATTGACTACAGCAAGAGTCGACACTGCAAGCATAAGTAAAAAAAAATAACTAGAGACAACTAGAGAAACTGGTGGCATTTCAAATACATATATGAATGAATGAAAATGCGCAAATCGAATTGTATTGAAATAATATTGATTTTATGGAAGTTTTGTACTTACCAATTCTGTAATGTTCCTGTTAACTTGTAGCATTTCTAGTATATAACTCAGACCCTCTGGTTTGATATCGTTATTAGCAAGATTAAGACGTTGGACAGAAGTATTTTGCTGAAATACGAAAAACCTAGAATGCATTTCGATTTCAAAGAATTCTAAATTTGGTAATTGCTGATACCAGTTTTGGCTTTTAAATATATTTCCTCGTCGTCATGATACGGCATGGCACAAATTTTGAGGCCGAGCAGATTACGAGATGGAAGAAAATGAGCAAATAAACTATCATCAATGGCATCTAAAACACACAGAACATGGATGTAAGTTAATGGATGTCAAACACAAAACAAAATATCAGACTTAAAAAAAGAAAGAAATGAAAAGGCATACACATTCTTGGAAAATACATGAAACAAAACAAAGATAGGGAGGGAATTATCAACAATAAAAACAGCAGAACGTTTTCTCATTGAAAGGAAGACGTGAACGAACAGACGGAGACAATTAGACAGCAACACAGAAACAAGAAAGACGGCTCTATGTAACAAATAAACATGAAATACATCACATAACGGGGTAGAGTGAGGTCGGAACTGACTCAGTATGGTAAGGTTTAGAGCTATGTGAATGGATGCATAATATTCATAAAAAGAATATCAAGATATTTGTATATATGGAAAAATTGGTATGTGAGTTTCTTATGTAGTCGTTTGTGTTTCAATTGATGTTTCTATGTGATTTGGTGTTCCTTGTCCCTTTTGCGTCTCTTTCTGTGCGTGTCTTCTCTGTGTGGTTTTTATGTTGATTCTGCAACCGAGTGTTGTTGGAGATCCCCTCCTTTCTTTTATGAGAAAGGAAAATTAAAAAAAAAAAAAATCGAATGGAAACTAGTGCAAGGTGCATTTCGATTTCTTCAGCTCGGCCTTTTTACTACCATATATCAACAGGTTGTCCGGAAAATGATTTTTATCTTTGGAGCAATATACTTTTTGTCCACTTTCGATAATTTATCACTCTACTTTGACACGTACCACCATTGCTATGGCCACTGCCTTGGCTCCTTTGACGCCTATACCATGGTAGGGTATTGATAGGTCCACCTCAGTCATGTGATGTGTTAGGTAAGTGGACGGGGTTATACCCAGGACGTTACACGCCTTGAGGTACACGCTCTGACACACGGTAAGGCTCTCATTCCTAGTATCTGGTGTCGGCGTAGGAGTATCAAAGCAGAACTCTGCAAAGAAGGAAGCAGATAAAACAATAAATATGTTTTTATTTAAATTCATTTTGCCACGGACTAGTTCGAACCAATCAGAGAGCGTAAATCGCATCACGTGCACGCCGTCCAAATTTCTATAGATCGTTAGCAATTCCGCCATTGCCGTACAAAATGTATAAATGAATTCACAAGTATTAGGAGTCGTGAAACGCCAATTTCCTGCAACCAGAAAAAAAACCCCGAAGGTTTTGGTCCTCGACAAAATAAAACAGTTATTAGGTTTGATACTGACCGTCCAAAGAGATTTGTCGCGTTGATCAAGCCCATAGAAGGCTCGGCTTTGCTGTAGACGGTCAGTAACTTACCTAATAACTAATAGTAGACCATTTTGTATCTTAGTGTTCAATTTGACTAAAGACTTAAAGTTACATGTACCTTTTTGATGTTCTTCTTCCTTATAAGACTCTGGCGTGTCCACAAAACAACCACTGTCGTTGACTGCATCCTCCACTAGTATATTCTTGTCCTCAGCATCTTTTGTCTCATCCCCTACTTCATAAAATGTAGATTCTTGTCTTCCCTCTGTCGTCAGAAACGTCGGTCTGATATTCCTTCTCATAGACTTGTCATTGCTTCTGTATTGAAGAATATCCTTACTAACATTGCTCATTATCATACACCGCTCCCGTTGTTATCTACTGCAGTCTCATATTTAGTAAGTTAGATCTATTGTTGAAGCATGTTATTAAGCAGATCTTCTCTGAAAGCAAAGCAAACCCAATAAAATTAAATAACTGAAAGTGTTGTTGAATTTAACGAAACCTATGAAAATAACAAACAGAACAAGGATACTAGTGTAGAATTTTGGTACATGTATTATGTATCCATTATATTGTCGTCTCAAATTTAGAGCCAACAAATTCGTTTGTCATCTACAACACTGCAGTAAACGGAATAAAACATCTCTTGGAAAAAGGGAATTATAAATGTTCTACAAGAAGCACATTATTTACAACGCCATATCTGTGGTAGAAGTCTGATTTACAATATGTTCCACACACCAGCAGATGGTGTCGCAAGTATTTTACTGATAAAATTATCATGATTTAGAATGTGTTATAAAATTTCCTGTGATCGCGATAATTCTGGGTATTGAGAGACAGTTTTAAAATTTCTACCAGAAATATCGAATAACTGACCTGCAAATGGTACCTTTTTCTATTTTGAACATGGAATGAATGCTTTTACGTTGACTCCACGAGAATGACAACGAAGAATGGTTTTAAAAAAAACTCTTAAATCTTACAAGACGCCATTGCAAAACATATGGAAAACATATGGAAAACAAACAAAAACGAATTTAAAAAATACAAAGAGAAGAAAGAATAGCACAAAATCAAAAAAGATACTTTAAAAAGCAAAGCCACGTACTCCTTTTTTCTTTCCTGCTCGGTAATCTTTGACATGACAAGTACAGATGTACTTCATGTAATACAACTTTTTAAATCAAACATTTTATTTCATTTTCTCAGCAGATATCTAAAAGCTTGGTTGCATCCACATGGAAACTTCTTTAAAAATCTTTACCGTTGAAACATTTTTAAGTGTGAAGAAAAATAACCATAAATATTATCTTATTCCTACTTTAAAACCATATACTGATAAATCTTTTAAAATGTTCTTAACTATTTGAACTTAGGGTATAATTATCTCAGTTTCAATTTAAAATCATTTGACAAGTGTTTGCGAAACAGTTGACATTTATTATTTCCCTTTAAGTTTATAACATACTTACTAAAGGTTGTTAAAAAGGTACAAGGGGCAAAGCAGTCATCCCTCATAAAACCCCGTCTTATAAGGTGATATTTAGAGGTCAATGAAGTCAGTCAAAATTTTAAAGTACACAATCTTTCAGAAAAATAGTTCAATTACACTTGTCTTAAACCACACAGTTTCACTCGAATACACAATGTACTCGTAATCAGATCTTGCCATTGTTAAACACTCATTTCTCATTTTTGGTAACAAGAACATCAAACAAATAAGAGCAGAATCATTCGTAGATTGTAAATTGTTAAAACATTTTAGGATTCTCTGAATGCTTTGATTATTCAAAATGTTTTGTATTAATGCTTTATCTCAAACATTAAGTGTACATATATGGGCATTTCAAGAGGAAATCCAAATCGTGAATATAAGAAGAGCCAAATTCTATAATAACCTAATATATGCCACAGAACCAGCTAAGGACAGAGCCATACCCTGAGAGAGATACTACTTGCTTTCGGAATAATTTATCAGTTTAGTTTTTGAAAATTAACCATTATATTTCACGTATGCTTCCCGACTGCAACACAATTAATTCGAGATGTGAAAAAAGAGG
Organism: Pinctada imbricata; assembly: GCA_033119305.1. Lineage (NCBI taxonomy): Eukaryota > Metazoa > Mollusca > Bivalvia > Pterioida > Pteriidae > Pinctada > Pinctada imbricata. The sequence goes on along the minus strand of VSWD01000006.1, from coordinate 59,320,578 downwards.
AATCACTGGAATCACATACCAAGAGAGAGAGAGAGAGAGAGAGAGAGAGAGAGAGAGAGAGAGAGAGAGAATAATATTACCTCAAATTAATATTCCCAACATCCATGTATTCAAATGATAATAGTTAGGTATCCAAATGTCACACCACTTATATACTTTCAGCTCGGAAAGAAGTACATTATCCCGTTTCCTTTATATGGACTGCATAGACTCTTTGTATGGTTTCATATGATAACTATATTTTCCAGTTAGAATGGAAGTACTCCGGGAATTGAAGTGTTATTGAATTAACTGAATACGGAACGATTGTAAACACTGCAAAATGCATTACCACTCACTATTAATCCTTTTTCAAATTCATTTTTAAATCTTGATTTTTCTGACAAAATCAATACACCCACAAAGGCGAACACAAAGTATATGTAAACCCAGGAAAATGACTGTAGAGAAACTGCATGGTTTATCTTACAGATTTCCAGGCAGCGGGATATCTAAAATCTATTCTTAATTATCCAGGTATACATCAGAATTCGCTAGACCAATTGATTATTAGAGACAAAGAAATATGGTACGAGCCACCCGCTACCCAAGTATACAGCGATCAATTAATGTTAGTTAATGGAAAAGTGAGGAAACTTAGAAAGTAAATGTGAAGTTGGTATTAATGGATTGAGTGAGTGATATACTTCAGAATTTAACAAAGATTGCATTAACTTACCCAGCGTAGACCATCATGTGCATCCAACCTTAAAATCAAAGTTTGAAATAAATCATGTATTGGAGAATCCTCGGAGTTGAGAGTTTAATTACAATTTACTCTCGTCTTACTCCTTAAATTATAGCCATCATAAATTTACATCACCGTCTTGACTGTTTAAGATGTAATTGAGATATAAAGACACATTGTATGTACACCATCAAGCAGAAAAGAGAACATTACAATGGGTGCAGCCCTGGCTCGCTATTCTCCTCAGTATTATTACAGGGCATGCTCTCATCTTTTACCATAGCTGAAATTAATATCTAATGGTTTTACATGTACAATGGATGAGAGGCATGTATTTGAGTTTCTGTATAAAGTTGAAAATCATTTTTTTCTTGTTGATTTGTAAATTGAAATATGTATTTATAATACTATTAATGTAAGGTATCAAAATCAATCTAATAATTACCATTTCTGAATGAAAATCAATTTTTGAATGAAAGAACAAAATGTTTACATTCTGAAATAAAAAAAGAAAAGAATAGAGGAAAGAAATGACAACCAGCATGTTTTACTGTATGCTTTCAGTATTTTACAATCGAATAAATTCTGTGCAAAACACTAATTAATATACAATTATTGACTTTTGGTGAGGTCTACTCGTGACTATACAGACCTGGTCAGGTATTGGTTGACCGAGGCCGTAGGCCGAGGTTAACCAATACCGGACCAGGTCTGTATAGTCACGAGTAGACCGAAATCAAAAGTCAATAACTGCTTTATTAAATTATCAGGATTTTATTAACATTTGCATTGTAATGATACGCGAAGTCAAATACGCGAGGGCCCATGTAGCCAAGTTCGATCAACTTCGGTTGATCGTCTGTCTTTTCTTTAACGCATTTGAAATTTCCTGTTACAAAATTTCTTGAAATTTCTAAAACGTGGTTCCTGTAGCATCATATCCCACCCATTCTGCTAAGTCTTTTGGTTCATTTTTGAACATAATAATTTTCATACTTTTTGGCCATTTTACATTGTTTCGACTGAGGATCACTGACGAGGGTTTAGTACCCGAAACGTGCATGTCTGGTCCATGCTGTAAATCTATCAGGTCTTAAATGATGCTATTGAATATGAAGACGTTTAACATCTAACACTACAAAAATCAACGCACGCGCTGGTCACGCACGCGCTAATCCCGAATAGACCGCTTTGGAGCATTAGCGGTCAACTCACTCTGAGGTACACTCTATCAAACAGCGTCTCCACTAATCAGAAATAAGCAAAATCGGCAACAATTCCTGATCATTTAATAACAGTGTTTGTTGGTGGTCTATATATGACAGATTCTTAACATTAAGATTTAGTGAAGAACTTTTTCATATCAGTTCGCTTCATTTCGTATAAAATTATCCTTAATAAATGATGTTTGCTGGTTTCGACAAAAGGACACACAGTGGCATGATTATACGAATAGATCTATTCTTTATTGTTATCGTTTGTCCATCCAATTCTATTTTGGACATATATTTTACTTAAGTATGCTACTGAATCGACACTACAGGAAAATTGGAGCCGGGCACTCTGAGAAAAATGCGCAAATTGAAATAAAGCTAGAGAGCGCTACTAAAATACATTAAGTACCACTGCTGAGGATTTATCATCCGAAACACGTGTCTGGTGCATTAGAAAGTCTCTTCAAGAAAGTAAAGAGTTGGAACACTTCCGAATTATTATATTACGAGATGTTTTGTTTTGTTTAATCGTCGTTTCTGTTTGGTTATTCTCATTGCTTACACCTGTTTGTTGACTAGCTTACATGAGCGCTTTACTGTGATCGCCTTGACGTCGTCTTATCATTATTCTCCATTAAAGTAAACAACTTTCAAAATGAAATTAAATATTTAAAAACGCGTAGATGTAACTGCAATATATGAATTATCATATGAATAAAACGCAAACACTCAAATACACTAATGTATACAATGACTATGACTTTGAATATAACAGCTAAATTAAATCCATCGTTTACTTTTCGAGCGTTCACATCAAAATCCTACTGATGTAGAAATGCCTGAAAAATGGCTTTATATACCTTAGAACTGTAGCAAATGATATATTTTTCGTTTCGACTTACACCATTAAGGTTAGTCCAGAGCTGCGCAAAGATTTCATAGAGAAAGATGCTCAACTTCAAATTCATAGCATCATTTAAGAACAGATAAATTTGCAGCATGGGACAGACATGCACGTGTCGGATACTTAACCCTCGTCAGTGATCCTCAATCCAAACAATGAAATATGGTCAAATGATAATACAGGACCCACTTTTCGGAAATTTCGTGAAAATTTTGTGAAAAGAAATTTTCCAATGCGTTTGAAGAGACGATCAACTGAAGTTGTTCGAAAACATTTTATCCGCATATGAAATTGATTTTGCAATGAAAGCTCTTAAAGCAGACGATGGATTTGACTAAGCTTAGATATACATTATCGTTTCTGATAAAAGCCAAAGGACCGAAAATGAAGAAATTGTTCATATCTGAATGATATTAATTCATGATCATTAAAATTTAGAGCAAAGGCGGTTTGAGGAAATCGGTCTCTCCAGAATTTTTCTAGCACAATTTAAAATACTGAATTCGACATCATGGAAGTGCCTGGGAAATGTTTCAGAAAAAAATCATATGTGCTTATAGTGCTCTTTTAGACTTGTTCAAGTCCTTATATCAAAGAAATCATGTATTACTAAATTGACTATTTTGTACTGACCCCAGGAGAACGCACCCATGGGAATGCAACAAACAACGACACAAGACATAACAACTTCAACAAACAACAGGAGAGAGCGTATTACAAATGTACACAACAACACCCACACAAAATAAGAAAAAAGTCTTTGCAAGACTACTTTGTACTGACCCTAGGAGAACGCACCCACGGGAATGCAACAAACAATCGACACAATTCCGTCTTTTCGATTTTACAGTCTCACGTTCGATTTGTGCAGGTATCTGACGTAAAAGCATTGTGACGTCATTAAATTCCTTTGAAAACGTCATATACGTAACCCTGTTTCCCTGAATTTCATGCTGGTTTCCATAGAATTTGATGACGTCACAATGCGTTGACGTCAGATACCTGCACAAATGGGAAGTAACTCTCTATTTCGAAAAGACCGAATTCAAAACAACGTCAACAAAACAAGTGGGGATATCGAGATACACAACACCCGCATAAAATAAACCAACCAACAACGCATCGGAAAATAAAACATACACGGCAATACATGAAGGAAGTTTTTGTGCGATTGTTTGTTTACACTGGATAAGCAGAATGAGCATAATGATTGCCTATTCAACATTCACCTGACGATGGATCAGGCTTACGTCCTCTATCGAGAGCAGTTGGAAGCTGAGAGCAAAAGTTATAATTTGTATGTCCAATGCGTTTAATATCAATGTACATTATGTGTATATAAGGGATCTGTGACTTTGGGTGATATCTCCTTACGATGACAGCGTTTTTGTTAAGACAACTATTTTGGGTCTTTAGAAATCTCTTTAAATTCATATAAGAAGGAGGGTTATGTGCACTTAAACCAAATAACGACATCATTTGCTATGGATGTAGCTATGACCATCTAAACTAGGAGGCATTTGCACATTGGTTTCTGTCAAAGAATGTGTGATCACTAATGTTTCAATGTGTTTGCCTTGTTTGTTGGTCCATTTTGTGTTGGTATTCTCATAAGATGGGGTGTTCAAACTCGCTACGTTATTGAAGAAAATCTCGCATCATTTTAATGGACCAGACACGTGTTTGGGACAGAAAATCCTCATCAATGGTACTTCATGCCCCAAAAACATTTATAAACACAACATAATTTATTTATGCAGCGCTATCTATTTTAATTTTTTGAATTTTGTATTACATAGCAAAGAGTGTGCAGCTTCAAATTTCCTGTAGGATCGAATCAGTATCATAGTTTTAAAATCTATGACCCAAAGAGGAATGGTGCTACATGTAAGATGTTAACCTCATGATTCGCTGTCCCTCTTGTGGACTTTGAATGCTTCTTTTTCAAGTTGGCTTATGTGTGGTCTTTTGTGTTTTATGTTTCTATGGTGTGAGTTGGTGTCCCTTGTCCCTTTTGCATCTTTTTCTATGGGTCTCTGCTCTGTGTTTTTGTTTTGGAGTTTTGCAGTGGGTGCTGCAACCGAGTGTTGTTGGAGATCCCCTCCTTTCTTTTATTTCTGTAATAAGGTATCTTACGCTTATCATTTTAAGACTTTCACACTATGAATGCATGTTGTATAGAGTTGGAAACCTTCTGCATTATTGAAAAGAAGCGGGAATCATTCAATCGTAATTCAAGACGGTATCCGATCCATTTGTGTCCAAACATCGTTATAGACAGCCAAACGTTTATTGTCAGTGATTTCTGATAACTGATCGGATCAAAACGATGGGAGAAAATAAGGTGGCTCTTGTCAGAGGATCACACGCTATTCATTTATCTATTATGAACGCTTTTGTCAATTTCCTTGTTTTTCCCCTTTTTCCGAAAAAAGTTGACTAAATATAATCTTTCTTGTACTTCCCCTTTAATCAAGTTTTGCTTAATTTAAGAAATGAATCATATTTTTTCTGTTGATGCAGGTATCACCTGAAAAATTGGACAGAAAACTGCATCAATGCACGTAGCGCTTTGATACAAAAGTTTTCTTTTTCTTTTATTTAAAAAGGTAGAGCCACCAAATAATTTCGCATCCAAAGACCCTTGGTGAGGACCAAGCATGTCAAGTGAACTAAATATGGATATTTCAATCGGGGAAGTTAAGTGTCATCGGTAGAAAAGGTTATTTTCTAGTAATACAGTCTAAAGAGTTCAACCAGGTATCACAGGATTTGTCTATATTGGTCTCCCGCACATATCGGGAGTTCGCTTCTTTTCATATGGTGGAGGTTAAAGTTTGTTTGCTTTGGTTCCTGTTTTATCCTGATTTTGTATGCCTTTGGTTTCTGACTTTCTGAATTATCGATTTTGTGCTGTATACAGGGATATGGTCATTATCCATATTTGTCATTACGATAGGAACTTGACGCATCGAGAACAATGAAATAAAATGCCCAAATCCAAATATTTAATAATTCGATGTTTTCGATTTCTAAAGTATCTATTTTTTTTCGCTAAGCCAAGGACTTGTATTTAGAAAATTCCCATTGAATCTTACAAGGGAAATAGCGATGGATCGACACATTTTCTAAAATTTGTTTTCTGTCACAAATTGCTTAAACTGAAATGAAACAATGAAAATTTATAAAACCACGAACATACTACCTTCATTTTGCTTTATTAAATTTCAACAATAAATAATTATGCATCCAGTAAAGGGTTTTTGATTGATAGACACATAGGCATGCATGCTTTCGTTGTGCTTTGTGAAATACAAAGTAAAGGTTGATATTAGAATAATTGATGAACCGATTATCTTCTTTAAAGTGATTATGGAAATTGAAATTCACATATACATGTAAACATGCACAACAATTCATGAATGCATATAAATAAAAATAATTAAACTAAACATAATGTTCTATTTCATAACAATACAATTGATGTAACGTAAACGATGAGTCAACATTCGCTAGTTATGTCATAATATCATTTTAACAGTATTTTTTTTTGGTAAATTTAAAGAGGCCTTTGTACAAATTGATCATGCATTACGAAAATGTAAAAAAAACCCAAATCAAGTGATTTCTATGTTTTCAAAGGCATCAATGGAACGTTCTGTTCGAAACGAGAATGTGAAAGGAAATATGCCATAAAATGGAGGTAGGTATTGCCGATCATGTATAATTTCCTTTTTATATAAATTATCAGAACCTGGAGTATTTGCTTTGTTCACGTTCTGGTGTACTTGGGCGCATGCGTGAACTGTCTGCGTAGCCATGCACCGATTTTATACCTACGTCATCGTGACGTAAGTTGTACATTGATGATCGTCTGTTTCGTGGAAGAGTAGGAGCTTGCAGGTTATTTTCTCCATCTATAGGTACGTTAGGTTGTTTTGTTTGATTGTCCTTTAGCTTCCAATCCTTCTCTTGCGCATTCGCCCTTTGTATGGCTCGTTCTCTCGCCTGTTAAATGTAGAACACACAAATTGTAATAAGGAAAACTAATGGGATACTGAAGAGTCATGAAATACTGAAACAAAATTGGAGTTGTCTTTCTTTCCTTAGTGCATGAAATAAGATAGTTACATAATCCAGATTTATATAAGCAGTATCTGTATTCATATCAGACTTGAATTAAACAGATAGCAAATGCAAGTATTATGTTTTACTTTATATTAAAGTAGATTTACGAAGCATGCATGTTCAACGTCTTCAAATTCATTTACAGCGTGGACCAGACATGCACGTTTCGGATATTTAACCCTCGTCAGTGATCATCAATCTAAACAATGAATAATGGCCATAATTTCTTTCAAAAATATGTTAAAGTCATTGTATTTGTTATTTAATCCATCGCATTAGTGAATAAACTCAAAATATTATCTTGGTTCGGCTCAGTTTTTTTCTACGATTCTTTCCAAATAATAAGAAATTAAGAGTACCAGCATTTATATATCAAAAAGTTGGTTAGATTAATAGAATCTATCCCCAGATGTGATCAGGGACAAGGAAATCCAACCCGAGTGTCAAGGATTTGCTTGTACAACGACGAGGCTTGCCGAGTCGGGTACAGAAGAAAATCCTGAACACTCGGGTTGGATTTCCGTGTCCTTGATCACGTTTGGGGATTGGTTATTTTTCTCTCATTGTCTAAAAGAGCTAAAAAAATGAGTTTATATGTATTTCTTTTCATATCTTAACGCAGCAATCATGCATGACGTCACAATGACGTTACAGTTAAAACACTTCCGGAATGAGCTTATCTCACTCTGCAGGGTGAGACAACATTTTTCCTGACACCTGATCTTCGCGGACAAATCAGTCTCAAGTGGAACTTATTGACTTTACGTGTACATGTCTTCATGTTTTAGTTTGATACAATATCTATATTTGTTTCAATGTTGACATTTACATTACATTGAAAAAAAAGGAACAACACCATGTCATTCAATACTTTTTGGTTACTAGTGTTGATATATATATAAATAATTACGCCCTTATTTAGAGCATATTTGAATACGATGTGAAATTATTTAAGGTTTAGGTCATCCATGGTTCAAGCTGCCTTTGAATTCGATTACATGTATTTGGCCCGAAAAAGTACCTTAAACGTGTAATTAAATTTTCGCGTGGAGGAAATTATCACGTTTTTCAGAATTCAAAGGACCTTGCGAAAATTTGCCCCTCGCGAAAATATCCCCACTGAATTTTTACCATAAGAAAGACATTTTCAATTTTGTTTTACTCCACGAATAACCTCTTGATGTATTATCGCGAAATTTTCCCCCAGCGAAAATAATCACTTTCACAGAATTGCGTCGGTGAAATATTTATTTCTGGGGCAATGTCTTTACCAAACAAAATGTCCACAGAGCTGTTCTTTTTCAGTCAAGTTGGAACAAATGTTACCATGACAAATCTGGATAATGACCATATCCCAATACATAGTACAAAATCGATAATTAAGACAATCATAAACCGAAGGCATACAAAACCAGGATAAAAAAGAACCGAAGCAAACAAATAAAAAGCTCCACCACATGAAAAGAAGCGAACTCCCAATATGGGAGTGACATAGATATGATAAAAAACTCACCAATGCAATCATTTAAATGGAATAAAAAATGACATTATAAATCAAAGAAAACACCTAACAAGGGAAAACAAAAACAGGGTGACACAACAGCTCGCGTAATAAAAAAATGGAATTACGTTCCTGACGACGTTAAGAGATCGTAAGCTACGCGAATTTGAATGCTTGATATTCGCAACATGCACTTAGCACGCGATGTTTTCTTCGACTCGAATGTTGGGTGCTTGTACTCCAGCCCACGTCACTCAGCCGGTATTGTTGGAGATCCCCTCTTTTCTTTCAAAAATTACCTGGTATAAAAGTTTGCAAGTCACTTAATCATGTTAACCTCACTTGAGATAAAAATAACTTACCTTTATCAGAATTTAAGCTTACTTTTTTGGCACTACTTACTAAGATAATATATGTATATGTTACAAGATTCATATAAATAAACATTAAAGAAGTACCTATCAGTTATTCAGTCTTAAAGTCGAGAAGGCAAGGCAAAATAATTAGAATTTCCATAGGAACGGTTCCGAACCTCGGAATGATTAACATTCCAAAGTGAGACCAGGTGCCCGGGGGCAGTCAGCGTCTCCTGACTGCATGCAACACCCGCCACAGCAGCTCCATAAAAACTTGTCATATTCGGTGATTGTCTAAGTGTACACATTGATGTACAAATCAGGTAAGTATTTCTTGTTTGGTGATGATGACAGCCATTCAATCACAATCCAGAATGTCACTGATCATTCTGGAAAGGGGGATCGGATATGCTTTTGTTATATCACCGTGGCGACCGAAGAACTTCCTCAAAAATTATTTCAGTCGTTGTGCAATATAACCCTGAACAAATACAAAAATGTAGCTTACATGTACTTGCAAGCCGTCTGGATCTAACGATGAAATCTCCGTATGTGAAACATGTGTTATTTGAATATGTTTAAACTGGACTAATTAGCATGGCCCTGCTTATAAAGTACCATCTACAATACATTTCGTACTTGCACTAGACCCTAGATCATTAGATTAAGGATCCCACACCCTAATAGGGTACTTCCGGTTCAAATTTATGCACATTTTTATCATTTCCGACAAATGTCTATGATTTCATGATCGTGAATTTTCAGTGTGACAGAGTAGGTCATTGTTTAAGAAGTGTAATCCCTAATTTCAGCTAGAAAAGTATGTATAACATTCTTTTTGAAGAGATTGAAAATTCTAATCTCTTGTAGTTATTATTGAAAATGCATTAGAGGTTGAATACCTTTTAAAATGTCGTCTCGCGAGGAAGTTCTAATATATATTTTTTCAAGAATGTGTAAGCCTTTTGATTGTGACTTTTGGAGTCTAATAAATAATATTTTGGGTTTTGTGTTTGACTTTCATTCTCTGATATGATATGAACACATGTCTGTCTTGATAAACTGAAAATAATGGAATGTAACTATCCTTTGACGAAATAGTAGAAGTTGTTACATTTAGCAAAATGGAGGTTTTTAGACTTTTAGTGACAAATGCTGAGAAGCAATATTTCGGATTTCAATTTCAATATCTGTGAAGATATTATACAATTATTGCATAGTGATGAGGTCGAGGTTGATATTGGTTTTATCACTCCATAAATCATCATATATCGACCGAATCATCTGTGCTATAACTGTTTTATCATATATATGAAAAATTGAAGAGAAAAGTGTAACTTCTGTTTTGCTTCTATAGCACTGCTCACTTTCACTTTTTCTCAGATAAAAATTTTGTATCAAAGTCAAATGTTTGACCCCTCATCTTTTATTTTCTTTTTGTCTAAAAGTGCTGCAAAATATCACGGTCAGTTATATGGAGGGGGATTAGGGTCACAATGCTATTTGACTTGCTTACATGCTTCATGCTATGTTGCTTCATTCAATGTTTGATTATTCCATGTTCATTTGTCTTGCTTTCATTTCAAATTGACTTTATTGCATTTGTCTTTCTTCTTTATGCAATGTTGCTTCCGTGCATTTTACAGTTGTCCTTCGTCAATGCATAATTGTCATTCTACCTTGCGTTATGACATCTTTCATTGTGCCATCATTCTTTCGTCCTAATGCCATTATTGCTTCGTCAATGCTAACCTCAATTTTGATACCAGGTGGCGCTCCGTTTGTGTCCGTTCCTTGAAATTAACTTTGAGACGTCCCCTGTTGCAGTACTTAGAAAAATGAGTTATAAATAGCGGAAAAAAAAAGCAAAAGCCGATTGAATACTTGAACAAAAAAAGAAATCATTAAATGATTAATATTTGGACCTTTTCTGTTTGTTTGTTGTTGTTGTTATTTTATTTATACAGTAATAGCCATTTGGGGATTTGAAAACTGTAGAAAGTTTTGCATAAATTAGGTAATGTCTTCGTGGCTTAGTGGTTAGCGTGCCGGACCTTCTATGTATTTTTTCCCGCGTGGGTTCGAATCCCATCGGCTACATATTTTTTTTTTCTAAATTGTGAGTGGGAAATTATACAGAAGTTTTTACTGAGTTATCGTGGGAAAGGCGGTATTTCATATCGAAAAATTGTAGATAAATTGAAACTGCCGCGCGTTCTACACTGATCGAACCTAGAGATCAACATCCGTCGGCCCCATTGATTCAGTCAATAACGCAGTTTCTAGTCTCCTTTCATAATTTTGACCTTGAAATTTACCTTTTGACATCTCTGTATGCCAAAATTACTCCAAGCTGTTGTCCAGGACAAGCGGAGCGAAGGAGAAGGGGGGTGGGTGTGGGGGGGGGGGGGGGGGGCAGCGATACCGCTCGCCAGTTCTTTATAGACTATCTGAATAATTTAGCTATTCTGATCTATTATACATATTACTTTATCAATGTACATGAAGACATTTAACTCAATCTATATAGAATATTATTACATGTAATGATAGAGGGTATAGAAAGTATTTTCTGATAAGTCAATGTTTTGCTAAAAATAATTCCTGGCTCGCTACCGCTCGCCAGACATTTATTCATGTACTTAAAATTTAGAATTGCACCAGAAATGTTAAAATTTGTGCATATAGAACATGAAACCCCCATATATTTTTTTAGTCTCTCCCCCCCCCCTTTTTTTTATTTTTTTCATTTTTTTTTTTTTGCTTGTTAGAAATTTTGGGATGTTGTGCCCCTCCAATTTTTCAGGCAGGGCTACGCCGTTGGTCCAGGACTACGCCTGCCCTGGAACGTGGCACAAAAATAGTTCAGTGTCATTCACAGCCTTTTTCATCAATGGCCAAAATTTAGACCTTTATTGTGTTCCTATACTCCGTGTTAGGAGCGCAAGGAAGGTATAACTTAAATTAGATTGCGCTATGGCAAAGTTGTCAGTTCTTCTTGTTCAGAGACGGATCCAGCGCCCCCTTTGCCGGGGGTTAAGGGGCGAATTTTGCCGATTTTACTGATTCTACTGATGTACTTGTTTCTTCCGGGAAAATATTGGGTCTGTGCAGGAGCATCCCCTAAATCCGCCACTGCTGTTCGACCCAAGATCAAGGTTAAGATTAAGAAATCCAAGCGTTTGATGCTTGCGTGAATTGACCTTGAACATGGACCTTCATAAGTCCATACTTCAAAGTCAATTATTATAGAAGTTTTATCTTTATATGCAAGAATCATCCGATTTATGGTACAGAAAGTAATTGAACTTATAACTTTTCATTGATGACTTGCAAGCGACGATAGTGAGCCAACGAAGCTTTTGCAAAGTTTTGTAATAAAAATGATTTTTTATTTCAACTGAATAATGATAATGTACAGTTGCCCGCCATATTTTTTTCCAAAACAATGACCCCCCCCCCCCCCAAAGAAAGACAGAAAAAATGCATAAAAACATTTTATTTTTATAAGTACCCCCAATTTTTTTCTACATCCTCTACTGGGCAGATGGACAATATGGACAAGTTACATTATACTTAAAATTGACAAAATGAAAAAAAAATGTATCCTCGGCCGGGATTCGAACACACTTGGAAAGGTTTAAAATATAATTCAGTGGCAAACGTGATAACCACTACGCCACAGAGACTCTTCATATCCTATTATGGTAAAGTCACAATTAAAACTTACAAAAATCTTATGCATACAAAATCAAATATTTACAAATTACTTCAAAATATTTTTCAAATATTTATACAGCCAATCTACTTCTGTCCTCTCGTGCGATAATATAATTACTTTTCGAACGATACTGTAGTAGAATTTAAAAGAAATTTCTAACGACAGGGGATGTTTCAAAGTTCATTTCAAGGAACGGGCACATGCGGTCGTGCGAAGCGCCATCTGGTATCAAAATTGAAGTTAGCATTGACGAAGCAATAATAGCATTAAGACGAAAGGATAATGGCAGAAAGAAGGATGTCATAACGCATGGTATAATGACAGTTATGCATTGACGAAGGACAAATGTAAAATGCAGGGAAGAAAAATTACACAAAGAAGAACGATAAAGTCAATTTGAAATGAAAGCAAGACAAATGAACATGGAATAATCAAACATTGAATGAAGCAACATAGCATGAAGCATGTAAGCAAGTCAAATAGCATTGTGACCCTAATCCCCCTCCATACAGTTATGTCGGAAACACTAAAGTTTGCTGCAGACTACAATTTTCTTCTAATACACAAAACAGGAAACGCGTCAATATGACCGGAAACAGTTCAATACGACGATTAATCGCATTGCACGTGACCGCGTTTTGACCAATGGGACAGCTTATAAACGGTTATGCAAATTAGGGTATATGATAATATTCCTTATCAAATTCTGAGATCGAGATACATTAGCAAAATAAAATAGTACAAGAAATGATGAAAAGAAGTGAAACAGTCTATGGCAGGAGAAGAATAAATCCCAAAAATGGAATGAAATTATGGTTCCTAGGACGGTCAACATCCCCTGCGTTCATTCAACATTCGTTGCTACAGTTATGAATGTCAAGAAAAACAATTCCTTGGTATCCAGTGATACATTACATTAAATGTCCATATAATTTATTCTGCATAAAATCGTCATTTAACAGTCGTCTCATAAAATTGACTTGTAAGTGTCTAGGATAACATGTATTAACTTAGGATTTATGTAATTTACAATAAAAAAATCTAGAAATGAAAGCAAGATTCATAGACTTTAATCTTTTCATCAATACCTTGATCTTAAGCTATTATATGTGATTATGGAATGGAAAATTCGAAGCCTCCTGGAAAGTCGAAGCAGCAATAAAGGGTATATTACTCCCTTAAGTAAATTATCATGTACATTTTTATGTAGATGATTAAAAGAGTTAACTTATTAAAGTTAAATAACTCAATGTGCGTCGTGGCATAGAATATCTTAATTTCTTCCTAATAGCATTTTGATATTTAAAGTCAAATAAATCATAAGATATAGGTGATAAGAAACTATTATCAAACATTTAAATATACATAAACTTTTGATTCAACCTCTTAAAGATGAAAACGAGTCAAATCTTTATTTCATAAAAAAAGCTTTAAAGCATAATTAAAATTCCAAACCTTTTTTTTAGGAAATACACCAACTTAAGGTTATCTAAGTGCTTCCAAAACATAGGTGTTTGATGTACTAATGAAGACATGGCGACGATGATTTTTTTACGTAAATACCCTTCGTTTCTCGAATCTTAGATAACAATCTAGTTCGCCGTATCAATATATATAACGTTATACTAAAAGTCTCATAAAATTACCTTCATTTTGATTGCATCGGAAGAAAAATGTTACCCCTACTTTTTTCTCCTTGCAACATTAAAGCTATATGCACTTCCATCTTGACCCTCAAGTAACTTCGATTTAGTTTGATATCGTCATTGTGAGCTTACAGTATCACAGAAACATGTATGTCCGTCGAACTAACTTTTGAAACGATCTTGTTTTGGTAATACTTTTCCAGAATCGAGTCAAATTCTTTCATTTTGGAATCCATCTAAAAGCCGCTGGATAAAAATTCATTCGACGCCGAAAAGGCAAATGCGCCAAGTCAGGCCTGTGTGCAATCTCTAGTCTTTTCCGTTTGAGGATTTGTACGACGTCGATCACAAGTCACTTTGAATTTAGCGGTTTCAACACATGCATCCAAAGCCTTATTTTTCTTTCCTTATGCCAAGGATTATATTAATATCTGATGATTTTCTATGCATAATGTTCCAGTGCATGTAGTTATATCTTCCGAAATGGAAGTAACCGGATGTGATATTTCTGCCGAATTGAAGTGGCGGGTGTTGCATGCAAGCAGGAGATGCTGTCTTTTTCTGGGCACCTGGTCTCACTCCTAATTTGGAGTTCGCTTCTTTTCTTGTGGTGGAGATTTTTGTTTGTTTGCTTTGGTTCCTGTTTTATCCTGATTTGGTATGCCTTTGGTTTGTGATTTCGTGAATAATCGATTTTGTACTGTGTATTGGAATATGGTCCATAATTGTCATTTCGACGTCTTTGTTGTGTTTATTGGCCTGTCTGCTTTAGATTAAACTTACCCGTGCAAAAGGAGTGTCTGTGGCGGACCAAAACTGGGTGATGGAAGCTGGAATTTGATATCTTAAAAATTTATAAGAAATCGTGCAACTTACTCATTCTTGACTGAGAAAGCTAGTTGTATTGTATTTCATATCAATGTAAACGTCTTCAAAGTGAATAGCATCATTTAAGACCAGATAAATTGGCAACGTGGACCAGACATGCACGTTTCGGGTACTAAAACCTCATCAGTAATCCTAAATCTAAACAATGTAATATGCCAAAAAAGTATGAAAGTTACTATGTCGAAAAAGTGTACCGAAAGACGTAGGATGGGTGGGATATGATGCTACAGGACCCATGTTTTAGAAATTTCAAGAAATTTTGAAAACAGATATTTAGAATGCGTTGAAGATACGATCAACCGAAATTGATCGAACTTGGCTACATGTGCCCTCGGGGACTCCTGGTCCACCAGCAGTGACACTCACCAAGTGGTATAAAAGTAAACGTCTTCAAATTGAATATATAAAATATCAATGGTACTTGAGTCCAGTGAATTTTTCGGCTGTACTAGATTTCTACACAAGAAAACTGAAGTGTTCAAACTTGTTACCATGACAAATATGGATAATGACCATATCCCTGTATACAGCACAAAATCGATAATTCAGAAAATCAGACACCGAAGGCATAAAAAACCAGGACAAAACAGGAACCAAAAAAAAAAACCAAAAAAAAAAAAAACCAAAAACCTCCACCATATGAAAAGAAGCGAACTCCCGATATGGGAGTGAGACCAGGTGCCCAGGAAGAGTAAGCATCTCCTGATGCTTGCATGCAACACCCGCCGCTTCAATTCGGTAGAAGTGTCTTACAAATGTATCTGGTTACTTCCATTTCGGAAGACATAGAGTACAATCTTTGATTGGATGGTTCAAATGGTCTATGACAGAATATCATCCACCATTCTGGAGAGTGGGACATCATAGTGTATGACGAGTTCCCCATATCGACCGTAGAACTTCCTCAGTGACGATGTTAGTCGGTCACAAAAATATCCCTTACTGAGAAGCTTATCTGAAAGTCGCCTAGCTCTCAGAGCAAAATCCGTATATTTGATATTAAATAATTTGCTCTGGGATCTTGAACATTTCAAATTAATTTCATTTTATTGCACCAATCACGTTTTTCGGATGATAAATCCTCAGAAGGTATCAGACCCCAATTATTTTTTCCTATATATTCCTTTGTAAATTATACTAATATGACGATTTAATACTCGAATCGCACCACCATTTTTTGCTTGAAACTTTTATATCTGCTAGATAGTATCAAAATAAGCTCAGAAATGGATTCATGCAAAAATCTGTCGCTTAGTAGACTTTTAATATCTTTTTAAACCCGAAAGGGGGTATCTGTGGCTCTAATGTTCTACAATCTATCAATTCTAGAGCCTCATAACACATCTGTCATTCCGCGATTAGGATGATGCAATATCATTCAACATGCTAGAATATTTTTTTTTCAACTCATCTGCGACTCATTGACGTAAAAAAAGAATTATCTAGTGTAAAAAGAGTCGTAGAAATTAAATGTAAGAAGACGAGGGGTTGAAATAATCAGGAACTATTTGCGTGATCAACGAACTTTCAAAATTAATTGTGATCTGTAATCTAAAACTCTCAAAAATTTTAATTGAAAGTCAAACTTTTGCATCAGAAGTCTTCCTTGGTATCTTCTGATGCTATCTATCAAGTTTCAGCTCAATACTTTCATTATTATTCAAATAGTAGCATTTTACAGGTAGTCTATTGATGTCCCCAGAATCAAGTTTTTTATAAGAATTATTTTCAATTACGCTAATTTCAAATTTCTGTTATTTCCGCAGTTCTACAGATATGTAAAAATAATGAAATGTGACTCTTTCAAATGGCTGAATTCTCATAATTTATGGTGCTAAAAACTGCATATGTACCGTTTTCGAATTTATATGAATTTTCGTTAGGCTCTCTTAGTCTATCAACAAAAAAAAATGAAAATTAACGTTAAAAACATCAGAAAACTTATTCTTTTACGATTTCAATTATTTTTTTAGTGCAGACCGCATGAGATGGCATATAAAAACATTATTACAGCAAATAAAGTTCACCTGTACGTGTGAACTACGAGCGGAGATCGAAAAACGGACCCCCCCCCCCCCCCCCGATTTCTTTTTGGGGGGGGGGGGGGGCGGGGCGGGAGGAAGGGGGTTGGAGCCAGGCAATGCTTGGCTATTGGATGAGATCAAATATATTTATGGTAAAAGTAACAGCATGACACACAGCTAATGCAAGCATGTCGCAGTAATGAAAAAAAATCACACTATGTCCCTACCTCGGCCTCCTTTCCCATTTAAGCACATGTTCGCTCGCCCTGGACCCCCCCCCAATTTTCGCTAGATCAGCCCTGATAACCCACGAATTGTCATCTAGCAGTATCATGAAAATTATATTTTCATCCTACATGTATCATATTTTCTCCATTTCCCCTCGTCTGGTCTCTATTTAGTTACACACGTGATATCACTGCGCGCGCTTATAACTCTCAAAAATTTTAATTGAAAGTCAAACTTTTGCATCAGAACCCTTCCTTGGTATCTTCTGATGCTATCTATCAAGTTTCAGCTCAATACTTTCATTATTAATCAAATAGTAGCATTTTACAGGTAGTCTATTGATGTCCCCAGAATCAAGTTTTTTATAAGAATTATTTTCAATTACGCTAATTTCAAATTTCTGTTATTTCCGCAGTTCTACAGATATGTAAAAATAATGAAATGTGACTCTTTCAAATGGCTGAATTCTCATAATTTATGGTGCTAAAAACTGCATATGTACCGTTTTCGAATTTATATGAATTTTCGTTAGGCTCTCTTAGTCTATCGACAAAAAAATGAAAATTAACGTTTAAAACATCAGAAAACTTATTCTTTTACGATTTCAATTATTTTTTTTAGTGCAGACCGCATGAGATGGCATATAAAAACATTATTACAGCAAATAAAGTTCACCTGTACATGTGAACTACGAGCGGAGATCGAAAAACGGACCCCCCCCCCGATTTCTTTTTTTTTGGGGGGGGGAGGGGGTTGGAGCCAGGCAATGCTTGGCTATTGGATGAGATCAAATATATTTATGGTAAAAGTAACAGCATGACACACAGCTAATGCAAGCATGTCGCAGTAATGAAAAAAAATCACACTATGTCCTTACCTCGGCCTCCTTTCCCATTTAAGCACATGTTCGCTCGCCCTGGACCCCCCCCCCCCCCCCCAATTTTCGCTAGATTAGCCCTGATAACCCACGAATTGTCATCTAGCAGTATCATGAAAATTATATTTTCATCCTACATGTATCATATTTTTACCATTTCCCCTCGTCTGGTCTCTATTTAGTTACACACGTGATATCACTGCGCGCGCTTATAGGTATCAGACCCCAATTATTTTTTCCTATATATTCCTTTGTAAATTATACTAATATGACGATTAAATACTCGAATCGCACCACCATTTTTTGCTTGAAACTTTTATATCTGCTAGATAGTATCAAAATAAGCTCAGAAATGGATTCATGCAAAAATCTGTCGCTTAGTAGACTTTTAATATCTTTTTAAACCCGAGAGGGGGTATCTGTGGCTCTAATGTTCTACAATCTATCAATTCTAGAGCCTCATAACACATCTGTCATTCCGCGATTAGGATGATGCAGTATCATTCAACATGCTAGAATATTTTTTTTTCAACTCATCTGCGACTCATTGACGTAAAAAAAGAATCATCTAGTGTAAAAAGAGTCGTAGAAATTAAATGTAAGAAGACGAGGGGTTGAAATAATCAGGAACTATTTGCGTGATCAACGAACTTTCAAAATTAATTGTGATCTGTAATCAGAAATGGTACTTCAAGCAATATCGTGATTTCCAGTACGCCCTCTAGTTTGATTTCTAAATTTTGTGTACTGTAAGCATTATTTTCACTGGAGGAAAATTTCGCAATTATAACATCAAGACATTTCGCATGGGGGAAACATTCGCGATAAAAATGCATTTCCCATTGAAAGAATGCGCCAGTAGGATTATTTCGCTTGGGGAAAATTTTCACGAAATCAATGGATTCGCAAAAAAAAAAGAAAAGAAAAAAAATCCACGTATATTACCCCTACGCGAAAATTTCCACGTTAACAGTATCCATAGTGTAATGAGTGTGCGACTCATACCTTCTGGTAGGTTCGATTCAGTAACATAAAGTTAAAATAAAATCTATGGTCATTCGTACTTATAACCACATTAAAACAATGCCGTGTGTTGCTTCGGTCTGTTACATTCGTATTTAGACTTAATTGAATCGTTACATGAATTTGAGCAAAAAGAAACGAATGTCAAAAAATAAATGATGACTTAAATTTTCTTAATTTCCATCTTGTGATACATATTCAAATTTAGCCCATCTTCCAATTTTTTATATTCACAAGATTAATGTAGATTGTCATTTTGTGCATTGCAGTCATGACTCAACCACTTTCCAAAAAATCATTGGCAGAGTAACAATTTATCATTTCCCATTGCTAAAATGCGTAGGCTTAGCTGTGATTAGCAAAATATATTTATTTTTGTTTTTTTTTATCGACACTCGCATCAAGTAGGTTTTACTATGTAAATCCAGTTTCAAGAAGGGGACAGAATATACAATATAAATGACAATCAAGTCTTCTGCAGATAAACGTGTCTGATAAAATACATGTAGAACTAAAATCTTTTGTCATTACTAATGGAAAACTTGGCTTCTTGTGACATAGCCATCCGATATGTTTTATTTACCACAGCTTCTCTATGTTTGCACATATGTCCTCTCCATTCTTCCTACAAACATAGAGAGGTTTGTTTTTGGACATTGATTGATGTAGTTATTACAGAGATCAACCAATCTTAATTAAATACAAATTTAGGATCGACCTAGGTTATGTTCTGTCTATTTCCTGTAATAATAGCACTTTTTTTCTTTCTGTATCATTGCATAATACTGGCATATGTAATGCCACCCATTATACAAGGGTCAAATTGCGACCGACATACCTTCTTAACGAACGACTTTGGAAATGTAAAGTATTTCGGTCACGTAAGATATTACTTTTTATCTTGACAAGCCCATTTTTCAAAATTATGATCTAATTTCTGAAATGTTAACTTTATTGTAATTGCTTATTTCTGTTTACAATCATCGGTGTATTTGCTCTTTTGAGGTGGCAAGTACATTTTGTACCTAATAGACATGGTCTCCTGAATACAATATATTTTCTTTACACGCATAATCTATATTGGTGCTTTTGTGTAAATTTTCAGGATGACCACAAAACAAGTCGGTATTAAGAACTACACATCAAATATTAGATGAAATACAACACACTGTAAGGAACTACACACTGTTCACTGTTATGGTTTTTTACATTTGAACTTATACGACAATCATGGTTACCTCAGCCTTTGTTGAATTTATTTTCTGCCTGTTATAATAAAATGTGAAACATTTACTTATGTGACCAAATATTTTAAAACTTTCACTATATTTATAATCTGATAAATGGTTACTTACCTGTAAGCTTATTGAGTCTTATATGATAAACATTTTATAGAGGTAAAGAGGGAAATATATTCTAAATGTGATTTCAGGAATTTTCAGAGATAGAGGGAAATATATTCTAAATGTTATTTCAGGGATTTTCAGAGATAGAGGGAAATATATTCTAAATGTTATTTCAGGGATTTTCAGAGATAAAGGGAAATATATTCTAAATGTTATTTCAGGGATTTTCAGAGATAAAGGGAAATATATTCTAAATGTGATTTCAGGTATTTTCAGAGATAAAGGGAAATATATTCTAAATGTTATTTCAGGAATTTTCAGATAGAGGGAAACATCTCTAATTATGATTCCTGGGGTATCTTAAAATTCTAGCCTATACAAGGAAGAATATGTAAGTTCAAAACCTAAGACGAGTTGGTGATAGTGATATTAGGCTGTGCAAGATTTTCTTAGCATCGCTGAAAAGAAAAGTGGTCTCAAAAGTTCTTCTTCAAACAGTACTAAAGTATTCATTATTTAAAAAAAATAGATATGCCATGGTAAAAAAACTTGGTATAAGACTACAATTCTTTTTAAAAATCAAAAACTCATCATTAATAGCAAGTTATTACATGTGTTATTATAAAACTACAAATGGTGGTACAGTTTCAGCAAAGAGACAAGAGTGGGTAATGAAATGATAGAATGTTAATTCTCTATATAGGATACAGAGTCAGAAATCAGTGGATGTGTCAACTCCAGAGGGTAGGGAGTGGATTCTGAAGCATGCCGGGTAAAAATTGTCTGTTAGCAAGTATCGTGACGAAAGATCGATGGTGGCAAAAGAGTGCTGAAAGGTCATAAGGGTGCACAAAGGTCATGCTGCTTTGGCTTTGCTCGGAGAGTCACGTGAGAAGGTAGGTTTAGTCACTGTGAGTGATTTATTTTTAGCAATAACACGATCTCGTCCTTGAGTGGTGCCTTTTCCTTGACCTTGGCTATGCTTATTACTCGCCTTTTCCTTGTTTGCCTTGTTTCTCTTCTCCACAATGTCCCTGAGAATTTTACGCAGACTGACCAGTCCTTCGTCTTCCTTCCCTTTCTGTTTGGCCTTTGTTGTCCGAGTGGTCACTTGACGGGATACCTCTCTATGTACTGCCATAAATTCCCTACATAAACATTATAAGTCAATCATCTATGAATAAATAAATCTTTTCAATTTCTATATGAAACAAACTTAAAGCTTATGGATTCTATTAATTATCAAGCTGAGAGAAATCGAGCTAAACAGCGAATCAAATAATACCAACTCCAAATCAATGTATCCGTCTTGTTTAAGATCGACTTTTTCCATCACCAAATCTAAATGATGTTCAGTCAGCGGAATGCCTAGATTCTGAAAAATAAAACAATGTAATTCTGTTAATCGATGCGCTAGACATAATATTCCCATCAGCCGCTGGTTTTGTTTTGTTATAGAATTTAAAGATATATCTTTCTATTAAATTGAAATTGGAAATGATCTGGAATGAATGAGTTTTCCATGCTTACAGCGACACCGTCTCTGAGGTCACTTTTACTGAGTCTGTCCCTAGAGCTGGTGTCGAGGTACTGAAAGAAGTCTATCAACCGGAGGTTGTCAATGCGCATGTACTCTACCAAAACAAGGACAGGTTCAAACGGCGTGAGGTCATGAGGGTCGTGCGGTTTCTCTTCTACTTTGTTTCCAAAGTTGATAATTTCGCCATGGCTCACTTTCACTCCTTTTGAAACGAACAGCTTTTTCATAATCTCTTCAAAGCGTTCATCGACTGAAATATCCTGCGATATAAATGGTCCATGTTATGAAGTGATAATCTCAGAGTAAAATATAAAAGAAATTATACACTCATACAAATAACCTCTTTTAGGATTACCATAATGGTACGAGGGCTGATTGGTATGTTGTGAGTCTCGTATTGAAGGATTTGAATTTTATCATACATTTTGCGTTATTTTTCTACATAATCCCCTTCTGTATCTATACACTTATGCCACCGGTGTTTAAGTGCCTCAATATCACTATTAAAGACCTCCATATCTTGACTGTTGAGAAAGCCTATCCTTTCTAAGTATGATGTCATCATAAGAATAAAAGTGGGAGCCAAAAATAGCTGCTTTCAGTTTTGGGACTAGATGAAAGTCTGATGGAGCAAGATCAGGTGAATAAGCGGATGCTCAATCAATTTAAAGCCACTTTCTGAATGGCAGCCATGGCAGTGACAGACTTGTGAACATAAGCATTGTCCGATGGAACAACGCACCTTTTGCGATTTTTCCGCGGCGCTTAAGTTTAATATTTTCCCATAACTGTGTCAGAAGTGAAGCATAGTATGTGCCATTGATTGTTTGTCCTTTTTGGAGAAAATTATCAGTAGAAAACCTTCTGCATCACAGAGCACCGAGGCCATAATCTTCCCAGCTGATGGAACAGTCTTTGCCTTCTTTGGTAGGGATGGGCCAGGGTGCTTCCACTGTTTCGACTGTTGTTTGGCCTCTGGGATAAAATGTTGGACCAATGTTTCAACCAAAGTGACAAATCTTTGATGAAAATTGACAGGATCTGCCCCAAAAAGGTTAAGATTAGCACGTGATAAACATGATAAAATGCGCCTGGTGTGCTTCTGATCAACTGTCGGTACCCAACGGGCCGAAAGCTTTCTCATTTCAAGATCTTCAGTCAAAATTGAATATACTCTTTCCTGGGAAATGCCAACTGTACTGGCAATATATATCTTTCTGTAACTCGTCAATATCTTAGACTGGGTACCTGGTCTCACTCCCATATCGGGAGTTCGCTTCTTTTCATATGGTGGAGGTTTTTGTTTCTTTGCTTTGGTTCCTGTTTTGTCCTGATTTTGTATGCCTTCAGTTTCTGATTTTTGAATTATCGATTTTGTGCTGTATACAGGGATATGGTCATTATCCATATTTGTCATTATTGATCATTTCTGGAGTTGCAACAGTGACAGGCCTTTCAGGAAGGGGGTCATCCTTAAGGCTCTGTCTGCCGCGCTTAAATTCCGCCACCCACCTTTTCAGTGTAGCATATATAAGGAAATCTTTCTCTATAGTGTTTATGAATATCCTTAGGTGTTAAACCTTCTTAATCTATGTATATAATGGATCACAGCTCTTTCACTGATTTTGTCCATTTTGCACAAACAACTTGTCTTGTTCATTTTAGAGTGTTACCTCGTCAATTTAAATTGACGAAATGAGGCCAGTCCTTGGGTACATGGCTTTATAAAGTCAGAGAATAGCAGGACTTAAAAAGAACATCCCTGCGTATCTCCTTCAATACGAGGCTCACAACATATTAATCAGCCCTGGTATTGATAAATTTCCATTAATCAGATATAATTTGTCTTTTTTTCCTTTAATATTGAAAAAGAATTCTCACTTCTAGGTCGACTTGTTCTAGGTTACAGATTTTGGAAGACTGCACAGCACGGAGAACTGCTTTAGCGCCATCTGTCGTCACAGGGTTACCTCCCATCTGTTAAAAAAGGTAGATAACTAAAATTCCATTTTTATAATCTTCAAACATACAAAATTATTCATATGTGAAAAGATATGTTTAAAAAGAAGGAAGAAATGATAGAAGGACAAAAATGTAGAGATACATATATTTCATTTGAAAATTGCATAGCAAATTAAGATAAAAGTTACTCACTCTGAGTATTTTGAGTCCCTCATTTCTCACTAGACCATGCAGTAGAAATCTCAGTGATAACATATCCACCCTGTTACTGTTTATACTCAAGGTTTTTAAGGTTTTGTTCTTTGGTAGAGACGAGGCAAGAGCTATGCAACCCTCCTTCCCTAGCCCATTCCATGACAACTCCAGTGAACGAAGACCAACGTTCTCCTTTATGAAAAAAATATCGCCATGGAATTTATTCACTGACACTATTTGATCAATTGTTTCATTATAAATAGTACGTTATGTCCATACAATTTGTACCTACTTACCGCCAAAGCTTTACAAAGAGCTGATGCACTCTGACGTCGTATGTGATTCCACTGGATGTCCAAGATCCTTAATGTAGTGTTGGTCTCTGGAAAAATAGGTGGTAAATGCTATTATTTTGTAAAATCTAGTCCTAAATTAAATACATTAATCTTAGACAGCATCTTAGTTTCTGGAAGTCCTTCAATGACAACTTCACTTATGAATTTTTGTTCAAACAAAGGTTGAATATTAGCAATTACCCTCCGTACCTAGACATTTGGCCAGTTGACATCCACCGTCATGACCTATTGCATTATGTCCCAAATAAAGCTCCTTGAGCGTCCGAACATTCTGAATGAGATCAAAGACAATTTCCTTATTAATATTGTTTCGATAAATTCTTTAAAAAATTAGTTCGACTTTGTATAGTTCTCCTCTCGAAAACAACATACCATTTCAATACATGTACACCGGTTTGTACGAAGTATATTAAAAGCATTGACATCAGTTGTCAAATGAAACATTGAAAATATTTTGTTAATATAATAATCTTACTTCAATGATGTCCGTAATGAGGTGCGTCTCAGTGTGCTGAATTTTATTGCCTGAAAATATAATGATGGTACAGAGGAATTATTGAGCAAAAATCAAACATTTCTCCATACAAATAGATATAGAAAAAAATATATCTAAGGAATGTGTATAAAAATATTCAATGATTTTTTATAAATGTTTTTAGTATACTAGTGTTAAGATATTTTTTCGTGATTACCTTCTAATCTGAGAATTTTGACTGATGTGTTTTCGGCCAGAGTTTCTGCTAAAACTTTCAGGCCTTCTTTGCCGGGATATGTACAATTCAAATTCTACAAAGTAAAAGGTGTTAATTATGAATTATTTCAGATATCGAGTTAGTAATTTTTAATATCAGACCACATTCTTTGAAAAAAAAATTCACATGCATTTAGGGATATTTGAATGACTTGCAAGAAATGAGAGATCGATGTTAAAATATTGTTCTGAATTGTGTCACAGTATATAGATGCACTGGATTTAATGTTATTAAGGGGGTTCGTGGGGTACAACGTCTATAAGCTAGATTAAATTGTGTTATAATCCTCTAACTGAAAGAAAACTGCGCCAAATCTGCCCATGTATAATTATGAAACTTTAATTTCTACCTGTAATATTGATTGATGTCGGAAACAGTACAGTTTCTGTTGGGTTTGCTGTGGCGGAATTAAACTCCTTCTTCCAAATATTAAAGTCACATTTAACAAATATACCCTCTATTTAAAAGGTAGTCAAAATTCATAAGTTATTGAATCAAAATTGATGTTTAAATGGCGACAATTTGTAAATTTCCGATATAGGCGTAACTGTCCTGACATATTTTGTAAAACCCAAATATTGCACTTTTTACAACACAAAGTCTTCAATGGGGGATTTACTGGCAATAGAAGCTAATATAGCACGCCCAATTCACATAGAACGGAGCATGAATAAGAGGAATAAAAATGATTCGTGTTCATTCAGAAATGGTATCTAACAAACAAAGTAGCAACATTTTAAAAATCTCTTGAGAATAATATATTAAGTTTAAGACTGTTCAGATTATAAAGGACTTTATACTATACATAAAGTAGTTATCTTGTGGTTGTGTGGCATATACATGTACATATATCAAAACCCTCACACTTTTCCAACCGCATCTTAAGAATGCAAACAGAGTAATGAAGGAGAAGAAAATCCACAGTATTTTCAACACATTTTGTAACCAAAGATAATTTTACTGATGAGAAAAAAAAAGAAAAAAAAAAAAGAAAAGAAAAAGGAAACAGAAAGAAACGCCACGCGAAGAACAGGGAAGAAAAATTATACTTGACAGAAAATTATACATAATGAATACAAAGCTCATCTCTCACGTACTTAAATCATTAAACAAATACTATACATTTTCTGTTGTAAAACTTTCGACGAAATGAAGTTTGATCTTTACATTTCAGGTATGTATTTTCCACTTTTTACATATATTTGCACCTGCCAGAGCCAACATATTCTGTACCTCGAATATGAAGAAGTTGAACAACGCGACCGGTAGGATGAAACATTCCCTGCTTGATCTAGCACTTGGATGTGAGATCCCATGTTTTTTTTTTATCAGAGACATTGACCTTAATAATCAGCGGGATTAGTCTGCCGAGAAACATTATCAATTCTCTTTTTTTATGCCCCCGGAATCAAAGATTCGGGGGCATATAGTTTTTGGCCTGTCCGTCTGTTTGTCTGTTTGTCCGAAAAACTTTAACATTGGACATAACTTTTGAATGGGAACATATAGGGCTTTCATATTTCACATGTGTATTCCTTGTGACAAGACCTTTCCATTGATACCAAAAGTTTTGACCTTGTTACCTTGACCTTTGACCTACATGTACTTTTCAAAAAACTTTAACATTGGGCATAACTTTTTAATCGTAAGTGATAGGGCTTTCATATTTCACATGTGTATTCATTGTGACAAGACCTTTCCATTGATACCAATTTTTTACCTCCTGACCTTGACCTTTGACCTTTTAACTCTGTGACCCTGACCTTGACCTTTCACATACACGTACTTAACAGAAAATAGTGTTTATACTAACAAAGATGCCACCGGGGGCATTCGTGTTTCACAAACACAGGATTTATTTTAATTGAAAGACGGTGGTGCAATTCTTCCGACGTAAGAGGTTTAGGGATGCAATGAATCTAATGTAAGGATTACGAATATTACTCACCAGTTCTGTGATATAAGTATTTGTTGTGAGCATCTCGGCAATGTACATCACCCCTAGAGCACCAATATTGTTCTCTGATACATCTAAATATAGCACCTTCTCGTCTCTCTGTGAACAAAACAAGATCTTTAATAATAAAAATGAAGGTAAAAAATTCCATCAAATATAATTTGTCACACCTTAAATTTCATTAGAGTACTATATTACGATTTTCCCAAATTTTCCCACCACTATTTACTATATCCTCCTAACTTTCCATTTCAGTGGTGCCACCTTCATTAAATCACCAGTCGTCTCGTATTCTCTAGTTTTAAAATTGTTTGAGTACGTGGATGTCTTACATGATTATATCGGATGTCTTACATGATGTATATCGGATGTCTTACATGATGTATATCGGATGTCTTACATGATGTATATTAGATGTCTTACATGATGTATATTGTATGTCTTACATGATGTATATCGGATGTCTAACATGATGTATATCGGATGTCTTACATGATTTGGATGTCTTACATGATGTGTATTGGATGTCTTACATGATGTATATCGGATGTCTTACATGATGTATATCGGATGTCTTACATGATTTGGATGTCTTACATGATGTATATTGGATGTCTTACATGATGTATATTGTATGTCTTACATGATGTATATCGGATGTCTTACATGACGTATATCGGATGTCTTACATGATGTATATCGGATGTCTTACATGATTTGGATGTCTTACATGATGTGTATTGGATGTCTTACATGATGTATATCGGATGTCTTACATGATGTATATCGGATGTCTTACATGATGTATATCGGATGTCTTACATGGTTTGGATGTCTTACATGATGTATATTGGATGTCTTACATGATGTATATTGTATGTCTTACATGATGTATATCGGATGTCTTACATGATGTATATTGGATGTCTTACATGATGTATATCGGATGTCTTACATGATGTATATCGGATGTCTTATATGATTTGGATGTCTTACATGATGTTTATTGGATGTCTTACATGATGTATATCGGATGTCTTACATGATGTATATCGGATGTCTTACATGATGTAAATCGGATGTTTTACATGATGTATATTGAATGTCTTACATGATGTATATTGGATGTCTTATATGATGTATATTGGATGTCTTACATGATGTATATTGGATATCTTACATGATGTATATTGGATGTCTTACATGATGTATATCGGATGTCTTACATGATGTATAATGGATTTCTTACATGATGTGTACTGGATGTCTTACATGATGTATATCGGGTGTCTTACATGATGTATATCGGATTTCTTACATGATGTATATCGGATTTCTTACATGATGTATATTGTAATTTGATGATTTGCTGATGTCAAATATTATGAAATTTACAAATAAATACTCTTTAGACCAAAGTGTTCTTGTTGTGATCCATTTTCTACTCTAGTTCTTGATTGGATATTGAACTATATGTATCCATGATTATGCCTTTTTGTGTTACATGAAGCCGAGTTTGTTCATGGATACGGCCCTCTGGTCTCAGAGTTGCGTCGTTTTCCTATCTTTTAATATCATTTCACATAAAATATTATTAAAAGTATGATTTATAGTATTACTTACGACTAGAGAAATGGCAATGGGTTTTATGGACTTGGCCACGAGCATTGAACATCGTAAGTTGACATTGTTCGTAGTCACTTGTCTTATATAGGAAGCAAGGGGCACAACCCCACACAACACACAGGCCACTTTATACAGCTCTGTCGTTTTTGTTATTGGAATTTTGTGCGACTGTTGATTCTTTAAGTATTTCAGAGGTACTTCTGAAAAAAAGCACAAAAGTCACATACAAAGTCAAAATTGAAAAAGAGACAAAGAAATGCACAAAAATATCGTACATCGTACCTACCAGAATATTTTCTATTTTTATGTTCCCGCAATAAGAGAATTGGGGGCATATATTTTTTTCTTCCTTGCATCTCGTAAGCGTTAATCCTTGTCCTCATACATCAATCCAATAATTGAAAATCGCATCAAATATGTTTCAATATCTATGTGTACAATTCTTTAAAGAATTTCCATTAAGTGACTAAGGTCACCCTCACAACACACATACACAATCAGAATACCATCTTATACTAAATTATTTTGATGAGGATACATGTATACACGATGTTTACTAAGATGAGACGCAATTTTAGCAATTTGAAACATCTTGATCAATGTTAAACGTCTTTAAATTCAAGAGCCCCATTTAAGAACAGATAAATTTTCAGCATGGCCCAGATATGCACGTTTCGGGTACTTAACCCTCATCAGTGATCCTCAGTCTAAACAATGTAATATGACCAAAGAGTGTAAAAAATTATTATGTCCAAACATGTACCGAAAGACGTAGCAGGATTGGTGAGATATGATGCTACAGGACCCACGTTTTAGAAATTGCAAGAAGTGTTATGAACAGAAATTTTCCGAACGCGTTGAAGAAACGATCAACCGAAGTTGATCATGTGCCCTTGGGGAATCCTGGTCCACCAGCAGTGACACTCACCAAGTGGTACAAATGTTAAACGTCTTCAAATTCAATAGTATCATTCAAAAACCCAATAATTTGCAGCATGGGCCAGACATGCACGTTTCCCTCGTCAGTGATCCTCAATCTTAACAATGTAATATGGCAAAAGGGTGTGAAAATTATTATGTCCAAAAAGGTACCAAGAGAGGTAACAGGATGGGTGGGATATGATGCTACAGGACCCACGTTTCAAGAAATTTTATGAACAGTAATTTTAATGTTGGCTAAGATTTTAAGAATCCTTTTCTACATTTTTTCATTAAACCATGTACATGTAGTAACATTATGGATGCTCTTAAAAAACACATAGAATTGTATGGGAAGGACTGAATAAAAACAAAAAATATTTTGACAAACCTTCATTTTCGTCGAAATTGAAATCGTCACTTTCCACTGTATCCCTCCGCTCTAACCAGGCGGGGCGCATGCGCCGTGAAGATGCAGATACACGTGAATGAGAAGATTGCAATAGGTTCCTCGTAACATTATCTATACTATCTTCATTAAAGATGTCATCACTTTCACCTTTGTCTATTCCATTTTCATTATGCATGTTCACATTATCACTTTTCGCGTCTCTTTCAAAAATCGTTGACAGATCACTATCCGGCACGCTTCTTGCTGACATTAAAGTCATGTCATCCGCCGTCGTTTTCCCGTTTTGAACAATATTACGCACTGTTTGTGACGATCTCCTTGGTTTTTGTTCTAATGGTGCTGTTGGGATGCAATGTTTCTTGAAAAACAACCTTTCACTGGCGTCAACAAATCCATTAGGATTGAGTTTAGCTTCTATCATTTGCCGCACAATGTCAAACATGGACTGTTTTGGCTTTTCTGTCTTATGAGAGATTCCCAATCTTGCAAAGAATGTCTTTTCTCTTTCGCCCATACGGAATATTAGATAATCGGCTTCTACGCTCCGATCCATCATTTCACCAGATCCTGCAACCGATAATTGAGTGGTTGGTACCAGGTACTTCCGGAACTCGCCGGAAGTCACAAACCTTCGGACGATGTCCCACAGGCGTCGTATATGATCTACAATTAAAGAAAAATCTGTCACTTCAAAGTGTTTGCTTTTAGTCCAATATCATAACAAAAATTATAACTATTTTCACCGCTCTGTAAGATCTAATTACGTTTTGATTAAAGAAATTATGGTCTGTAATCCATTTATACGTATCGATCGTATAGGTTGATGTTGAAATTCAGTCAAGGTAGTCATTTGATGACAGAATTACAAGTATAGACCAATCAACTGACGGTAGCTGAATGTTTGGGGCCCTTCGTGTGGTCCATGTTTATTTACTTAAGATACAAACATTATAGAATTGTCTATCTATACCTTATATAATTGATGTTAAGGAATATCACGTCAAGCAAAATATTAAATATGAAATTCTCCCTTATTATGGGATATTTCTCGTCCAAAAGTATTATTAATTCCAATATTAAATCTTTCAAAATGACACAATTATTTCCAGTTTCATATACTACAAGGGATTCGTTTCCTTCATCAATAACTTTTCCTCAATCTATAAAGAATTCATGCTACGTTGACTAGAAGTTTGTGCAAAGGTGAGGAATGACATGACTTTAATTTCATACGGTTCACTCCGATTGATTGGTTTTTATGACATATCTATACGATACAGTGCATTTATCCGATATGCAATTTGCATAGACTTTAATACCAGCTTCATATATTTTGCAATAAAGCACAAAACCTGAAAGATGTATACTAAGTCATCTTTTTCATTTTGTTTCACAACCCTGTACAGGTTTTGTGCTATTTCAAAACATCAGGAGACATCCAACACGCAGGGAAAAAATATGAAAAATAAACTTAATACGTAAACGATCGCAGAAAAAAATGTCAATGATAGGTATGGTAGCTACTCCACTGAGAACATGAACAACAGAAGGATATAATATCTGTTTTCTAAAATGTACAGATAGTGCTACTTTGTCTTATTTGTAGATTTAACACTGAAAGTCAAAGAATATTACTTTATTTCGCTTGATAATATTCAGATTTTCATTCATTTTCTTGTAACATTTAAAAAAAAATTTTCTTTCTTTTTTCTTTTCCTTTCGTATTTTCCTTACCCCCTCCCCCTTCTCCCCTCAAAGGAGGAAGAGGAGGATCGACACAGACCCTCTCTAGTGTCGGGGAGAAGGTATCGGAGGATGCGTTAGGGATAGTCTATGTGGAAAGGAGGCGAGAACCTGTATTAGAATTGCTTATTTCTCCCAACCTATACCTACAAACAACCAAAAGGGGTTGGTATAAATTTTTGTGCAGTGTGTGGTGGAAGTCCTTTATATATGCCGAAAATTCTCATGAAAATTGTATTGCGATGAAAAAGGCGATACAAAGATTTTCAAAAATACTTTTGAATCATGTTCAAAATAAAATTGCTTCTCGTTTTCTGGTGAAAACATTAACAAGAATAAACATGCAACATGTACTACTTTCAGAAGGCGTAAATTGAAGAACAGAGTCATTTTCTTGATCTATGTGAAAATCGCTTGGGCGAGCTCTCTTGGAAGCGATCAAAAATTTTGTTTCATATAATTGTCTTCGAAATGAATGTTAATCAAATAAGAAAAAATCAAGACATATTTTCGCATTTTTTTTTTACTTTATTCTTTATTTAAATACTTCTTTTCATTGTAATGATATATTATTGCCTTTTGCATACAATCAAAATTTATACAATATATATCTATTTTGGAGAACTTTCAACGGAAAAGTATTTTCATTCTATCTATTTATTTTGTTTTTTTTTTTTATGAAAATTATGTGTATGCTTGAGCTTATAGATATATGTAAGCTACGCCACTGAAAAAATTACAGAGCAACTAAATCATCATAGACATTCCCTTCCTATAACTTTACTCTATGTTTATAATGGTATTTTATTGTTGGTGTTTTGTTTTCATCGTTGCCTAAGAGACTGGCAGGATAGGATTGCTCTTATTTCAAATCCTGTTTTCATCATTGTTGTATTGTAATACGAATTCAATTGAGCATATATAATGACGTTCAGAGTTACATAATTTTTCTAAATCACTCAAATGAAAAATAGATTTACACTAGTACATCTCATCTTTCGTCGCAATTCTCCAAAAGCGTCAAGTTGAAATATCTAATTTTTCTTTCGAAAACTGCATGATGATAATAGCATCACACCTCCTGCAGTTTGGAGGGGGTACACGTTCATTAAATGTATTATCATGCAGAGACTCAATGATCAATGATATCAAAAACTGGTATCAGAAACGGGACAGTCATCAAGGGGTAAATTCTATTTGTCTTTCAAACCAGATTTCAATTTAGAGATACATCAAATTGTTTTAAAGAAACAAGATCATAGCAAGATTTGCAAATTCATATCGTCTATCTTATGGCTACCCATTAGGTATTGCCAATTGTGTGAATCTCATGGAATAGGAAACGAGTTTCATTATTTATTTGTCTGCAATAATGAGATAATTAAAAGTCTAAAGGAAAAATATATTCCTAACTATTATTCAAATAACCCAACTGAATTAAAACTGATAGGATTTTTATCTATATATGCAATAATAGAATTATTGAAAATGTATGTGCTTTTTTTAGTAAGATAGACAAGTTGTTTAGGGAGTAATATGTATAGTATTAAGTTTATATATAGATGTCTTTGTAATGCTTTTGTTTTTTTATTTCATATATGTTATAATATTTACTTTCTGTTTTTCATAACGTTTGCTGCATTTGTGTGCCTAAACATTGTCTTATCTTGCTGTGGGTGCTGCAGCCTGGTGTTGTTGGAGATCACATCCTTTGTTGTTATTAGTAAACACTCTTCCTAAAATGTTGATGGCCACAATTTTTATGTCATTTTATACTAATTTCATACTGATAGGACTTTTATCTATATCCCACTTTTATGTATAACTTTATCTATAAAAATCCCAATTGTGCGCTTCTTGTTGCAGATTTATTTCTATACACGTATGACAAAGAATGTATCCAAAATCTTCAAAAGCAAAGAAAACATGATGATTTGAAATGTTCCATTGGTACTCCTAGGTACCTGGATGGTATTATTACTATCTCGACTCTAAACAAGGCAAACGTTACAAACACAGACACACCATTTAGGACCTAAATATCAAAAATTGTTAATGGAGAGATTCGTACACGTGTGTATGACAAAAGAGATGATTTTGGATTCAACATATAAATTTTCCCTGGCTTGGCGGTGATGTTCCTAGATTACCGTGATACGGTATCTACATTTTACAGCTCGTCCGGTATTCTAGAGCATGTACTGATGTTTTGGACTTTCATAGTAGAAATTTACAAATTACGAAGAAACTTTTAGGTCAGGGGTTTCGCTTTCACAATTTAGTAAAGACTTTCTGGGAATTTTACAAAAAATTATAGTCAACTTATTTTGAAATTCGGATCCATCCAAGCAACAGAGTACATGTATATTACTTTTGGTATTTCACAACCTGCATTTTATGGTAATATAATTAACAAAATAAGAAGGATCAAAGGTAGATAGAATTACCATCGAAATAGTGTTAGAATCATCAAACGCCTTTTATACCGTTGCGGGCCTTGTCCAAACCTTTTTAGAGAAGACAGGGCCCCGACCACCTGTCCTCTCTAAATCTCAGTCGGACTCCTAGGTGATCACATGCATGAGCTCGTTACAGAAGGCAGAGCACGGACTGTATTTCGTATGCCTTCTGTTTATTATATCGATTTACATATCCATCTGTGTTTCTTGGGCCCCTGTGTCATGATGTCTGAGGATGTTCATCTTACAGTCAGGAGGTTATCTTACACAATTGTGCTTTTTTAGATACCTCCGGGTGATCGGAAAAGTGGGAGGGTTGTGTGCACGTAATCCGGATAACACACCTTCTGCTACTTGCGTAGCAGATGTCCGTCCTAAGTCGGCACCGGTTGTCTATTGGTCTCGTTGGTTTATGTGTTGCCTTTTGTGTTTCTATGATGTGAGTTGGTGTTCCTTGTCCCTTTTGCGTCTATTTCTGTGGGTGTCTGCTCTGTGTTTTTGCATTCGGTGTGGATCCGAGTGGAACCGAGTGGAACCGAGATCCCCTCCTTCCTTTTAAATTAAAAAGTTAACATACATATATACGTCAATCTCCCGGTGTCGTTTTACTCATGACTTCTGTGATGTATATCGTACCTTGGTAAAAGACAGTCACAAATTCGCTTGTACATACATGTACTCTTACATGTATTCTTTCAAAGTTAAACATGGAAAAAGGAAACAATTAAGTGTTTTTGCCCTAGTCAGATAGGGTTATCTAGGATGGGCATTTTATGGAGAGAAATGTACATATATGAATGTTAAATTACTATCTTTCCCGACCACATACTGACATACAGAAGTATGTAACGTCGGATTACTTCTGTGTAAATATGCACTAGGCAGCTAGCACATACAAACCACGATATTCACTAAAGGAGCTGGAAGAACAAGGGTAATATGCTACCGGGAACACTTGAAAAAGTGCATGTCATGTTGAACTTAGGATATATGATGATATAATCGTGACAGGAGGGTTAAAGATATAGTCTTATGAAATACATGTATAGGGGTCTAACTATAAAAGCGACCTAATATTCATCTTATGGAACTGAATGGAAGAATTTTAGCTAGAATAATTTATCATGCAATAATTTGAATTTTCTTGATTTACTACCTCATCTACGGTTAACTGAAAATTATTGCAAACTTTTCTCTTCGTCCACAAAACGATTTAAAATGACATATAGATAAATAAAAGTAGAGATTATTCGGCAAATAAATGTTGTTTAAATAGAATGAAGATTCTTGTATTCTAAAAATAAAATAATTGACATGGAGAGATGAGAAATATGAATTAGAAAATTATGTCGGTATAAAAAAAAAACAATGTTTCATCATCATCGACGGAACCCACGGTCGGTCACGAGTTTAGCGTGACCGATCGTGGGGTCCGACGATGCATCATGATGAAAATCAGAAAAGAAACCCAAATTAGCTGGAAAAAAAAAGAACAGAAACAATATATGTCAACAGGAATAAAGTAGGGATATGAGAAATAAAAGATTGAAAAATCTAGTAATTCATGATTGAAATAAGAAATTATTATTGATTATAAATAGAAGTAGAAAAATGAAGAGTCCCCTTCGGCGTTGCCGGTAGGGAAATAAAAAGAAACAAAAGAAAGAATGAAAACGAAAAGAAAGAACATTTGGTTCTTTATACAGTTTTCATATTTTTCCGTAAACACATTAAGTCTTGTCCTATTTCAGAAAAAAGACCATACTTGCATAATCTTTTGATAGTAATTATAAAAAAGAAGAAGCCAGATTTCATAGTAAAATACAAGAAAATCGAGATATTCGTATTGTTCATGAAATTATATAATATAACTACAATTCTCACCATCTTGAAAGCTACAGAATGGTCCTTTGATATGTTCGCATTAGCGTAAGATCAATCAAAATGATTTTCATTAAATATAGTAACCTTTAATGTATTCCGTTTCACACAAACTGGTGACGAAAAACAGTTTTCTAATTTAATTTGATTTTCACTTTGGTATCAATGGGCATGTCACGTGATATTCCCATCTTTAAAGTTCCTTAGCACAAAGTCAACGTAAGGCAATAAAGAATTTATTTGTTTTATTTAAAAGTGCTTTAGATTTAATTTCTGTGTTTGGGGTAGGCGTCGCACCTGCTTAAAGCAATATTTACCCCCACCAAGTCCCCATGCACCGTCTTAGATACCAGTAAAAATCGGTTGTCATTGTGGTTGAATGGGCAACCAAAAGTAAAATTGCCAAATTAAGGGGAAACTATGAGCACTTGTTAAATTCAACTGTTTTATTGTAGACACAGCCGATTTTTTTTTTTATTTCTCATATTCTTTGATCATTTAAAACGAATAAAAGTAAATCGTACATTAAAATTAAGTGTTCTAAAACCTCTGGAAAAAATAGATATTAAATAAATAAATTCATTTCAATTCCCGTTCGAATCTTGTTTATATTCATTTTATTAAGAGACAAAAATCTAAGAATTGATAATTTATCGAATCTTATTTTTTTTCGCCGGAATAATTGTTTTCTTTCGTAACTCCATTGCATAAGAGAGCAATCCTAGTAACATTGTTGTCACTGCACGTACATTTGCATGCATTCCAAAAAATAGTTATTGTACTAATACAAAATGTATTCTTTTAATTTTTTTTTCGAAATCACTTTAAACTAGCAACGATGTCTAAATATTTATACCGCGAAGATTGATATTTACTTTATTTTAAATTACATTTCACCTGTTTAACTGTTCAATATTTACCCGTTCATATCAAAATTCTATTTGTTGATAAATGAATATTGAGCTTAAATCCAATCTCTCCATGTTTAAAAAAGCACGAACCTAGCGCTATACGAAACTTTGTCACCACTTGAGTAGCTGAGTTTCCATTTGTATGTGAATGAGGCCATTGTCTATTCAGGTCATGCCATTTAGTATTTTTATTAAAAATGTGATACTATTTTTGTGCATGTATTTTATTAATGAATCGATGTGATATTGTATAAAATAATACAGTATACTGTTTCATACTTTCCTTATAGAATAAAAAGTCCTCACCTTTCTTTCAAACGGAATTGTTCGAACAATATTTTCATTGATCTAAAAATGTTTGCGATAGAATGGCTAAGACCTGAAGAAAAATTGAAAACGTATTCTTTATAAAGAAAAGTGCAATGTATTGTGATGTAATATACCTTTGATGTATGGTTTGTCAAAGATAAATGTACATACATGTATTATTAAGGTGTGTCTATAGCGTTTGACATTCTTTTTGAAATTTCTGTCTATGTTGTGTACATATTTCTGTAAATATTTTAAGCACGGAATATTCTATATTGCAAATGGACATTTCATCAAATATAATAAAAATCACGTGTCATGTTTGTTACATTAAAAAATTCGCTTTAAATTTTTGTTCAATATCAACAATGAACAATGTATCATGCTTATTTTCATTACGTATCTTAGAATTGATCACAAGTATTTTATTGTTCATTGAGAAAGTTGGTCACACTTCTCGAGTGATTAAGCATGGACTCGCTTCAGCTAGAAGAGCACAGACTGTTTTCTAAATGTCCACTACCATCTCACATTTATTATGTCTTAGGGTCACTGTGTTTTACTTTCTTGAGTGTGATATCACCTCACGAGTACATAGATAATGTTTGTATCATATATTATGTACATTTGTACAATATTTGTGTCTTGAAATACATCTTTAAATTAGGAAAAGTTGAAGGGTTGTGCTCACGTTATCCGGACAACCATGGCGTTCGCGTTTTTAGCAGATGACCGTCTCAAGTCAACGCCGGGTTCACATGGTCTCCCTCAGTAAATTTATCGTTATATTTTTTGCGTGTCTCCATGTTTGTCTTATTTATAATGTGTGAGGAAAAAAAGTGTCTGTCCGTTTTACCACATACATTACTCATAAGTCACACTCTGTAAGCCACCTATCACTAAAAGATAGCGGAGATAGCTCTATAAACAACACATCAATAAAAGAGAGTAACGTAAGACCAATGGCATTTTGAAATCCATTAATCAATGATTTATCATGTTTAAATTCTCGACTTCATGTTGATTGCTGATACCCTGTCAAATCTCGTGTTTATTTTTCAAATTTTACCAGATATAGAAAGATATGTATGTTTAATTAAACGACGGGTACCCGAGGTAACAGTTGGATTTTGTGATACATATTGTGACTTTGATTGAAAATGATAAGTCGTGATCATGTCATATCTGAGAGAGAGAGAGAGAGAGAGAGAGAGAGAGAGAGCATGTATTTGTGATTTATGTTGATATAATTTTTAGATCTTTCAGAGAGAGAAGAGAGGTCTATGTTTAATTGATGTTAATTTTTTATTTCTATTTCTGTAGATGACTTTATTTTTCAAGCTTATAATCTATATCATTTACCCACATTCTTTCATCAACATATCAAATCAACATATCAAATGAAATAATGTTTTCCTACCTTACAATAATCATTTTCCATTGATTCCAGTGTAGAATTTAATTCAGGCAAAAAGTGACATGCCTGACAGAACAATAGAATTGTATGCATGTATTATTTGATAAAAAACAAATAAAAGTTTGCTTTTCAGCAGTAGACAGCAGATAGATTTTAAATGTCAATAGTGAGACGAGATAAACCTTTAAAACAAGGTAAATATAAGGTAGTCGATTCTAGAGCCGGTGATTCTCTTGTGGAGGGGCAGATTACTTATCTACGATCAATCGGTATCAGTGGTGAGGGTTAGTAAAAGATCACGTATCAATTCGAAAAAGGAGTGGTAGCCATAAATTGCTGCTGCACCAAGGACGGTCTGTATTATGTAAGGTTTAAAAGAAGTGGACCGATAGCTGAGGATATAGAAAATAAACCTCAGATGAATGTTTTTTTTTGAAATATTAAATTTGCTTTGCACATCAAACGCTTGTATTTTAAATATCGGGTAAAAAACGGGACCATTATTGATACTTATTGAAAAAAAAAAAGAAGATAATTTCACTCTGCACCAGACATAAGCCTAGTTAACATTTTCTGCATCAAGTTCCAAGTTCAATTTATTCAGATAATCCAACTTGATGGAATACAGGATACAATACATGCATTATATACAAATTTTCAAATCGTTCATGGCAATATGAATAACAATATATATTATTACTAATTACATGTATTATCATAAATTTGCATCAGATTAAAACTATTCTTATTTTCCTTAGCTGGCTCTTTGGTATAAATTTTAGGTCAAGTTTAGGGTATCACTCTTCATACATTCACATTTTGGATTTCCTCTCTTTCGGCCTTGAGTATCACTGATGATACATTGTTTGTTTAAATGCGCATACGGTGTAATATGTTAATTATGACGGTAGAAAATATATTTCATTGTTATACCCTTAGATATTTTCCCCTTCATAGTCTTTACAAGAAAAAAGTCCAACAGAATTACTGTTAGAAACAGCCGGTCCAAACGAACTGTTAAAATCGACTGTTGGACCGGTCACGTGACGAACTGTTGACCGGCAAGATATTTTAGTGTTGTTATGACAACAAACTTCTTGTTTATTTCGGTTATTTTATTTATTTCCTCAGTTAAAGACGCTGAATAATGTAAATTTGATCATTTTCGGTACTTGTATTTGAAAAAAAGAACGTTCCCCATGCGGAACCCCTTGAATGGATCAAATATAAGAGTTATCTTCCCTAATCAGCTGTTTACATCGTTTCAAAATGGCAGCGAGTTGCCTCTGCGACGGAGGACGATATAACAAAAATATTGGAGAACAGAGATGGTAAAAAAACAAATGCAATAAGAACTTCACTGAATATTCTCGTAGAATATTTATGCTCCATTAATCTCAATCTGTCGCTGATCGCTGATTATACAGCCGAGAAATTGACTAAGTATAACAAAACAGTTGTAGAACGGAGTCTCAATATTCTTTTTTAGATCAAAAAAGGTATAACAAAACAGTTGTTGACAGGGGTCTCGGTCAACAGCTAATTTGTTGGACCCTTGGATGAACTGTTGACCTCGACCTTCGGCCTCGGTCAACAGTTCATCCTCGGGTCCAACAAATTAGCTGTTGACCTCGACCCCAGTCAAGAACTGTATAATATAATAACTTCAAACATCAAGTTGATATCTCTGCTGGTGGATTGTTAGTCCCAGAGGATATCGTTCGCCTGGTTTTAATGTGCTGCTGCATTGGCTTGAAATATATTTGTTAATTTTGATTATTCTGAAACTACTTAAGGAGTATCCACCTCATGGCATAGTTCTGTCCTTATCTGGCTCTTTGACACAAATTTTAAATTATGTTTAGAATTTCATAAATCTAATACATGTACTCTTTCGGACTCGAGTGTCACTGATGGTTTGTTTGCTGAAATGCGCATATGGTCCAGTTAATTACTACGATAGAATATGAATGAGTTCAAGAAGATCCTGACGATAATCTCAACAGCATAATAGATCACTCACAATAGAGCACTCACAACACTCACAATGGAATTATCATGTTGAAATGAATTTCAACATGATAATTCCAGACACTTTGCAGACACCTCAGATTCGACAAGCAAACAAATCGTCAGCGAGCGGGTAGGTATTTTTTTTCCTTTTCAAGTTTGGTTACATATTTCTATTGAAATTGAAAACCAGGGACAACAGTGGGATTGAGTTTTTTCTTCTGTACAAAATACACAGGAGATGAGCATGGTAAGGAGAAGATATCAACGTAAGGACTTTGAAGTTATAAAAGTAAATTACACACGTAAGAGACGATTAATTGGTACAGCAAGCAAAGCTATCACATGAACGAGCAAACTGAGACTTCAAGAACAACTGTTACAAAATGACTAACAAATACACAAAGCACCGTGGACATGTGCCGGACACCACTTATCAATGAACGTATTCTAAACACAAAATCTAGCTAGGTGGCACTGCTGATA
This sequence comes from Pinctada imbricata, assembly GCA_033119305.1. Taxonomy (NCBI): domain Eukaryota; kingdom Metazoa; phylum Mollusca; class Bivalvia; order Pterioida; family Pteriidae; genus Pinctada; species Pinctada imbricata. Next base: position 59,279,061 of record VSWD01000006.1, on the reverse strand, counting down.
TGAATAAGTGCTTCACATAACAAAATGTAAAAATCTCACATAAGCAGATTTTTAAAGAACTACAAATGCTGTCGCAGTATGGTTTTTATATATAGAAACTAAGAGCACTTCTACACTGTATGAATGCCCTAACGGCATGAAATCTACCCAGATGCTGCATTCTACCGCGCATCCAGAGATAGGACAAAGGGAAATGACAAACAATGGCTATCTGACAACTATGACAAACGAGCATTGATAGGACAAAGGGAAATGAATTTTGCATGGATTGTCAATAGTTGAAAATGAAGCCAAAAATATACAGGAATTGTGACCATCAACTAATTAATATGATAACAACCAATGGCCATCCGACAACTATGACAAACGATGGCTATCTGACAACTATGGCAAACGATGGCTATCTGAAAACTATGACAAACAATGGCCATCTGACAACTATGACAAACGATGGCCATCTGACAACTAAGACAAACAATGGCTATCTGACAACTATGACAAACGATGACCATCTGACAACTATGACAAACGATGGCCATCTGACAACTATGACAAACGATGTCCATCTGACAACTATGACAAACAATGGCTATCTGACAACTATGACAAACGATGACCATCTGACAACTATGACAAACGATGGCCATCTGACAACTATGACAAACGATGGCCATCTGACAACTATGACAAACGAGCATTGATCAACGGGCAAAGAAAATTCCCAACAATATATATGACTAGCAACAATGCAAGATTTGACTGAAACATGGATGACCACAAACATGTAGGAAGGAGACCAATATGCATCCAGTGCCAATTTTTTTTAGGGATAGCAAATTGTGTTTTTATCCGGAGTACGTGCGCACATCCCTTACATTTTCGGGATACACGGATGTCTCGCAAGACAGCAAGGCAAACAACGGTTGCATAAACTAAACGTTTTCTCGTTGTTAAGTGAAATAATAAAAAAGACAGTTCAATGCTAGGGCCATAAGTAAAAATGTATACAACTGGAGGGCATACGGAAAACATTATGTGCTCTTCTTGCTGACAAAAGCGAGCTGTCACATAGGTCTCTTTTGTCTGGGTCATCGTTAGAAAAGCGCTCTAAGAAATATTTTTGATACTTTGAGAACTCAGAGCATAAAACGATGAATTCATAGGAAAACAAATTGCGCTATTGATTTCCTAGACAATATTAACATCGGATATGTATGTACCACGAATGTAACCTAATGAGGACAACATATAATTTCCCTATGATATTTTAAGAATACACTCAATTTGTGAAAAATGTATCATTTTCTATGTATCTTTCCACCAGAAACAATGTGAATTTAAGAAATGAATCTTATATTTTTTCTGTTGATGCAGGTATCACCCGAAAAATTGGACAGAAAACTGCATCAATGCGCGTAGCGTTTCTCAGCCAATCAGAATCTTCGTTTCTTGAAAATGACAATGGAAATTAAATGATTAAGTTATGACGACAATTTTGTTATAGAAGATATATTTTACAACTGTTACAGATATCTGTTTCTCATCCGTTGTATCAACCATGATCCCCTTTACTTCTGTCTACCTTACCTTTCATGTTTATTTCAGGATCTGATACACTGATATCGTCTCCGTTGATAGATTCTTGGGATTCTTCAAAATTTGTCATTTATTTTCCATTTGATAAACATCTGGTCCTCTGACATTAATTTCCCGTCACCTTTAAAAGTTACAGAAAATTATGTACAATAGATTTTCTCCTTTTTTTTATAATCATGTACAGTTTGCGAGTTGCTCTTGCAGTCAACCCAAGGCCTCTTGTTGAATCAGAGAAGAGTACTCTTCTGTCCTTACACTAATCAATTTCACTTTTAATCTCTTGAACTATGTTTAATTTATATCTTACAACAAACAATGCGCAATGCTACAGCGAAAAATAAAATGTCCTGCTTTTATAGAACATTTTGAAAAGATTATACAATGTGACAAGAAACAATTTGATTTATTTTACATTATATAGAGATTTTAAAATCCTTTTGAGAGAAATGTAAATTATGTGTCTAAAAAGTGAAAGGACTTATGAAAGATAAGTTTGGATTTGATGGCATGCAATAGAAGCATTACATGGTTACATGGTTTATTCAATTTATCTTTGACATAAGAATTGATTTATATTGCTATTCTTCGGCTACATGGGTTTGAATATAAAACAAAAATGCTGACATCTTGTCGTCAACTTATATCCATAATAAATATAATATATTTTGAACGGTTCATATGGTATTTTAAAATTACTTTAGTGATAAACGAAGAGACAAAATTTATTACCTTAATCAAGGGTAAAGAATGTCCTTATACTAGCATTTCGTTTTCTAATTTATAATTTGTTGTTCATTAAGCAGACTAATGGTAGGAAAACAAATAAATAAAAACTATGAATTAATCATACATTATAATCTGCACCTTGTTACCATTTGTTGAGTAGGAGGGCTTTATATTGTATCGTAAATAATAGTGTTAACCTGTAATTATAAGCACGTAGGCTGGGCATTAACGGTCATATATCCTAAACTGATTATAGGATTAAGGTCTAAAGTAAAGCCGTGGTGTAATGGGTGGGTACATACTGATGTCTGCATGTATTACGAAAGGCTACATCACCTGTTTACAATACCAATCGAAAACTCAAAATTCTGTCGAGCGCTGACCTGGATCATTTGATACTCGTGTATATAAATGATCGATATTCTCTTGATACTTTCAATTGTCATAATATAATAAGAAATAATTGTTAACGACGTCAAAATCAAAAGACCGACGTGGAAACGTGATAGTTCACATCAGTGAGAGTAAGATTTCATCTATTGTCTGTCCCCAGTGTTAATTGTTTGTTGTAGTTGATGTATGTCTGTTATTTCTTGTAGTATTTATGAAGGAATGGAGGTGATTTCAGAAAGAACTCGGTAGCAGCATCCCCGGCGAAACAATCACATTCTAAAACAAAGAGTAGACAAGAGAAGAACAACACAGCAAAACACAGGGACCTCCGTCACAAACAGATGAATCAGTAAATTGATATTGTTTGTCATCAGCGTAAAGCGTCTAAGTAGAAGCAGGCCATCTTATTCAAATAATATCCTGTCAGTATTATATAATACAACATAATATTCTGTTCTTCTCGACCAATTAGATTGCAAGAAATTTGCCAGAATTTGGATAATAAATCATAAGGGCTGACTAAAATCACTCTGTGCTATGCCATATTGAGCGAGCTAATGCTGAGACAAAACTAATTTCCCTTTCATGAGTAGCAACATTCCGCCTTTTCATGCTTATGGCGTTTTTGTTTCTCAGCTGATACATGTACGATACGCCAGGGCGTGTTCCAAATATGAAGATTTTATCGTTAGAGCCAGACAGCTGGCAAGTAAGCTCCTTGTTCAGGGTTATATTACACAACGGCTGAAATCATCTTCCATGAAGTTCTTCGGTTGCTACGGGGATATAATAAAAGCATATCAGATCCCTCTCTCCAGAATGATCAGTGACATTCTGGATTGTGATCGAATGTCTGTCATCACTACCAATGAATTTATTAAAATAACATTAACAATTCGAACACTCTCTTCATTAATATGCATCGCATATTGATTGGTTAGGGAATAAGATATACCTGAGTGGTTTTACGCATGGTTAGATCATATATAACAAGGTGTAAGTATAGTATTCTCCATTCGAAGGCTCAATCTCGGGCATAATTGTCGCCCACCCCATAATTTCCATTTTCTATATTAATGATATATATACATGTTCTTTATATATGTGTTACTGATATATCTTTTTTATTTTGTAGTTTGCTGCGCAAAGATTACGCGAAATGACATTTGTAATTGTGTGAATAAATCCCCGCCATTTGAGCGCTTCATACTTCATAAGTTTGAACAAAAAACTGAAGGAAAGCACGTCTATCAAGCTTAAAGGGGAAGGGAATAAAGTCCAATTTCTTTTCAACGAGGAGATTCTCGAGGATCTGGACAACCTATCGGACTCTCTGAAGGGCGACAAAGCTTCTATTAAGAGTATTCGCGATATTAAGGCGAAATTAACGAAAAGAAACAAGTTGATTCGGATAGCTGACGCTAGTCCAGGCGGGTGGAGGACCGTTAACGAATACGAGTGTAATGATTACGCGTCAGACTCAGACGATGACCGTAAAATCCGCAGCGCAGAAAACAGAGCTTTACGAGCCAAAAGGGGGAGAGGCAACAACAGGCCAGTTCCATACAAGGTCCCGTCGGCAGCCACCGGTTCCGCTGCACAGCTTACCAATGCTTATCATTCTACCACTACTAGCAGCAATTTTCGTCCCCAACACACATATTCCGGCTTCAGGAGGACACCCCAACCGACAGACGTCTGCTTTCGCTGTTTCCAGACAGGACATTGGAAAAGCAGGTGCCCCCTTAATCAACAGACAGGCGCCTCCCAGGCCAATAAATGAGAATGATAAGTATGTAGTTAGAAATGAGACATTTTGTGAGCACTTGGACAAAAATCAGTTAAATGCCTATCTTTCTAATATTGAAAAGTTATCAGAAAAAGAAACAGATAGAGTGAAGAAAAGTTTGTTTAATCATTTTTCATACTGGGAACACATTGAAGCATACGATCCAGTTCTCTTTATCATTAAAAATGGTTATTCATTGAATTTTGAAAAGTCTCCTCCGTCCATGCATTTCAGAAATAATTTATCAGCAAGAAAAAATCACGATTTCGTATCCGAATCTGTACAAGAACTTATTGATTCAGGCAGAGTCGTAAAATTGCCCTTCAAACCATACGTTGTGAATCCTTTAAGTGTAGCAGAAAATAGAAATAAGAAACGTTTGATCTTGGACCTTAGTGTTCTCAATAAGTATCTGAAAAAAGAAAAAGTCAAATTCGAAGACTGGAAAATAGCAACTCAATATTTTTCTGCAAATTGTTTCATGACAAAATTCGATCTTCAGTCAGGCTATCACCATATAGATATTCATCCTACTTTTCAGACATATTTAGGATTTTCTTGGAACGGTAATTTTTATTGTTACACTGTCTTACCGTTTGGCTTGTCTTCAAGTCCCTACGTATTTACTAAATGTCTCAGACCTCTAGTAAAGTGTTGGCGAAAAAACGAGATTAAGGTCGTTCTTTATCTTGACGATGGATTTATTATTTCAGATTCAGAGATATCTTGTTCAGAGAAAAGCTTATTTGTAAAAGATTCTTTACTTTCAGCTGGTTTTTTCATTAATTTCAAAAAATCTGTTTTCAGTCCAGTTCAGGAGTTAGAATGGTTAGGTATTATTTGGCGATCATCAGACTACAGTATCCACATCCCAGAACGACGCATATTGGACGTCAAAGATACTTTATATAGAACTCTCTCTCTTTTACCTAATATTACTGCCAGACAATTAGCTTGTTTCACAGGCAAGATCAAATGTCACAAGGTTGATGACCAGACAGTGCTACAAAGCTATAGAATCCAGAAGTGGTTGGGATCGAAGAATACCATGTGAATGTATAGAGTCGATTATTCCAGAACTAGAATTCTGCAATAACTTGGAGAAATATAATAACAAAAGATTGAAATCTCATTTTCAGAAAAATGTAGTGGTGTACTCTGACGCTAGTTCTGTCGCTGGTGCAGCTTATTCTGTAGAATTGAACGATTCTATTTTTCACATGTCCGATGAAGAAAGGCATTTTAGTTCCACTTGGCGAGAATTAAAGGCTATTGAGCAAGCTTTGTTTTCTTTTTCAGGCAGATTAAAAGGAAAGTCCTTAAAATGGTTCACTGATAGCCAAAATTGTGTCAGAATAGTAGAATGCGGTAGTACAAAGTCAGATTTGCAAAAACTTGCCTTTAATATTTTTTCTACTTGTCTCTCACATGGAATAAATTTAGATATAGAATGGATTCCTAGATCTCTCAATGCAAAGGCAGATTACATTAGTAAGATTGTAGACTATGAAGATTGGAGGACGACTTCAGAGTTTTTCGATTTTATGAATTCTCTTTGGGGTCCTTTTACAGTGGACAGATTTGCTAGTCACTTAAATTCTAAACTCCCCAGATTCAATTCTATATTTTGGAGTCCGGGTACAGAGAGAGTAGATTGTTTTAGTTTATCTTGGATAGGGGAAAACAATTGGCTAGTCCCTCCGATTTCTCTAGTGGGGAAATGTATACTTTATACAGTAGATTGCAAAGCCAAGGGAACCCTCATTATTCCAAAATGGCCATCATCTTATTTTTGGCCCATTTTATTTGGAAATAGTTCAGTAAATTCATCTATTTCTGATATTCTCGAGTTCAAAAATCCTGCAAACATTTTCGAACAGGGTACGAATTTGAATTCTATTTTTGGTACTTCTATATTTTCGTCGTCAGTGCTGGCTGTTCGTTTTAATGCATAAAATTAAAACTGCAACAGAGTAACAATGATAAAGCTATTTTCAGTGTTTTATTTGATGTGGCCCTGATGTGCGTAGATTGCACATTGCAGATGGATGTGTATTTGAGCATAATTACTATTGAATTTGGTTCCTGGTGTGCGTAGATTGCACATTGCAGACGGACGTGAATATTTATCTTGCTATTAGGTCCTGGTGTGCGTGGATTGCACATTGCAGATGTATATACATGTATACGGCCCTGGTGTGCGTAGATTGCACATTGCAGAAGATGGTATATATTCATAGAAGCTACTTGTATATAGTGTTTATTTTGTTTTCGCATAGGTATCGTTCACCTTGATATGGATTATTTATTTAATATGTATTGTGATTTGTAGATACGTGAGATGTCGATTTTAGGGATATTATAGAACGAGCTTCCCGTGTCCTTTAATCGAACTTAGAAATGTTATGCGCATTTATAAGGTCATCTTTTAATATAAATGTTTTGTATATCCAATTTTGTAGTATCTCTGTTGTATTTCGTACCGGGAGGTGGGCCTGCACGGACCAACAACTTATGGATCCACGTCTGGAACAACTATACAGCGAGTTACCTAACTACTGCCTCAAGGCTAAAGCACAAAACACCAGAAGAAAATACAGGTACGCCTACGAACATTTTTCTAAGTGGTGTACTTCCTTTAATCCAGTTCTTCTTTCTCTACCAGCATCAGAGAAGACCGTATCTATGTATTTAGCGCACCTTGCCCAAACTTACAATTCTGAATCGAAATTGCAAGAGGCTACATACGCAATTTCATGGTTTCACAACATGGCCGGATTGACTGATCCGTGTGATTCTTTTCTTGTAAAGCAAGTGAAGGAAGGTGCAATACGTGATGTAGCCAAACCTACGTCAAAAAAGCTTCCTATGTCAGCTGATCATTTGAATAGCTTAGTTAGATGACTTGCTAATGATGATTCATCGTTGTATGATTTAAGAACTGTCACAATGTGTTTAGTCGGTTTTGCGGGATTTCTTCGTTTTTCAGAAATCTCTAATATTAAGAGAAATGATATCACATTCTTTGAAAATCATGTTTGTATTTTTCTGCCACAGAGTAAAACTGATAAACACAAGAGAGGTTCATCAGTAAATATTTCTAAGTCTCATTCTTTGACTTGTCCAGTCACTATACTTCAGAGGTATCTAGAAAAAGCAGATATTGGTGAATTCTCGGACGAATTTATTTTTAGACAATTATCTTTTTTCAAAAAGGAAAACAAATTTAAGCTGAGGTCAAAGAATAAACCTATATCTTACACTAGAGCTCGAGAAGTTATGTTGTCTGCTTTTGAAAAAATCGGCTTGGAAAAATGTAAATTCGGGGTGCATAGTTTGAGGTCGGGTGGTGCGACAGCAGCTGCTGCTGCAGGTATCAGTGACAGGCTATTCAAAAAGCATGGTAGATGGCGCTCTGAAACTGCCAAAGACGGATATGTACATGAATCTTTAGAGGAACAATTATCAGTTTCAAAACAATTAGGACTTTAATTTTCTGTAATTTTTTCGTTTAATTCTCTTCTTTATCACTCGAAAGCCATTTGAGCGCTTCATACCTCCATATATTGTGTTTGTTTTTATTGTAAATGATTTATATTCGTTTGAGCGAAGCGAATTAGAATATAAAACAAGAACTTTCAGAGAGTACAGCTGGTCAGGGTCCTGTCTTCTATGACGAGGTTGAGACATGGCCCGTCTATTTGCTCTGTAATCACAGACAGTCAGTGTGTAACCCTTAAAAGCATGCACTAATACATAAAATTATAGTCTGTAAATGGACCAAGTACAATGTAGAGTGTCCTTCTGGTAACACAAAGACCATATCCAAGGAGGTTATGAAAGCTAAGAAAGTAGGATCTTAAACAGCACATGATTGCAACAGGGAAGAAAACAAAATCCCGAAACACCCAAAGTGCGAAAAGTAGAGTTCACAAGCACAACAAGAGACATCAAAACAGTAATCAAAATACAAAAGACGGCACAAAAACTAAAATTACCAATGGGCAACCGGTGCCGACTTAGAACGGTTATCTGCCAAGTTAGTAGCAAATGATTTGTTTATCCGAATAGCCACTTGCTGTGTGTTGCATACAAAAATGTACCCGCAACAAAACACAAATTAAGACACTTATTCTATTCAATAAAGGGCGCGCCTTTTCTTAACGTGCTCATGGATGGCGATCACTTGTAGATTCAGAAGTTTTGACATAACATGATTAATTATATGATTGCATTTGCCGACAACTAATCGGGCCAATATTTTTTATTTATAAATTCAATTATTGATCTAGCACTTGTCGAATATAGATCGTGGTTTGCGGGTTACCCCCCCCCCCCCCCCCCCCCAATACACAAATACGTGTACACGCCTCAGTGCCACGGTCCGTTTTGAGTCGGTGCGAGAGAGAGAAAAAGAGAGAGAGAGAGAGATTCCCATCTTTCCTATCATCAATTGCCTCTCATGGAAACGTATTTATAAAAATGTTCTCTGATGTGATTAATTGCTTCTTTATCTAAATATCATGTTATTCCCTAAAACAGCTAGCTAGCTGTGCCGACCTGCATAACTTAATGATTATGAAAAATGAATCGGAATAAAGTCAAATCCTTTTTCGTTGTTATTCACTAAAATTGTGACCATATATATTGATAGAATAAAATTTAATCCTTTTTTAATAGATTCAGTGTTATCGACCTCGATCCTCAGTATAATTGTTAAACGTCTTCAAATTCAATAGCATCATTTAAGAACAGATAAATTTGCAACATGGGCCAGACATGCACGCACATTTCGGGTACTTAACCCTCCTCAATCTAAACAATGTAATATCGTCAAAGAGTGCGAAAGTTATTATGTCCAAAAGTGTACCAAAAAAGAAACAGCAGGATGGTTGGGATATGATGCTACAGGACCCACGTTTTAGAAATTTCAAGAAATTTTGATAACAAGAAATTTTCGAATGCGTTGAAGAGACGGTCAGCAGAAGTTGATCGAACTTGGCTACATGTGCCCTCGGGGACTCCTGGTCCACCGGCAGTGACACTCACTAAGTGGTACAAGTGTTAAACGTCTTCAAATTCAAATTCAAATTAGCAAAATATATCTCTGATGTTATCTATATGAGATACCTTTCAATAATGAATGTTTATGACATTATGAAATAGGTATGCTGTACACTGAGCTTAATAAAAGAATGGACTTTCTATGTTTGAAACAGGAAAGGCTGTATATATTCAACCATTTATTCAAGTCGTGTATGTTCAGAAAAATAATAGAAATTATGATGTGACATCATGTGTGAAAATGTGCATTCCAACACAAACACGCCCACCTTTTTAAACTCTTTCCAGATGCTCGTAATCGTATGATTAAGTAAGGCACGGTCCATTTGATATTCGGGGGGGGGGGGGGGGGGGGGGGGCTTGGGTTTTTTTTTCAAAAAAAATAATTTTGCTCTGAATTTTGATGAAAAAAATAAATTTGCTTATGGTGTGACAGAAAAAAAAATCTTGCTCCTACAAGTAATCTGAATTTGAAGAATAACCATAAAATTCGCTTAAAATTCCTAAAAAATTTTCGGCTCGCTTTGCTCGCCACAGTTTTTACTTTCTATGACAAATTTTGCCTCGCTTCGCTCGCCATAAATTTCTTCTGTACTGGCAAGTTCATATTTGAAAGTATCAAAAGAATGAATGTGACTGAAACAATTAAAATGCTTAAATACATTATCAATATCATTCATTACTATTAATAGATCTATACATGAATCACCATAGTGTCTAATTTTATGTAGAAGCTTGAAAGGAGAATTTAAATAAGTTTTTCACTAGTTTTCATTTCTACATGTATAAACTTTCATCAGGCTCTCTTACATGTTACATGACCTTATATACATTTTGTTTCCTAAAATTAAATATCGCATATTGTAAAAATCTTTCATCTCTCTTAGTTAAGAAGTGAATACAAGTTATACATAAAAATAATGTTTGGAATAATATAAGTAAAAACAAAGAATTTCTATTGAAAAAACACAAACAATCTTAATATTCACATCAATTGTTATAAAAAAAATTCCTTGCTCAAACTTGGCAAGAAAAAATAATTTTGCCCCGGTAATCTTGCTCCGACAAAAAATCCAAGCCCCCCTCCCGAATATCAGATTGACCGTGCCTAAAGAGACTCTGCACTAACATTATACATCTACAATTAATACCAGAGATGATCAAGAAATTGTTAAAAAGATATGAAACTGAGAAAATTTAATGCGGACGGTCAACCAAACTTTAATACCTTCGTTATTTTCATGTCATCAGCACATTTACCGGAGGTGCTCGTTTATAGAGTCAGGGTTTCTGCAAATGGCTAAAAATAGCAACTTCAAAACAGATTTGCGTATGTGTGCAGTAAGAGCTAAAAACTATGGTTCTTGACGTTTCAGGAAAAAATATTATCTCATGTGTTATAGTTGCACTTTAAGCTTCATTTTATGTCCTACTTACTAAGATACTATAACTTGCATTATATACCTAACATGTTTCAGTAGAAAGGAGCGGAACGCCTGAACTTCACGCGACTTGTACATTACCTTCTGCAGGCGAGACTTGTTAAGTCAAATGCCTTCTCAACTCACTTTAGTTACCGTTTAGATGATAATGCTAATCACTCACATTGCCATCTCATCTCATATGACATGTACACAAGTACTCCTGGTTGGGGAGAGTGCATTACAGAATTAAGCAACTTGCACAAAGTCATAATGGTTTCAAAGTGCTTAGCGACAGTGAGACTAGAAACCATGACCTATGGATTCGCAGTCAACCGCGCCAACTACTGCACTGCGCTACCACTTCCTTATACATTTGAATATGTTTAAACTGTACTATTAGCACGGTACCTCTTTTTATGCGCCACCTACAATGCATACTGTACTTGTTTTCATTAGATTATGTTGTTCTTAATGTTTCTACCAAGCTGTGTTATTGTCTCCGTCTGTTTGTCCTATTTTCTTTTCTCATGAGACAGTTCTATTATATAAATTATGATCGTGAATTTGGAATCTGATTTCGGGTGAGTATTTTACTTTCATTCACTGATTAGCTATTCAGAACCAACTTGCATTCTCTAGGATTGTACTCTGACTGTGACGACGGGACACCATGAAAACACATTTAGAGAAGGCAGGGTCCTATCTGACTATCGACCAGACTGTTTTTCGTACGACTAAGTTTTTGATACCCATTTACATATTAATCTCTGTGTTACTTGAGTCTCTACTTTTACTGTATTGATATAAATTATTGTTTGTTTGGTATTTTACAGTGATGGTGCTTGTTCGTTCTTAGAGATAACTTAGTAACCGGACAGATGGGAGGATTGTGTACACGTAATCCCGATAACTACACCATTTCCTAAAAACGTGGCAGATAACTTGGCAACGCTGAAGAACACAACACGAAATGCATTTGTTTCGGACGTAAACATAATTTAAAGTATAAGAAGTTGTCATAGTCATTTTATGAAATTTTGTCATATTTCAAGTAGAGAACGAGTGAAAGTCAGAGCAGATATGTTCAAAGGTTTGTATCCTTTCTGCAAAAGGAAGAAATGTAGACTATTATATCTTTTCCGATATTCATCAGCATTGAACAATAATGAACAAATCTCCAATTACATCACTTTGTAGTGACCGCAATTTTCAAAGGGACAACCTAGAAATGGTTCAAACGAAACACTAAATTGTACTAATCTTCATCTATTCTTATTTGAAAGCACCCTTCTGTTTACTATTTTTTCTTAAAATTTTGTTCGCATAGATTATTTGTGCTTATGTACTGTCTTAAAATCTCTCTATAGTAAACTGTATACTCTACTAAATCGGACGATAGTCTAAATCACATGATGCTTATCTCCAATGACGCTGTCCTTGGGTGCTCATTGACTTTAATTATTTTTTAAATCACGTGACCTTCATACTCTAACGTCATTGGTTGAAATTCGCTTGGGTCGTATTAATGATGTCAATGACTCTGATGTTTTTTAATGATAACTTATTTACCATCAGAAGTAATCAAAACAATTCATTCAATAAAGAATAATAAGTCGTCAAGATCAGATAACTAATATTTAGAATGACATATCAAAACATCTTGACATATCGTTGCAACATTGTTCATAAAAATATGAAGTTAGATATTGTTTAGGAGCTGTGCTTTAATGGTGGCAGAAAACCTTTAACATTTGAAAATGGGTAAGTTTTAGTGCCTGAAATGTAAAATATATGTATAACTTGTTTTTCTACTTTTACATGTAACAAAAAGAATTGCACCGAAGAGAATACCGCTACAAAATTTGAATTATCTTATGGATGACATTTTAAACTTTTCTCTTATAGTTTTCTTTACAGGCACATGTCCTGGTTTTGATAATTCCATTTTAAAGATTCTATTTAGAATGAAAAAAGAAATTCAACGGAGATCTTTCAAATACCATTCTTCTTAAATTTCCAATTACTTTATGAATGAACAAATATTGCGATGATTATTTTGTTTTACGTTGAAATCAAAGGGTTTATTTTGATACATCAAATGTAGTAGAAAACGAATATTGTATTATTATATTATAGTTTTTTTTCTTCAAAGAGAGACAACGATTGTTTTGGTTGTTTCCGTTTGTTTGTTTCCTTTTTCTCACCTGATTTATGAGTAATCCGTTGTAATCATAACATCGTCGTGTTGAGGATCTCCTCCTTATCTTGTAATCATACGTGTGTTTTCCGCTGTGATCACTACAATGTCGCCACGTTGATAATCTCCTCCTTATCTTGTAACCATACTTGTATGTTCCGCTGTGATCACTACCATGTCGTCATGTTGGGGATCTCCTCCTTATCTTGTAATCATACGTGTGTTTTCCGCTGTGATCACTACAATGTCGCCACGTTGATAATCTCCTCCTTATCTTGTGACCATACGTGTAAGTTCCGTTGTGATCACTGCCATGTCCTCATGTTGGGGATCTCCTCCTTACCTTGTAATCATACGTGTGTGTTCCGCTGTGATTAACGTAACGTCGTCATGTTGGGAATCTCCTCCTTATCTTGTGACCATACGTGTAAGTTCCGCTTTGATCACTACAATGTCGTCATGTTAGGGATCTCCTCCTTCTCTTGTAGTCATTCGTGTGTGTTCCGCTGTGCTCACTACAATGTCGTCATGTTGGTAATCTCCTCCTTATCTTATAATCATACCTGTGTGTTCCGCTGTGATCACTGTAATGTCGTGATCTTGGGGATCTCCTCCTTATCTTGTATTCATACGTGTGTGTTCCCCTGTGATCACTACAATGTCATCATGTCGGAGATCTCCTCCTTATCTTGTAAATACACGTGTGCGGTCCGCTCCGATCACTACAATGTCGTCATGTTGGGGATCTCCTCCTTATCATGTAACCATACGTGTGTGTAGTCCGTTGTGATCACAACGATATCGTCATGTTGAAGATCTCCTCCTTATCTTGTAATCATACGTGAGTGTTCCGCTGTGATCACTACAATGTCATCATGTTGGAGATCTCCTCCTTATCTTGTAAACACACGTGTGCGGTCCGCTGCGATCACTACAATGTCGTCATGTTGGGGATGTCCTCCTTATCTTGTCATCATACGTGTGTGTACAATGAGAAATTTGAGATTCCCCGGCCTTCATGAAAAGGAAATATTTCAAGCAAAAGAAAAGTAACTCCTCTGGTAAGACTTTGCTTCAAGAATTAAAAAGTGATTAACGAAATATCTGTTGAACATATCCAAATTGTATTAAAATTATCACATCAGCAAATGAAAGTCAAACACAAAAACCACTTAAGATAACTATAAATAATTATCGATTGGCTAAACCTTGTAAATACAAAGCAAAACAAAGATATGGTGGAAATCACTCTAACTAAATATATGTGACACCTCCCTCCTTTGACCGTCTGCCAGTTGACTTTAGACTAGTAATATGGCAATATTTTTAAGCATTTATACCTAAAAAGATCCCCAGAAAGACAAATTGCACTGACCACACCCGCTGGATGCAACGAACATCAGACGAAGCAATTTCAGAGAACAATGTGTGTTATTTTCAACGTTGTCAGCTCCCAAAGGTTCTTGTATAAGTTAAAAAAAGAGTATTCATTTTTGGAGAAGAACGAGAAATTTCATGAAACCAGAGATAACTTTTATTTGTTATAATAATTGTAAGTAGCCAGTTGACATTAGTTGTCTGGTTGGTTTATATCCTATATAGAATAAATATTTATATGCAAATACATATCTGATTTGCCAGAGCAAGTACCAAATATACGGATTTTGTTCTGAGAGCTAGGCGTCTTTCAGATAAGCTTCTTAGTCAGGGATATGTTTGTGACCGACTTACATTGTCACTGAGAAAGTTCTACGGTCGATATGGGGAACTCGTCATACACTACGATGTCCCACTCTCTAGAATGGTGAATGATATTCTGTCATAGACCATTTGAACCATCCAATCAAATGTTGTACTCTATGTCTTCCGAAATGGAAGTAACCGGATGTGACAGTTCTAAAGAATTGAAGCGGCGGGTGTTGCATGTAAGCAGGAGATGCTGACTCTTCCTGGGTACCTGGTCTCACTCCCATATCGGGAGTTCGCTTTTTTCATATGGTGGAGGCTTTCGTTTGTTTGTTTTGGTTCCTTTTTTGTCATGATTTTGTATGCCTTCGGTTTCTGATTTTCTGAATTAGCGATTTTGTGCTGAACACAGAGATGTGGTCATAATCCATTTTTGTCATTTTTTCTTTCTTTTAACTTTGGACTTAATATACCCTCAAACTTTTCTTATACTTGTTATATTTGATTTTGTTACACAATGATCACCAATACGGAAAGTATGAATTAATCTCTGAACCCTGAATAACAAGACATCCGTACACCTATACTTAGAAAACGGTGAACATACAATATATAGACTGAAGAAAGGACCGACCACCCCTCCCCCCGCCACCACTTATCATTTTGTGATATGGATGTTAATTTAATGAATTATTCTAAAACTTAGGAGTATCTCCCTCATGGTATAGCTTTGTCTTTAACCTGACTCTTTGTCATGCATTTTGTGTTATGCTTCATATGTTCAGGAAAGGGTTTCATTTTGATACTACTCTTCGAACATTGAGCAAATGTTCCTTCGTTTAATTCTTTCGTTTCATGTCAAATTTTCAATGAAAAAGTGTATTAGTCTCTGGCAAAAGAAAAGTAACTCCTTCAGTTTTTCAAAATGAAATATTTGAGAATGTCTTTCATCAGAAATGTAAACATCTGAATATTTGGATTAAAACGAGTGATTTTCCTATAGAAATCACAGGGATTTATCACGCTAATACCGTTTGCAGTATTTACTATATATATATATGTGTTAACACATATACATAGTAAATACAGCAACCGGTATAAGCGTGATAAATCCCTGTGATAGAAATCAATGAAAAAATAAAACGTTGTTATACAACATTGTTCCATCCTGAGTTACAGAATGCCACATTCATAATGCTGGCGTCACACTGTCCCGATTTAAGCAGCCGATGGCCACACGATAAAGGATTTGTTCAAATTCGGGTGTGATCGTAATATCATCGGGCTATTCGTAAGGCCATCTTGAACCATCGTATGACCGCCGGCTTGATTTGTCCAACTTCGGGAACAACTTCGGGAGTGCTGTCAAAATCTTTGGCATGCCAAAAAATTCCCGATGACACTCCCGAAGGACCATCTTCGAAACAGGTTCGTGTAATCATCTTGTCCTTCGTAAGACCATCGAGAAGGCATCTTGAGTATTCGTAACATCTTCGTTTCTCCTTCGAATTACCATCGGGACCATCGGGAACATTTTGCCATACGAAGGCATTACGAACGTGTCAAGAACCTCCCGATGGAGTTAGGAAGGCTATACGACTTCGTGACAACCTCGCCATTCCATCGAAATGACATCGTAAGGTCATCGTACTTTAGTACGATGACGTTAAGATGGGATCCCGATAAAAAAAGATGACAGACACAAATATTAAAAAGAACATTTCAAAGACATAATATTCAAAGCCATTTTAAAGTAAGTTACATGTTATCTAAATTTATCAAAATAAAAACTTTCCTGTCTTCTTCAAATTTGCAAGTTCACAATCAATCAATAAAGCAAAATGGCGTGCCTTGATAATGTTACTATAATGAAAAAAAGGGCAGAAGCATTGCTTCTTTAAATGCATCTAAGAGAGCATGTACATGTGTATTTTATATAATTACTGGTAATACTAGTATCTTGTTGTGACATATATCCATTTTCATCTTTCTTACATTGAATCATCACGTCTTCCACTTGTTTCCAACAATGATGTTTATAAATGAAATTCGTGATATAAGACAATTTTTGGTTGACAATAATACATGTCAACTGCTACGCAAAGATCACTGATAGCTGAACCTGTTGTCTATTTGTCCGTCTGGTAGTCACAAACTGTAATGATATGCCTTGTAAAATCAAACTTTCAAAGATGGTCGAGCATGATAAGAATCAACATTCATATATCTTGTCTAACCATGCTACATAGACAGTGCGATTCAGATATTCGATAACATATATTTGAGTTGCTAACTTTTGGGTATTTTTTGTATTTTTCTGAGACAGAAATAATAAAAGGCGGAGGAGGAAACCATTGATACTGTGGTACTGATTAAACAAGAATGTTTAAACATCCAAAACGTGATGCATTCCTGGTTATAATCCGATGCATCGCATTCTAGATACGACGTCGTGAAGCAATCTAATAGCCTTCGTTGATACATCGTAAGCCTTCGTATGACCTTCGGATATGTTTTACGATAGAATTTGTCCCGTCGTGTTGCCATCGGGAGCGGTTCGGATACAATCGTGTAGTCATCTTTTAGCATCGTGTAATCATCTTTTAGCATCGTAAAAACATCGGTTGCTGAGCGGATCTTAACCATATTCGGGAGTAACTTCGCACGAAATTGAAAATTTCATATTCGTGTGTCAATCGGATATCATAATCGGGACAGTGTGACGCCTACATATAAGGTGTACATTATTAATACAAATGTTCTTACCAAGTGGGGTTCTTTAACTCGGGATGAAACAATATCCCACGTACACAAAACGAAAAACAACAAAAAAACAAAACAAAAAACAAGAGGGAATGGACTTTTTTCTAACAATCCGTCTATAACGCTGTTAAATAGATCAATCTTATTGATTTCCGCTACTTATTTATCGGAATAAACTATTCTGACTGTAGACAACAGTTAAGAATGAAATCATAATTTTCATACTCTTTGGCCATAATACATTGTTTAGATTGAGGATCACTGATGAGGATTAAGTTCCCGATACGTGCATGTCTGGTCCATGCTGCAAATTTATCTGTTCTTATATGATGCTAATGATTTTGAAGACATCTGAACCACTTGGTGAGTGTCACTGCTGTGGACCAAGAGTCCCCGATGGCACATGTAGCCAAGTTCGATCAACTTCGGTTGATCGTCTGTCTCTTCAACACATTCGAAAATTTCTGTTAGCAAATTTCTTGACATTTCCAAAACGTGGGATTCGTAGCATCATATCCCACCCATCCTGCTACATCTTTCGATACATTTTTGGACATAATATTTTTCATACTCTTTGGCCATAATACATTGTTTAGATTGATGATCACTGACGAGGGTTAAGTACCCGAAACGTGCATGTCTTGTCCATACTGCTAATTTATCTGTTCTTAAATGATGCTATTGAATTTGTAGACGTTAGATTTGGTGTATTTTCGTTCGTTATTTGACGTTTTCCGACATTGGTATCCCCTACCCCTTAAAACTCATATTGATTAATATGGTTTTGAAGTGTGATTTGAGGTTAATCTCGACTTGTATTCACTAAAAGATTAGACAAAATATTTCGAAATGATAAGTGACAATATTTTTAAGCATTTATACCTAGCAAAGATCGCCAGAATGAAGACCCTTCACTGACCTCACACGCAGACTGCAACGAACATCAGACAAAGCAATTTCAAAAAACAATGTGTGTTATTTTCAACGTTGTCAGCTCCCATAAATTTGGCACTGTAGGAATCTGAGTAATTTCATTTCGAAACTTGTCTATCTGAAAACTGAGATATTTAAAAGAGTTAACATGAAAGTACTTCAGGGTTATCAAAGCATATTTTGGTTGAATTCAAAGTAAATGTCACATGGATTCGAAACACCACAAATTTAGAATTAATTGAAGAAAGTATTTCCGGTAGAAGTATACGCTTTAAATAAAAGGTTCTTGTATAAGTAAAACAATTTAAAAAAAAAACTCATTTTGGAGAAGAACGAGAAATTTCATAAAACCAGAGATACATTTGATTTGTTATAATAATTGTAATGAGTTAAAGACGATTCTGACGACAATCTCAACAGCACTCACAATAGAGCAGCAAATTGAGCATCGACGCACCTGTTGTAAGTAGCTGTTGGCATTTGTTGTATAATTGGTCCTTAATCTACATATATGCAAACGCATATCTGATTTTGCTCTATTCCAAACTTTGGACTTAATATACCCTTAACTTTTTCATTTTTATGTTTAATTTTGTAAAATAATTATCACCAAATACGGAAAGTGTTCCAATTCTGCGACTATGATTTAAGCTCCGAATCCTACGTATCAAGACATCCGTAAACCTTTACTCATATAATCTATAGATTGAAGTAAGGCACTACTTATCATTTTCTGATACGAATTTTAATTTAATTTTGATGAATTATTCTAAAACTAAGGAGTATCTTCCTCATGAGCTCTGTCCTTAAACTGAATCTTTGTCATACATTTTCTGTTATGTTTAGAATGTCATTCTTCATGTGTTCAGGAAAGGGTTCCATTTTAATTTTACTCTTAAAGCATTGATAGAATGTTCTTTCGTTAAATTCTTTCGTTTCATGTCAAATTTTCAATAAAAAAGTGTATTAGTCCTTGGCAAAAGAAAAGTAACTCCTCCAGTTTTTCAAAATGAAACATTTGAGAATGTTTTTAATTAGAAAGGTAAACATCTGAATCCACTGTCAGGGTGGATTAACAATTTTGCTTCACCCAGTATGGGCCTTAATCAAAATAACTAGTCACGATAATATAGAGGCCGATATTTGGGTTAAAACGAGCGTTTTTACTATACAAATCAATGAAAAAACGGAATCGTTTTTATACCACATTGTTCAAACACTATATATAGTTACATCAAAGGTGTATTTCGTTTATACAGGTATTTTTGAACAAGTGGGGTTCTGTAACTCGGGGTGGAACAATGTCCCACACACAAAAAAAAAAGAAGAAAAAAAAGAGAAAGAAATAGGAAATGGACTATTTGCTCAACAATCCGTCTACAAAGCTGTTAAATAGATAAAAGTTGTTCCTTTCTTCTACTTTTCTATTCTGACTGTAGACAACAGTTACGAATGAAATAAACATATAAATTTGTCAATATCTAAACAGTGTGTATTTCGCGCCTCAAAGTTTGTACAAGGTGACTATTTAGTATAAAATAAGACGGTTTTCAAGTTTTCGGATTGTGGAGCTCACCGATTATATTTATATACAACCTTCAAAATTGATTTTACTTTTTTAGTTTTATCATAAAAGGGTATCAAACATAATACACATCAAATTCAATTAACAATAATGCAGCTTTGGTGTATTTTTGTTCGCTATTTGACGTTTCCGTAATTGGTTCCCCCTACCTCTTCAAACCGTAACATTGATTAATATAATTTTTGAAGTCTGATTAGAGTTTTATTCTTGACTTGTATTCACTAAAAGATTAGACAAAATATTTCGAAATGATAAGTGACAATATTTTTAAATATGAATACTTAGAAAAGATCTCCAGAAAGAAGACCCTTCACTGACCACACCCGAAGGATGCAACGAACATCAGACAAAGCAACTTAAGCGAGTATTGTGTGTTACTTTTAACGTTGTCAGCTCCCATACATTTGACGTTATAAGAATCTGAATGATTTCATGTCGAAACTTGCCTATCTAGAAACTGAGATATTCATATGAGTTTATCTGAAAGTACTTCTGGTTTGACAGTAAGTGTTTAGAATATTTTTCCCTGACATGGTCGCCATAACACTTTCTATATAGACATTACCTCAGACAGTGCATGTATTGTAGATACTGTTTTCATTTTAGTGCGTGAACATCGACGGCGGGTGAGGCTAGCCAAACAGGGGGTGCTTACTCCTTCCGGCACCTGGTCCCACCTCTGACTTGCTAGGGGTCCGTCGATACTCAATATTGTGCTCTATTGTGAGTGTCGTTGAGATTATCGTCAGGATCTTCTTTAACTCATTCTGGGTTATCAAAGCATATTTTGTTTTGAATTCAAAGTAAATGTCACATGGATTCGTCACACCACAAATTTAGAATTCAATGAAGAAAGTATTTCCTTTAATAGTATACGCTTATAATAAAGGTTCTTGTACAAGTAAAAAGAAGAAATATTTATTTCGGAGAAGAACGAGGAATCTTATAAACCAGAGATAAATTTGAGTTGTAATAATAATTTTAAGTAGCCTGTTGACATTTGTTGTCTAGTTTGTCCATAATCTAAATAGAATATGTATTTATATGCATATCTGATGTTGTTCTTTTTAATTTGGACTTGATATACCCTCAATTATGTCTTATACTTTTTATGTTTGATTTTGTTAAATAATGATCAACGAATACGGAAAGTGTCCCAGCTCTGCGGCTATAAATTAATCTCTGAACCCTAAATATCAAGCCATCTGTAAAACAATGTAAATACAATATATAGATTGAAGAAACACCACTTATCATTTTCTGATATGAATTTTAATTTAATTTTGATGAATTATTTTAAAACTAAGGAGTATCTCCCTCATGGCATAGATCTGTCCTTAAATTGGCTCATTGTCATATGTTTTAAGTTATGTTAAGAATGTCATCCTTCATATGTTCAGAAAAGGGTTTCATTTTATTCACTTTTCGAGCATTGACTATTTGTACCTTGTTTAATTCTTGTTTTCTCTGAAAAAGTGGATTAGTCTCTGGCAAAAGAGAAGTAACTCCTTCTGTTTATTTGAAAATATTTTCCATTAGAAATGTCAACTTTCTTGGTCCACACCTGAAATCACTGTCATGATGGAAATGCTATTCATAGTATCATGATTCATATTTTGGCTTTACCTTAACCAAAATAACTAGTCATGATAATAGTGAGGCAGATACTAGGACAAAAACGAACGTTTATAGAAATCATTGAAAAATGGAAAAGTTTGTTGACAACATTATTCCAACTCGAGTAACAGAATGCCCCTTTCACCAAAGGTGTATATCGTTATTGATAATACAAATTTTCTGACGACGTGGGGTTCTATAAGTATAGGATAAAGACCGAGTTGAGGTCTGTATGAAGGTTAGATGCCCAAGGAGAGAACAGGGTGGTGTTTAAAGACCGAGGCCGAAGGTCGCAGATTTTCTTCAATTTTCAGAAAAATAACAATCCAAATATTTAATACACCCCTGCTTTTCAAAATGAAACTGACCATGCAAATTATCGGGTGGAAATATGCCACGGTAACGATTATTAGGCCATAGTAGTAAAATAGTTTGTTATTCATCCCGATCATTTTCTAAAAGGTACCGTGTCGGGTCAGAGAAGAAAATAACACGTAAACAATGAGTTCTATTTCCATTAAAGTTTTTAGATATGTGATTAAATTATTGCAAATAGAGATCAGGAAAGATTTTATAATCAAGTGAGGATAATATTTCTTCATTTTGTGCATCAAGTTCCTCAATATACATTCAATTGAAGAGCCTTTAGAATTATTGGTCTTCAAGAATCGCTACAAGGATCTAAATTGATTTGAAATGGCATCTTGAACTTTCCGGGATAAAAGAATCTTTTCTTTTTCTATTAACATTTCTCATAAAAGAATGTATTTCGCGGACTTGAAACACAGTATTTCTATACTATGACCGAATACTAATTATAATCGAAACAATTCACAACCGCGACTGAAATAATTTTCTTCTCTCCGCCCCTCATTGTTATTTAGAATCGTCCGCGGTCTTTATGAAATAAAATGACCGATGAATAACAAAAGAATCACATTTGAAGGTTTGTAAGTATAGGATAAAGACCGAGTTGAGGTCTGTATGAAGGTAAGATGCCCAAGGATGCTCCGAGGGCATCAAACCTTCATACAGACCTCAACTCGGTCTTTATCCGACTTACAAACCGCAGATTTTCTTCAATATTTCGAAAAAAATAAAAGTCTAAATATTTAGTACACCCCTGCGTTTCAAAATGAAATTGACCATGCAAATTATCGGGTGGAAATATGCAACGGTAACGATTATTAGGCCATAGAAGTAAAATAATTTGTGATACATCCCGATGAATTTCTGAAAGGTACCCTGTGTTCGGTCAAAGAAGAAAAATAGCAGTGTAACAATGAGTTTTATTTCCATTAAAGTTTTTAAATATGTGATCACATTATTGCAAATAGAGATAAGGAAAGATTTTTCTAATCAAGTGAGGATAATATTTCTTTATTTTGACCATCACGTTCCTCAACCTACATGCATTTGAAAAGCATTTAGAATAATTGGTCTTCAAGAATCGCTTTAGGGATCTAGATTGATTTGAAATGGCATTTTGGGGTTTTCGGGATAGAAGAGTCAATTCTTCTTCTGTTAACATTTCTAATAAAAGGATGTCTTAAGCGGACTTGAAACACGATATTTTCTATACTATGGCTGAATACTCATTATAATCAAAACAATTCACACCCGCGACTGAAATAATTTTCTTTTCTCCGCCCCTCATTGTTTTTTATTGACCTCCAAACTTCATTGAACGTTCATAAAACCTCGTATATTTAGAATCGTCCGCGGTCTTTATGAAATAAAATGACCGATGAATAACAAAAAAAATCACATTTGAAGGTTTGTAAGGGATGAAACAATGTGCCACAGACAAAAAATGAAAATAAGGGAGGGGAACGGACTTGTTTTAACAATCCGTCTATAAAGCTGTTAAATAGATAAGGGTTGTTGATTTCGACCTCTGGGTGATCGGAAAAGTGAGAGGGTTGTGCGCACGTAATCCAGGAATACCACACCTTCTGCTATTTCCGTAGCAGATGGCCGTCCTAAGTCGGTACTGGTTGCTCATTGGTCTCGTTGGTTTATGTTTAGTTCTTTGTGTTTGATCTTTCTGTGTTGTGCGTTGAAGTTCCTTGTCCCTTATGCGTCTCTTTCTGTGCTTGTCTGCTTTGTGTTTTTGCATTGGGTGTTTTTGGGTTTTGCTGTGGGTGCTGCAACCTGGTGTTGTTGGAGATCCCCTCCTTTGTTCTACTTATCTAATGGAATAAACTATTCTGACTGTAGACAACAGTTACGAATGAAAATGAAATAAACGATATAAAGTTGTCCATTTCTAAACAGTGTGTATTTCGCGCCTGAAAGTTGGTACAATGTGACTGTTTAGGTTTTTCAAGTTTCCAGATTGTGGAGTTCACCGATTATATTGATATACAATCTTCAAAATCTTCAGTTTCATCATAAAGGGTATCAAAACACAATACATATCAAATTTATGAAGAAATAATGCATTTTTCAAGGGCGGATTTAGGGTTAGTGTATATTTGTTCGATATTTGACTTTTTCCGACATTGGTACCATCTACCTCTTCAAACTGTAAATTAAAATCTTACAATAAATATTATTGTAAAATTCTGTTTTTTCTTTACTATTATGAAAAGCCGATACATTACGTTAAACATGAAGACCTGTTTAATAGAAATATATTCAGTCTCATCCTCGGTTCCCCAGGCTTTTTGCGCTTTGGCTGAATACCCTGGGTCACATTGTACTATTTCGGGGATTTCCATTTATATGCAAATGTCGCCGATTGGCTCCCTCACAAACTTTTTTATCCAATCGCATCGGTAAAATAGTTAATTCTACCTGAAAAAATATATATATATACAATCTTATTATCACGTCTTCAAACTCATAGCATCCTTTACACAAAAAAAAAAAACAACAAATAAATAAAATTAAAAAAAAAAGCCC
Source organism: Pinctada imbricata (assembly GCA_033119305.1). Classification (NCBI taxonomy): domain Eukaryota; kingdom Metazoa; phylum Mollusca; class Bivalvia; order Pterioida; family Pteriidae; genus Pinctada; species Pinctada imbricata. Next base: position 59,254,381 of record VSWD01000006.1, on the reverse strand, counting down.
AGATAAATTTGCAGCATGGACCAGAAATGCACGTTTCGTGTACTTAACGCTCGTTAGTGATCCTCAGTCTGAAACATAAAATATGACTTAAGACTATGAAAGTTATGTCCAATAAATAATGAATAATAATGTTATAACTAATTGAGTGTTCTCCCTCCATGCGAGAAGGAATGATACGGGATCATAATGTCCAATTTTTTTTCGTGATTTAAAGAAAAATAAAGCCTGTGTTTGTGAAACACGAATGCCCCCGGTGGCATCTTTGTTAGTATGAACACTATTTTCTGTTAAGTACATGTATGTGAGGTCACTTGGTTAAAAGGTCAAAAGTCAAGGTCACGAGGTCAAAAATTTTGGTATCAATGGAAAGGTCTTGTCACAAGGAATACACATGTGAAATATGAAAGCCCTATCACTTCCCATTCAAAAGTTATGCCCAATGTTAAAGTTTTTGAAAAGTAGGTCAAAGGTCAAGGTCAAGGTCACGAGGTCAAAACTTTTGGTATCAATGGAAAGGTCTTGTCACAAGGAATACACATGTGAAATATGAAAGCCCTATCACTTCCCATTCAAAAGTTATGCCCAATGTTAAAGTTTTTGAAAAGTAGGTCAAAGGTCAAAGTCAAGGTCACGAGGTCAAAAAGTTTGGTATCAATGGAATGGTCTTGTCACACGGAATACACATGTGATATATGAAAGCCCTATCACTTCCCATTCAAAAGTTATGCCCAATGTTAAAGTTTTTGAAAAGTAGGTCAAAGGTCAAGGTCACGAGGTCAAAAATTTTGGTATCAATGGAAAGGTCTTGTCACAAGAAATACACATGTGAAATATGAAAGCCCTATTACTTCCCATTCAAAAGTTATGTCCAATGTTAAAGTTTTTCGGACAAACAGACAAACAGACGGACAGGCCAAAAACTATATGCCCCCGAATCTTTGATTCCGGGGGCATACAAATTGGGCATTATTACAGTTTTCGAAGTTTAGCCATCTAAGGAATGCAAAGTCAAAAGTAATAATCTTTTGGCGCTGTTCTCACAAAATGAAGACAACGGATGCAGGCTCCATCAAAGTCTAGTGAAATTCTAGTTAAATCTAATAAAATGTTAAACGTCTTCAAATTCAATAGCATCATTTTAGACCTGATAAATTTTCAGCATGGACCAGACATGCACATTATGCCTCTAATCTACCCAGGAAATTAATCTACTTCTATAGTATATTTGTAATTTGCAACACAATTATACCAATCTAGTGATTAACAGTAAAGAGAAAATTCGATAGCATATGTTTTTAAAAAAACAGTGTATATAACATCAACTAAGAGAATCGTAGCAGTGTATTCTATTCATAGTTTTCAATTCTACACAAGATCGTTAAATCTATAAACATGATAAAAAGTATGTATTAACATTATGCAAATTTGCTATTACTTTTATCTTGCACAGAATAAATTACCACTGTCATTTCAGTGACCGATAGGATATCAGTCCCTAGTACAGGGCTTGTCCTTCTCTTGTTACACACCTAAATGTCAAGTACAGCAAGCGTACCGAGTCGATAGCTTCAAGGTGACTTTAAACGTAAATCATAGCAGTATCAGATGTTGCTGAAAACACACTTCTTTCAACTTTTGTCTTTTTATGAGTACAGAAAAGTATTCCCTTTAAAATGAAATTTAAGATAAAAACGATTAAAAATGAAATACGAGGAAATAATCAGAGGTACCTAACAATGCTGCTCATGTATAAAATATATTCCAATTATTACTGATGAGCAAAGACGGTAAATTAACAATTAAAATTGAATATAGAAATTCTTTTTATAATATTTGTTTCCCAACTGTTGCTTTTGTAGTAATACGTGTATAAACTTTATCATGACACATTTCATTATCGCGCTTACGTAGCCCTGTTGTTCCGGGACCAAGCTTGATGCATTATATATAAGGCAAGGTTCTTTTTTCATTTTTGTTCTTATCAATCGGCGATGCAAATATAGTTGGATGGATAAGCTTGTTTGTAAACGTAACGTGTAGGGAGGACGTGCATGCATCTGATCCAATAATCACTTGATTTACCTAAACTTTCCATGGGACATTCAATCTGAAGCTAGTAAAGTAAGTTGAGTTGCCTTTTTATATCGGCTTCAAACTTCCTGTTCCGGTTTTATCCTGATTTTGTATACCTTCGGTTTATGATTTTCTCAATTATCGATTTTGTACTGTGTATTGGGATATGGTCATTGTCTATATTTGTCATAAACATAATCGGAATGTACAAGAAAGAGAAAGTAAAAAATTGCCGAAAAATGTAAGTACATGGAGGAAGTAAGCTCAGCAACAATTTAACTGTTAAATTAAAGTAAACCCCGTTCAGGATGTTTTCAAGTGCCCGGAATGGGTAATCATCTCCTGAGGTCGTGCGATGCTGTGCAATGCGTTGAATTTGAAATGCCATGATCTGTTCATGCCTTTCTTGTAAAAGAGCTTTACCAATAACAAACGGTTGGTCCGCGACGAAGTTCGTTCATACGAAACACAACGTAACTCGCTTATACTGGGAACCGTATACATAATGATGAAAAATAAGCAGAGATTGAAGTGATTTATTTCATTATAGATAGATGATTCACTTTTCACTTAAGTAAAGATGAGGCAACTTGACTACTTCATTTTTTACAGTTTAAGCATGTTCAACAGAATACCTTATAAATCTAGACGATTTTCACTTTGAATCGATCCCTCATTTTTTAACTTTCCGTCGGGTTTCGTATGTACGAAGTTCGTATGGTGACAACCGTTTGTTATTGGTAAAACTCTATTAATAGGACGGACCGGAAAATTATTATTTCTATAAAATACTATGAATATATATAACTATTGCGACCATGATATTGCATACAGAGACAAATATTGTATTTGTCAATCGTAAAAAAAATGTGCACAATACGCGCATTTCGACAAATACATGTAATGTATCATCAGTAATTCTATATGCCGAAAGATAGAGAAGTCCAAATAGTGAGTATACGAAGGGCGATGTATGCTATTTTCCTTTAAAGCAGAATTTGTTGTTCAGTAATGAGATAATTGCGTATTCAGTGTACCATGTAAAATTGTTCATTTTACTAAATGACGATTCAAGAGGAAAATGGATTATAATTACGTCAATTGCATCCTCTCGAGAAAAGTGTACGTAATAGACATTTTTCATGTTCGCGGACTTCTGACTTCGAACACCGCACTTCGAAGGGAATATGTCACAAACGGATATTGTTAATGTTATCACAATTAACCAACATCAAATTTTGTGAGAATTTATTTATTTTCATGTGAGAATATACATATCTAAAGCTCTCTACGGTCATTTCGTCTATAGTGTGTTTATATTTTACTTTTCTAATTACACCTGATTTCTTTAAGATGACCCCGTAAGTGCGAAGTCCGGAGTGGGAAGTCCGAAGTACGTCAACTTGAAAAATGTCCAATATCTCCCCCCTTAACGTATGTGAAACGTAACACTCAGCACAATAAAGGAGCTGTTAAGATAAGGGCCGTATTTATCCCTGAATCTCGTGACTTATTTCCTCCGCATGACGAATCGTATACAGACAAATATAAACCACTATTGAAATATAATGTATTTGCAGACCTTTTACATATTTTACATTTCGTTAAAGAACTCTTAAGATTCTAAAATTAAGGTCGAAAGAGGTAAGGGGTTCTCGGATAGAAAAATGACAAATATGGATAATGACCATATCCCTGTATACAGCACAAAACCGATAATTCAGAAACCGAAGGCATACAAAATCAGGATAAAACAGAAACCAAAGCAAGCAAACAAAAACCTCCACCACATGAAAAGAAGCGGACTCCCAATATGAGAGTGAGACCAAGTGCCCAGAAAGAGTATGCATCTCCTGCTTGCATGCAACACCCGCCGCTTCAATTCGGTAGAACTGTCACATCCGGTAACTTCCATTTCGGAAGATATAGAGTACAAACTTTGGTTGGATGGTTCAAATTGTCTATGACAGAATATCATCCACCATTCTGGAGAGTGGGACATCATAGTGTATGACGAGTTCCCCATATCGACCGTAGAACTTCCTCAGTTACGATGTTAGTCGGTCACAAACATATCCCTGACTGAGAAGCTTATCTGAAAGACGCCTAGCTCTCAGAACAAACTTCGTAATCTGGTACTTGCTCTGGCATAGCGTATCAACTGATATATGAACACGCCATAAGCAGGCGATGAAGGAAAAGGAAAGTTTGTAATGCTGAAATTGAAGTCGTCACGTTTGTCATAGAGTGTTCATGTGACTATCAGTGTCGTACGACAACATTATGTCCAAATAGGATTTTGTCTCTGTAGTTTCTTTGACTTCAAGCTCCGAAGGATAGATACTGCTGAGGGAATCCGCGAAATTTGGATTATTGATGGACAACACATCGTCTATGTATCTGTAAGTGAAGTTGAAGTCAGAAGCTAAGTATCTTTTCCCTTTAGAGACCAAAGATTGAATGAATTCAGCTTCGTACGAGTAAAAGAAAATGTCGGCAAGGAGTGATAACCGATAATATCGAAAAAAAAAACCCGTAGAAATTTAAGAATATTTTACCTAAAATGGATAAATACAAACTAAAAGACACCAAATATGTCTAAATTGTATATCAGAAATAGATTTTGTACGTCCTATCTCCTTTAATAGGTAAATAATGAAATCCGGAACTTATAGTACGGTCTAATTTTGTATTCAATGGCTACAAATTCAGCGTTTTAGTGCGAATTACACATTGGCAGAGAAATAAACATCACTATTGCTTATTTAGTTCCTATTTCTTGTATATTTCATTCAGTCATATTTAGTATACATTTTCTGATGGATTAAAGAGGAAAAATTGTCAAATGCGTTCAATTGGTCTCGTAGGTTTATGTGCTCATTGCATAGCTCTGTCCTTAGCTGTGTTTCGGCATAATGTTTTTGGTCATGTTTAGAATAAAGCTCCTTGCGCCTACCCTCCAACGATTTTTTGCCATATTTTTCACTTCAATGCGCTTCTTAACCAACCCTACACAAAATTTGGAGCCCTCATTTTGGCAAGAGGAAATTAAAGCTCTGTATTGTAGATGGCGCCTCGAAAATTCACTTTGGATTTATTTAAACTGTTTGGCATGAAGTACTACTGACGAGGATTCAATATCCGAAACACGTGTCTAGTACAACAAAATTGGTTCTATAGAACATATATTTCAATATTGACAATGTAAGGTAGACGGTACAAATGTGATTCGACCTAAGGGGTCCTGATTAACATACGAAGCGAAGGTTGAAATCGACAAGGGGGAGTAAGAAATTACATACACTTGTCTCGAGAAGATGCATCAATTGCCATTTATGTCATTACTTACGTGTATTTAATGTAAATATCGTAAAATAAATAATGATCAATTGTTGAGTCGTATAATAGTAATAATCTCATAATCAAACTCATATCCCCGCTTGTTATTTATTCTACATATAATGTAGTAAATAATGTTTATGAAACAAATCGTGAAATCCTTTAAAATTTCTTAGCTTTGATAAGTGAAATTAAGAAATAACACTTAGAGTCTTTATCTAAAAAAGTACCGAAAGACGTAGCAGGATGGATGGGATATGATGCTACAGGACCCACGTTTGAGAAATTTCCAGACAATTTTATAGCAGAAATTTTTGAATGCGTTGAAGAGACGATCAACCGAAGTTGATGGAACTTTGCTACATGTGCCCTCGAAGACTCCTGGTCCACCAGCAGCGACACTCACCAAGTGGTACAAATGTTCCTCAAATTCAAAAGCATCGCTTAAGAACAGATAAATTTGCATCATAGACCAGACATGCACGTCTCGGTTTCCTAACCCTTGTCAGTGATCCTCAATCTAAACAATGTAATATTACAAAAGAGTGTAAAAGTTATAATCTCCAAAAATGCACCGAAAGACGTAGCAGAATGGGTGGGATATGATGCTACAGGACCCATGTTTTAGAAATTTCAAGATACTTTTCGAATGCGTTAAAGAAACGATCATCCTCTATAATAAGACTTTACACAAAGCATATACAAATAATGGGATACTTTTATCTTTCATCGAGTTAATTGAAAGAATTATAGATTCGTGCATTTTTCAAAAAAAAAAAAAGATATGTGATTTTGAAGATGCTACAGAACACACGTTTTAAAAAAAATTCAAGACATTTTTATAACAGAATTTTTTGAATGCGTCAGACAGTGCATGAATTTTATATATTTTCATTTCCATGCTTAAACATCGTCGGCGGGTGCGGCTGGCCAACAGGGGATGCTTGCTCCTCCCGAGCACCTGGCCCCCCTCTAACTTGCTAGGGATCCGTCTATGTTTAATTTTGTGATCTATTGTGAGTGCTGTTGAGGTTATCGTCAGGATCTTCTTTAACTCATTTGTGTCACACTTATGCCCTTTGCCGTGTGGAGCTCGTAAAAAATTCCCCGCGAGGGGTTTGACAGTAAGTGTTATGAATATATTTTCCCTGACATTGTCGCCATAGCACTTTCTGTATAGACATAACGTCAGACAGTGCATGAATTTTATATATTTTCATTTCCATCCTTAAACATCGACGGCGGGTGCGGCTGGCCAACAGTAGATGCTTACTCCTCCCGGGCACCTGGTCCCACCTCTAGCTTGCTAGGGGTCCTTCGATGTTTAATTCTGTGCTCTATTGTGAGTGCTGTTGCGATTATCGTCAGGATCTTCTTTAGCTTATTGAATAGACGATCGCGATCAATCGAAGTTGATGGAAATTGGAAATCCCCTCCTTTGTAGGCTATTTGTGCCCTCTGGGATATGGACCAGACATTCACATTTTGGGTACTCAACTCTCGTCAGTGATCCTAAATCTAAACAATGTAATATTGCAAAAGGGTGTGAAAATTATTATGTCCAAAAATGTACCTAAAGACATAGCAGGATGGGTGGGGGTATGGTAAATTCGTACCATAACCACTTCGTACCTGCCACTTCGTACCACACCTGACAACCAACTCGTACCAAAACCATTTCGTCCCATTACCAACTCGTACCATATTTTCTACCAACTCGTACCATACATTTACTCGTACATGTACCACTACCAATTCGTACCCTGGAACTTAGAAACTCGTACCATTTTACCTAGAAACTCTTAACATGGTACTTAGAAACTCGTACCATGGTACGTAGAAACTTGTACAATGGTACGTAGAAACTCGTATCATTAATAACCGGTACCAACTTCTATGGGTGGGATATGATGCTACAGGACCCACGTTTAGAAATTAGAAATTTTGATTTTTGAATGCGTTGAAGGGCGATCAACCGAAGTTGTTAGAACTTGGCTACATGTGCCCTCGAGGACTCCTGGTCCACCAGCAGCGACACTCAAAATTGGTACAAATGTTAAACGTCTCCAAAACAATAGCATCATTTAAGAACAGATAAATTTGCAGCATGGACCAGACATGCACGTTTCTAACGGCTAACAAGATATCTTTACCTGATATATGTATGTACATTATTAGACATTTTTCACCGTGACGAACTTCGCACGTCGTACTTCGAACTTCGCACTTTGATTATGATGGAAAGTTTTATAAGTTGTTCGCTAGAAGAACAGGAAGTCCAATATACCAATTCCATTGAGTATAGTAATCAAAATGTAGATGACTCCGCTTATGAGTTTATACGTGAACGGCAGCTACGCCACTGATTCTTCAATGTTCGAAGTGCGAAGTACGAAGTTCGAAGTGCCAAGTCCGTCACGGTGAAAAAAGTCTATTATGTACATCGAATTTGACAAGTTTTCATGGAATTGTTGCGCATATGTTGCATGCAAACAAGAGACGCTGACTCTCCCCGTGCACCTGGTCTAACTTCGTAATATTATTTGTTCCGGGTTCGTAACTGTTCCAATGGAAATGATTTTGCCTTGCCTTCTCGACTTTGAGACTAAATAGCTGATGGGCACTACGTTGATGTCTGACCTCGTATGGTTAAAGCGTTTCCAATCAATGCAAACTTACACGGACACTGATATATTAGAGTCATAACAAACCTTAAAGTAAAGTTCCTAGTTTCTGCATTATTTATGACTTTCTAATTAACAGAACACTTTATCTAGCTCATGGGACAAAATTACTACCTTCGGTTTATATGTCATTCAAGTACAATTCTGTGAAAAAAACAAACGGAATTCGAGAAAAAAAAATTCATAGCAAATAAATTCCCACTTTTTGAGTCCTATCTTTTTCCTATGAGCTACTGCTTCATATAAATGCGTATAGCTTGATTTTCTTAATATACAAGCAAACTTTACATAATGGCATGACATTTAGATTTCAAATGTACGGTTGCAAATATTGTTATTGCCCAATGTTTCCCCAAAACATTTGGCAAATATATCCAGAAATGATCATTATTGAAATAAACATGTATATATGTATGTGACTGTCAGTGATACTAAAGGCCGAAATGACTAAATCCAAATAGAAAATATATGAAAAATGAAATTCTGAACAGGACCTTTTAAAAATCTATGCCAAAGAGTGAATTTCGGAGAGAGCTATGCCTTCAGAAATCAAAATCAGTGACAAAGAATGAATACTTGTATTCCTTGTCAGTGCAGAAACACTATGAAACTGAACTGTTCAGTAACAGAGATACCGACAGAGATAGTGGTCGGGGGTTTCAAAAATTGAATTACATGTGTTAGAATTTCTATACATCATGTGTGCATTTGAACAAATTTTGTCTCATCAATGATGCTTCAAGACGAATAAGAAAAAAATAGAAATTCAAAGAGTGAGTGTATGATGAGCAAACTTCTAAGTATAACCTTAAATCTACATGAAAGAACCAGCCTTAACTGAACATCACATTTTGAATAAAGCATCCGTACTACATGGAATAACATGTACGCAGTTGTTATATTACAAGATATTTGAGTTACTAGTCGTTGTATACTGCTATTAGTTTCAACTTCCTTACAATGACTTCCATGTCGCCTACTTTTCTCTCAAACCTTACTTGTCACACGTAGCTTTATTAATATGATTTTCCTGTCATATCTTGATACAACATTTTCTTCCGTATTCTTATTCAATCTTCTAATGGATAAACATTAAAAAAGACCCATAAATCTTTTCAGTCTCAAAGTCGAGAAGGTAAGTCAAATAATGAGATACCGACATAGTGGTCGGGGGTTTCAAAAATTTAATCACATGTGTTAGAATTTCTAGACATCATGTGCGCATTTTAGAAAATTTTGTCTAATCAATGATGCTCGATGACGAATTAGGAAAAAATGAGAAATTCAAAGATTGAATGTAATGTATGATGAGCAAACTTCTAAGTATACACAGCCAATTGTGCCTCACATGAAATTCATTGTCATGTCTTGATACAACATTTTCTTCCGTATTGTTATCTAATCTTCTTATGGATAAACAGTAAAGTACCCATTTCGAAGTCGAGAAGGTAAGACAGAATAATTAGAATTTCCGTTGGAACAGTTGCGAACTCCAGAATAAACAATATTTCCGGGGTGTGACCAGGTGCCCGGGGACAGACCTCACCCCCTGTTTGCACGGAGTAATCGAATAATGATCAGAAATCAAAATTAGTGACAAAGAATGAACACTTGCATTTCTAGTCAGTGCCGAAACACTAAAACTTAACGGTTCAGTAACAGAGATACCGACATAGTGGTCGGGGGTTTCAAAATTGAATTATATGTGTTAGAATGTAAACGTCTTCAAATTGAATAGCATCATTTAAAAACGGACAAATTGGCAACATGGACCAGACATGCACTTTTGGGTACTCAACCCTCGTCAGTGATCCTCAAATCTAAACAATGTAATATGCCAAAAAAGTATGAAAGTTACTATGTCGAAAAAGCGTACCGAAAGACGTAGCAGGATGGGTGGGATATGATGCTACAGGACCCACGTTTTAGAAATTTAAGGAAATTTTGATATCAGAAATTTCTATAATTTACATCATGTACGCATTTGAACAAATTTTGTCTCATCAATGTTGCTCGATGACAAATTAGGAAAAATGAGAAATTAAAAGAGTGAATGTATGATGAGCAACATTCTAAGTATGACATGAAATGGGCATCAAAGAACCAGATTTAATTGAAAACCACATTTTGAATAAAGTGTCCGTAAAACATGGAATAACGTGTACGCAGATTATATATTACGAGATTTTTGAGTTACTAGTCGGTGTATACTGCTATTGGTTTCAACTTTCTTACGATGAATTTCATGTCGCCTACTTTTCTCTCCAACCTTACATGTCACACGTAGCTTTATCAATATGATTTCCCTGTCATATCTTGATAAAACATTTTCTTCCGTATTGTTATTCAGTCTTCTCATGGATAAACAGTAAAGTACCCATAAGATTTTTCAGTCTCAAAGTCGATAAGGTAAGTCAAAATAATTAGAATTTCCGTTGGAACAGTTGCGAACTCCAGAATAAAGTATATTTCCGGGGTGTGACCAGGTGCCCGCGGCCGGGGAAGGACATCACATCCTGTTTGCACGGGTTAATCGAATAATACAGACTCACTTAATCAGAGAGGGTGTTTTCTTTTACAATTTTTTAAACGTAAACTTGACAAGTAAATGTTCTAGCAATCACTTAAGTTTACCAAATGCTTTTATGGTGTTCCCGAGTTTAAGAGCATAAGGCCCACATTGCCTCTCTATGGCATTCGAACTATTTTCCCTTGGTACATAAATCCAGATTTCGGTGGTTTCTTTTAACATATTACTACAGTAGGACGTGCAATACTTACTGATAATTTTAGTTTTGAAGTTTTTATGTAGCATTTTGCAGATTTGAATAAATGAAGACAACCGGGCTTCTTAAATAAATCAATATTTCTACAACAAAATTCACCATCTTAGATTAAATACAGCTTAATGTTCACTTATATGCATACATTAGGACTTAATCATACCATTATGTAAAGACAGCATTTTTTTAAAATACAAAAACACTTTATTCTGTGTGAAAGATGTACCGCAGAGTAAGTAGCTCTTCTATAATCAGGAACTATATTAACAATGCATTGGGAATCTAACTTGTTGTGAATATGATTCTCTTGATACTTAAATTGATTGTTAATGCCTTTCCTCAGTGAGTTTTATTTCTTTAATTGAGATCAAATTTAAATTTCTTTTATTAAAGTCGGCATTTAATAGATTTGTTTAGTGTGAAGAAAAGATGAAATGTCAAATCTGTAGTGATGATATGCAAATGTCGGATGGTTGCATAATTCGATAGTTTCCAGTCCGCAATATTACATATGGCAAGACTTTATAATTCTTGAAAGATAAAGGTATCCCGTTATGTGTATATATATGCTTTATATATACTAATATAGTCTAATTTTATAGGATTATTTGACATTGCATATTTCGGTAATTTGAAACTATTGTGTATGCGGTGCAGGATCTTGATTTGTCTTATTTTGTTTAACGTTTAAGACAATCATTGCTAAGTATGAAATAACAACTTACAACATTTGTCTTTAGTCTAAACATATTTCATTTCCCAAAGACGACATGAATGTATGGGTGGACATTTATACATATGTGATATCTTATTATGGATATGGAAAAAACCCCATGGTTTAATGAAATTCTTCTTCAATTTGTCTTTGGTACAACTCTAAGAACCCTATATACTGAAGGTCCGAGTCGCGTGTATGAATTCCCCCCTACTTCACTTTGGCTTGAGGTACTCCTGCATTCGGATTAGCCTCGACCTTTTCCTTCGAAACAAGACTCGGACGTCAGACGGCGCCATTTTAAAAATAGATCCCCGTTTATCTTTTAGTTCTGTTATAATCTATCGTGAAATACAAATTCCAACATTGGATCGTAACTGACAAATATGTTTCTCACAACATTACTCACTCAAGTTGAAGAATTTTGAATGTTGAAAAAGTGCCTTTTTACTTTTACATCGATTTGATGTAAAACCTTCCACCATTGGCATCCGAGTCTTTTTATGCCGTTACAAATAAAGGGCGAGGGGATCCGAATGGTACTCCAGATGGGGATTTGCAATCCGAAACTCGTGTTTGGTGCATTTAAATGGTTTGAATTGTTTCTCAAGAAAGCAATAAGTTGGAACACTTAAATTTTCTTCATGCAAAGTGTGAAGAGTCTAAACAAGCCTATTTCAGAGCATTATAAGAGGACAATCAGACACTTAATTTGCTACTGGATACTCTGTGTCACTCGTCCCTCACATGCTTAGCCTATATAACCCTCAGTAGCCACCCTCACATACAGGAATAATCATTGTTCATTAACTACGAGTCGCCGAAGCATACCCACGATTCACTGGAGTATATCCACCACCACAACCACATGCTTCCAAATCACCAATATGTTAAAATTTCCTCAACATAGAGGTGTTATGTATCGGTTCCTTTAAGCCCCTGTAACACCTACACGTTCTCTCAAGACGTTCTTACTACGTCCTTGGAGTCCTTGCAATTTTTCATGAACGTAGTGAGAACGTGGCGTTTTTCACTCGGATGGGCTCTCCGAAACAATAATTGACGAATCCAATGCGTCTGCAACACGACCTTTGGCGTCCGTAACACGTTAGCAGTGAGTCCTTCCCGTCTTTAATACGTTCAGTCAAGTTCCCACTAAGACCCGCCCCAAGTTCACACTACGACGAAGTAGTCTGTGTTACGATAGTACTGCGTTTATTCTACGTTCTCGAAGTCCTTCCAGCGTTCATGCTACGATCATGACATATTCAAGGGATAAATTGTTTGGACGAGGTCTTTTTTACTTTTTCGAGCCCTCAAACCGGGAACGTGGCAAGGACGGCAGAGACGTGACGATCTCCATATGATTATATGTAAAAGTTTTAGCAGTCCGCACTACGACCCTACTACGTTCGCGACACGTTTCTAATACGTCGATGAAGTTCTCAATATATTCGCAAGTAGTCCTTAACACGTTCTGTCATTTGCGCGTCCTCACTACGACTGTTTTGAACAGTTCAAAACGGGTCGTGGTGGCTCGGCGTACGGGCACGTTCGTCGGTGTCCTTACTACGATCTCAGTACGTATCAGTTCACGCCACGTTTCGTGCAATTGTGATGGTCGTAGTACGAACGCCATGTCAGAACGCGTAGGTGTGACAGGGGCTTTACAGAAAATGCTGGTTGACACTGGAGGGTCTATATACTATATATTTGAGTGAATGTGGTGCAGAACCCAATATAATACTTATTACTTTCTTATCCGAAGCCCAATATACATGTATAAAAGTGTGCACTTTTCGTTTTACCTTCATTAATAGATCCGTATAATTGGTAATTTAAAGTCATATAAAATGCGTCGTCAAATAACAGATTAAACCCATGTTACAGATAATTGTTATCTACTTGCTTTCGCATCGTGTAACATAATGCATGCCGAGCGATCTTCTGAAGACGGTATTCGGAATTAAGTATGTGTAAGTCAGCGTCTTCATCCTACTTGAGACAGACAGACAGAATATATAGAAAAAATCTAAAAAGAAATAAATATAAACAAACATATAGTGCGCATTCGCCCACCATCAATTTTATTTCTAATTTCTCAAGTGTTTAATTTTGCCCTGGGGCAAAAATGAATTAACGAACCTTTCCATTTTGCATATTCCTATTTTCATCATACGGGAGTAAACAAAGGGATTGTCCTTACTTTATTGCAAAGCGTTGTAAGGTAGGTTACTTGATAAAGTAATCAGATAGTTAACTGAGGATTTACATGTAATTCGAATAGCTTAGGTGAGTGGAAGATACAAAAATTTATCTAGATTTTTATAAAGGCATGGCTTCAAATTCTAAGATTATGCATTATTTTTACATGTAGCAACATGAAAGTTCCTTTCATGACTTTGATGCATACATCCTGTAAAGAAAATGCTTAAACTTCACTCAACAAGACTAAACTGGTTATATGATGTCCTCGAACCCCAATATTTTTGAAATACCATCATATCTAAATGCACTTCTTTGATTTATTTTATCTGAATGACAGTGACTTTTTCATCAACTCTTGACTATTCAAATGATTTCATTTTTTTTTCGATGATAAGGATTATAAACAACTCCTAACAGGATATGCAAATAGAAATATTGGTTGGTACTTTGTGTTAACATGACTAATATGGATAATGACAATATCCCTGTATACAGCAAAAAATGGATAATTCAGAAAATCAGAAACCGAAATCATACAAAATCAGGATAAAAAGGAACCAAAGCAAACAAACATAAACCTCCACCATATGAAAAGAAGCGAACTCCCGATATGGGAGTGAGACCAGGTGCCCAGGAAGGGTAAGCATCTCCTGCTTGCATGCAACACCCGTCGCTTCAATTCGGTAGAACTGCCACATCCGGTTACTTCCATTTCGGAAGACATAGAGTACAATCCTTGGTTGGATGGTTCAAATGGTCTATGACAGAATACCATCCACCATTCTAAAGAGTGGGACATCATAGTGTATGACGAGTTCCCCATATCGACCGTAGAACTTCCTCAGTGACGATGTTAGTCGGTAACAAACATATCCCTGACTGAGAAGCTTATCTGAAAGACGCCTAGCTCTCAGAACAAAATTCGTTTATTTGGTACCTACTCTGGCATAGCGTATCAACTGAGATATGAACACGCCATAAGCAGGCGATGAAGGGATGTTGCTACTCAGAAAAGGAAAGTTTGTAATGCTGAATTTGAAGTCGTCACGTTTGTCATATAGTGAGGTGTTCATATGACCATCAGTGTCGTGGGACAACATTTTGTCCAAATAGGGTGCTGAATTATTTGTCTCTGTAGTTTCTTTGACTTAAAGCTCCGAAGGATAGTCATATTTGATCATGGTCCCTAAACAAGACAATTATTTAACAGACCTGCTTACTTTTACCATTTTCGCGTATTTATTTACGATTTTTGACCTCTTATTACGATTTTGCTATTCCATTTTACGCTTTAAACTTATTTTTGAGCAAATTGAGGGCTTGATTGAACAAATGGCTTCTATATGGCATAGACACACGTATAAATTCTTAATATTTGTAACAATTGTCGAAGCGGCCAAACGACGATTTTCTTTCTTAGACTTACTTGCATTAGTGGTAATTACGCTTTAGTTCCCGAAGTTAAGCATTTTGAACAAAATATTACACCTATGGCGAGAAACAGGTATTATGTGTGCTATACTATTTATATCAATGTATCTAAATTTCAACTTCATTATACAATGAGAAACAACAGTGCGTCTTGAATCCTCGATGCTCCCATCCACAAATTGCCAATGGGTTGCGATTAAGAAATATTGCCATTTGACAGATCGGTACCGGGAGCACATTTATCAAATCAAATCATTTATTGTAGTCAACTTTAACAGTAATTATGCAAGAAAGATAAATAGTGAATTAAACATAGACATAATAAATAAGTAAAATAACAATATTATGAATATATGCTTGATAATATTGATATTAAGAATAGTGTATTACTACTATCTACTCAAGAGGATCTCCTAGTTTGGAAAATACAGTTCACAATGTCTAAACAACAGTTCAGTATTTGATCTTCGCTATTTAGGATGTATATAAATTTACTTTCCTCTGATAATGTTGGAAAGTTTTTACATTTATCATTAATTTTATCAAATACTTCTTTCCGTTTATTGTCATTTCGTCATTCATGTTTTATATTTAATTTGATCGTTTGTTGGTTCATATGGTGCGGATTATGTGTGTATCTTTGCCGTTGTTTGTTGACTTTGTTTTGTGTCCTTTTTGTTCTATGTATTATTGCGGGTGAGTTCCGCTGTGGTTCATGATCGTCTTTATGGTGATCTTTAAAATGTAGATTCATATAACATGTGCCATTTTAAAGAACAGTTAAAACACGTTTCAGGTGCCTTAACCCTCGTCAGTAATACCCAATCGAAACAATAAAATATATCTACATGTATTAGAAGAGACGCATACAAATAGGATTTTACGTGTACAGGTTATACACGTACCAATCAATTCTGACATACATCTTATGAACCAAGTTGATTATTACAATCGAAACTTACTTCATTCTTCTCTTATTGCAACTGTTCTGCACAGAATTATGTTAATGTAATGAATTCAGCCTTTTCCTTCTGTTCACGACATCGTGCATAATCTGATGAAACATATATATCACATTCTTTATACTTTACTTTATACAGCATATTTCTTTTCACTATTGGATGAAATGGAATAGGACGTAAATTAAGTTTCAATAATGTTTGTGTCCTCTCCATACAGATTATAAATATAAATAACAAGAGCTTTTAAATTATCAAATTGAGGATCACTCACTGACGAACGTTTAGTACCCGAAACGTTTATGTCTGGTCTATGCTGTAAATTTATCTGTTCATAATTGATGCTATTGAATTTGAAGACGTCTAACATTTGTCAAAACTTACGTATAAAGAGGAATTTATTTAATCAAAATCGAACTTTTTAAAAAACAACTTTGTCGTAAGGAAGTAACTATTTCGAAAGATTTACTGTATATGACAGAATAAAATGAAATTGACTTTTATCGGTCAAACTAAATGTAGGATTTCCTTTCGACTTGAAGATCTTCGTAAAGTACCCTTTGATTTTATCTGAGGGGGTGGACAGAGTGAAAGGGAGGGAAGGAAGGGCGCGGGGGAGGGAGAGAGGGAGGGAAGGGGGAGAAAGGGGCGGGAGGAGGGAGAAAGGGGCGGGATGGGGAGGTAAGGGATGGATGAAAAGGAGGGTGAGGTAAGGCGTGGGAGGAGAAGAGAGGTACCCCCTGTCCGCTCCACTTACTAATAAATACGTGAAATTCATATTTTTGTTCTAAATGATGAGGAAATATTCCAAAGACAACTCCCTCTTTTACATTTATCTGAATAAGACCTTTCAAGTGAATAGAGGAAAAATAATTGTGGAATGTTTAGCTCATATAAGTATAAGCCATGGTTATAGCTTCATCAGGCTTACGTCAATTGTCAATCCGTCGGTAAAGATTTTCGTATAAATTAAATCAACAAGAATGTGAAACTTGAAGTACAATGTATGCGTTTTTTAAAAGAAATGAACTGCACATTTGCATTCAGCTATTTCCACGTCCTCAACATGCATTCATCTCTCTCCATACCCTCATAAATCAATTAGCAGCATGATGTAGAATTTAAATCGAATATTATGGTAAAATCTTTAAAGATATCAATTTTTCAATCCTTTTCATAGCTCGTTTTTAAAATTTCCTTTCCATATTGAGAATTGTATTTGTTAGAACATGTCTGTCTGATTCATTCTTCTGATTTAATATAACAAAATGACCTTTATTTGTACGTGTAATAGGCAGATGAACAAAATGAATTTAACAACACGGTTCTGAAGTCTAAAATTCGTTGATGTCAATGTATAGACCTTGGCCAAGATATTCCTCGGCATCAGATATGATAATGAAGATCATTAAAAACTACTCTATCCTAGATATATCTAGCACTAAGTCAAATTTAGAGCAGTAGCATACTTGTCTATTACAAATGATAAGTCAGAAATATGTCATGTCAACATATAATGACAATATGGATAATGACCATATCCCTATATACAACACAAAATCGATAATTCAGAAAATCATAAACCGAAGGCATACAATATCAGGATAAAACAGGAACCAAAGCAAACAAACAAAAACCTCCACCACATGAGAAGAAGCGAACTCCCGATATGGGAGTGAGACCAGGTACCCAGGAAGAGTCAGCATCTCCTGCTTGCATGCAATACCCGCCGCTTCAATTCGGTAGAACGGTCACGTCCGGTTACTTCCATGTTGGAAGACATAAAGTACATGTATAATCTTTGGTTGGACTATGACAGAAAATTATAAACCATTCTAGAGAGTTGGACATCATAGTGTATGACGAGTTCCCCATATCGACCTTAGAACTTCCTCAGTGACGATGTAAGTCGGTCACAAACGTATCCCTGACTGAGAAGGTTACTTGAAAGAAGCCTAGCTCTCAGAATAAAATCTGTATATTTGGTACTTGAACAGAAAATTTAATGATTTTACATGCTTTACTTATACTTATATTTCATTTATTAACAAAGGATTCGATCTTCTTAACATCTCTAATATATTTCGGGATCATCGTGTACAAAGTGCTATTCCTCAATATTTTGAAAATTTAGAACCTCCACTTATTTGTTACAAATATAAGAGACCTATTCGAAATTTCGTTTTTAACTACAACAAAGTTACATCAGATCCTAAAATACTTGAATCCTGTCCTGCTTCTTGAGAATGTGCAACATCTGAATATCTATATAAACCAGCTGGTCATATTATTACAGGTGACTTTTCAATTATCCAAGACAGGCAGCTCCGTGGTCTTCTCAAAAAAGGACCTAAGTATAGAATCCCATCCAAGATAGATTTTATTAAATGTCGTGAAGTACTAAAGGAAGCCTTAGATAACTATACCAAACGATGGTGTAAATCGGAAGGAGTCGAATTGCATTCTCTGAATGACTGGAAAAACCTCATTTTGGACATTACTGACATTCGAATAGACAACTTCCACGAAAATCCTCATCTTTTTGAAAATCCAAGTTCTAGATCTGAAAGATATTTTAAATCCAAATTACGTAATTTACATGAAAAATTTGTCTTCGCTCCTGCAGATAAAGCAGCCAACAACACCATAATCATATGAAAACTTTACTATATATCAACTTTAGTTTCGGAACTTTCGTCTACAAATACTTATATCAAAAGCAATGAAAGTGTCCCTAACATTTTGAGCAAACATAGCAGTGAAATTTCTTCATTCAACATCCCTATTTCTAAATTGGATCTTCCTACAATATACTGCATACCAAAACTGCACAAATCTCCTTACAAATTTAGATACATTGCTAATTCTAGCAACTGCTCAACTACAAGTTTGTCTAGACATCTGACGTCAGCCCTCACGGCGGTAAAGGAACACGTTGCAAAATATTGTGAAACTGTTCTTAACAGGAATGATGTAAATCTATTTTGGTCTATAAAAAATTCCGGGGATGTGATTGACAAGATAAAATCTAGAAATTTTCAAGCCAATACGATTGCTTCATACGATTTTTCAAATATGTACACCACGCTTCCTCACGACAAAATCAATGATCAATTGTCCAAACTCATTAAATGGTGCTATAATCGAGAGGGGAAAATTTATATTTGTACATCTGAATCAAAGGGTTTCTTTTCCGCTACAGAATACAAATCATACAAATCATGGACATGTAGCGACCTGTGTAGTGCCTTGTCCTTCCTCTTGGACAACATTTATGTAAGATTTGGTGAGAATCTCTACAAGCAGGTTGTAGGGATTCCTATGGGTACAAATTGTGCGCCTCTTGTTGCAGATTTATTTTTATACACATATGAAAA
The DNA here is from genome assembly GCA_033119305.1 of Pinctada imbricata. NCBI lineage: Eukaryota > Metazoa > Mollusca > Bivalvia > Pterioida > Pteriidae > Pinctada > Pinctada imbricata. The sequence goes on along the minus strand of VSWD01000006.1, from coordinate 59,234,812 downwards.
GGAATTTATTCAAAATCTTCAAAAGCAAAGAAAACATGATGATGTGAAATGCTTCACTGGTACTTCTAGGTACCTGGATGATATTCTTACTATCGATAATCCTGTTTTTGAAAAGTATAAAGATGTTATTTATCCACAAGAATTGACTCTAAACAAGGCAAACTTTACAGACACTGAAACACCATTTTTGGACCTAAATATCAAAATTGTCAATGGAGAAATTCATACAAGTGTATATGACAAACGAGATGATTTTGGATTCAACATAGTAAATTTTCCCTGGCTTGACGGTGATGTCCCTAGATTACCGTCATACGGTATCTACATTTCACAGCTCATCCGGTATGCTAGAGCATGTACTGATGTTTTGGATTTTCATAATAGAAATCTACAAATTACAAAGAAACTTTTAGGTCAAGGTTTTCGCTTTCACAAACTAGTAAAGACTTTCTGGAAATTTTACAAAAATTATGATCAACTTCTTTTGAAATTCGGACCCATACAAGCAACGGAGTATATTACTTTGGGTATTTCACAACCTGCATTTTATGGTGACATAATTAACAAAATAAGAAGGATCAAAGGTAGACAGCATATGTATCGAAAATGCGTCAGAGTCATCAAACGCCTTTTATACCGTGGATATGATCCTAATGTCACCAGACGGACACTAAGCTTGGTACTTGACCAATATACAGTCTTGTACGAGCGCATTCTTAAGACTTGCACTCTGACTGACTGTGACGACGGGACTCCATGACGGGCCCTGTCCAAACCTCTTTAGAGAAGACAGGGCCCCGACCACCTGTCCTCTCTGAATGTCAGTCGGACTCCTCGGGTGATAACATATATGAGCTCGCTACAGCCGGCAGAGCACGGACTGTATTACGCACGTCCTCTTTTTATATCCATTTACATATTCATCTGTGTTGCTTGGACCCCTGTGTTTTACGGTCTTGTTTGTGTGTGGTCACCTAACAGTGAGGAGGTTGTTTTACACCATAATTGTGCGTTCTTCGAGACCTCTGGGAAATCGGAATAGTGGGAGGGTTGTGCGCACGTAATCCAGGATAACCACACCGTCTGCTATTTACGTGGCAGATGGCCGTCCTAAGTCGGCACCGGTTGCCCATTGGTCTCGTTGGTTTATGTGTAGTCTTTTATGTTTCATGTTTCTATGTTGTGAGTTGGTGTTCCTTGTCCCTTTTGCGTCTCTTTCTGTGGGTATCTGTTCTGTGTTTTTTGCATGGGTGTTTTGGGATTTTGCTGTGGGTGCTGCAACCTAGTGTTGTTGGAGATCCCCTCCTTTCTTTTATATCTACACTTATTTCGAGTTGCAGTGTGGAGTTGGTAATACAATTCCCCGTGACCCGATGTTTGAAGTGTTTTAATTCCATTTCGTTCTCTAACTTGACTTTGTTGTAGTGTCTTCCATGCAGGATCTCTACTCACCCTTCTTTGATCATCTCACTATGGCATTTTTAAGGTCGCCTCGTATTAAACTTACTCCTTTGAGATTACCCTCTATCACTACAGTAACTTTCCCATCATCGACTTTTAACAGTAATAAACTTTTTTCCTCACCCAGAGTACTTCTTTCACCTCTTAAATTTAAATCCCGTAGACGTATTACACCTACTTCTCCATCTGCAGGCTCTACATTTAACAACAAACATAGAGGGTTCTCAGCAGTTTCTACGTGCAAAGGGAAAAGATGCGGTATGTGTCCGCTCATCAATTGCAATTCCACAATTAAATCAAGTGTTAACGGGCAGACTTTTAAAATTGAGATTGAAAACGACATCGATTGATCGTACCAAGATGTCATTTATGTTATAACATGAAACGCTAGGGGATGTGGCGCCCAATATGTTGGAGAAACAGGTCAGGCCTTAAAATCTCGTTTTAGAAGTCATTCGTATCAGATAAGAAACTCACATCACAAAAAACAAAGAAATTTCCTTTATAATCACTTCGTTAAATACAATCATTCCATTTCGGATATAACTATTACACCGGTTCAGTCTTTTTCTAAACTTAAAAATCTTAGTAAAACGGAAATTAAAAAACGCCGACTACAAGCTGAACTTGCCTGGATCACAAAACTCCAAACTGCGTACCCCCTTGGTCTAAACGATCAAATTTATGGACAAGGAAATATTTCCTCGACGTCAACTAATATTAATGTATTTTCAATCCGCCCAAACACTAAACGGAAGCATAGGTCTCACGGAAGACGAAGAAACCGAAAACTCAGAATAAGATCTAGATTACACCGTACCCTCAACGATCTTCTGATCATTGCTCGCAACGGCGGCAGACATGAACTGCTTCATGCTCTCTCATCAGTTCCAGCAGTTCAATTGAAATCTATCTTGGATGAAGCACTGGTTGCATTCTTAAGAAATACTGATTGATTCAGACTTAATATCATTGTTGCATTCGCACAGAATAAACTTTATCCAGTTGTTAAAAACATCCCACCTAAAAAACGATTCTTAAAAATTTCATTTATTAACAAAGGATTCGATCTTCTTAACATCTCTAATATATTTCGGGATCATCGTGTACAAAGTGCTATTCCTCAATATTTTGAAAATTTAGAACCTCCACTTATTTGTTACAAATATAAGAGACCTATTCGAAATTTCGTTTTTAACTACAACAAAGTTACATCAGATCCTAAAATACTTGAATCCTGTCCTGCTTCTTGAGAATGTGCAACATCTGAATATCTATATAAACCAGCTGGTCATATTATTACAGGTGACTTTTCAATTATCCAAGACAGGCAGCTCCGTGGTCTTCTCAAAAAAGGACCTAAGTATAGAATCCCATCCAAGATAGATTTTATTAAATGTCGTGAAGTACTAAAGGAAGCCTTAGATAACTATACCAAACGATGGTGTAAATCGGAAGGAGTCGAATTGCATTCTCTGAATGACTGGAAAAACCTCATTTTGGACATTACTGACATTCGAATAGACAACTTCCACGAAAATCCTCATCTTTTTGAAAATCCAAGTTCTAGATCTGAAAGATATTTTAAATCCAAATTACGTAATTTACATGAAAAATTTGTCTTCGCTCCTGCAGATAAAGCAGCCAACAACACCATAATCATATGAAAACTTTACTATATATCAACTTTAGTTTCGGAACTTTCGTCTACAAATACTTATATCAAAAGCAATGAAAGTGTCCCTAACATTTTGAGCAAACATAGCAGTGAAATTTCTTCATTCAACATCCCTATTTCTAAATTGGATCTTCCTACAATATACTGCATACCAAAACTGCACAAATCTCCTTACAAATTTAGATACATTGCTAATTCTAGCAACTGCTCAACTACAAGTTTGTCTAGACATCTGACGTCAGCCCTCACGGCGGTAAAGGAACACGTTGCAAAATATTGTGAAACTGTTCTTAACAGGAATGATGTAAATCTATTTTGGTCTATAAAAAATTCCGGGGATGTGATTGACAAGATAAAATCTAGAAATTTTCAAGCCAATACGATTGCTTCATACGATTTTTCAAATATGTACACCACGCTTCCTCACGACAAAATCAATGATCAATTGTCCAAACTCATTAAATGGTGCTATAATCGAGAGGGGAAAATTTATATTTGTACATCTGAATCAAAGGGTTTCTTTTCCGCTACAGAATACAAATCATACAAATCATGGACATGTAGCGACCTGTGTAGTGCCTTGTCCTTCCTCTTGGACAACATTTATGTAAGATTTGGTGAGAATCTCTACAAGCAGGTTGTAGGGATTCCTATGGGTACAAATTGTGCGCCTCTTGTTGCAGATTTATTTTTATACACATATGAAAAGGAATTTATTCAAAATCTTCAAAAGCAAAGAAAACATGATGATGTGAAATGCTTCACTGGTACTTCTAGGTACCTGGATGATATTCTTACTATCGATAATCCTGTTTTTGAAAAGTATAAAGATGTTATTTATCCACAAGAATTGACTCTAAACAAGGCAAACTTTACAGACACTGAAACACCATTTTTGGACCTAAATATCAAAATTGTCAATGGAGAAATTCATACAAGTGTATATGACAAACGAGATGATTTTGGATTCAACATAGTAAATTTTCCCTGGCTTGACGGTGATGTCCCTAGATTACCGTCATACGGTATCTACATTTCACAGCTCATCCGGTATGCTAGAGCATGTACTGATGTTTTGGATTTTCATAATAGAAATCTACAAATTACAAAGAAACTTTTAGGTCAAGGTTTTCGCTTTCACAAACTAGTAAAGACTTTCTGGAAATTTTACAAAAATTATGATCAACTTCTTTTGAAATTCGGACCCATACAAGCAACGGAGTATATTACTTTGGGTATTTCACAACCTGCATTTTATGGTGACATAATTAACAAAATAAGAAGGATCAAAGGTAGACAGCATATGTATCGAAAATGCGTCAGAGTCATCAAACGCCTTTTATACCGTGGATATGATCCTAATGTCACCAGACGGACACTAAGCTTGGTACTTGACCAATATACAGTCTTGTACGAGCGCATTCTTAAGACTTGCACTCTGACTGACTGTGACGACGGGACTCCATGACGGGCCCTGTCCAAACCTCTTTAGAGAAGACAGGGCCCCGACCACCTGTCCTCTCTGAATGTCAGTCGGACTCCTCGGGTGATAACATATATGAGCTCGCTACAGCCGGCAGAGCACGGACTGTATTACGCACGTCCTCTTTTTATATCCATTTACATATTCATCTGTGTTGCTTGGACCCCTGTGTTTTACGGTCTTGTTTGTGTGTGGTCACCTAACAGTGAGGAGGTTGTTTTACACCATAATTGTGCGTTCTTCGAGACCTCTGGGAAATCGGAATAGTGGGAGGGTTGTGCGCACGTAATCCAGGATAACCACACCGTCTGCTATTTACGTGGCAGATGGCCGTCCTAAGTCGGCACCGGTTGCCCATTGGTCTCGTTGGTTTATGTGTAGTCTTTTATGTTTCATGTTTCTATGTTGTGAGTTGGTGTTCCTTGTCCCTTTTGCGTCTCTTTCTGTGGGTATCTGTTCTGTGTTTTTGCATGGGTGTTTTGGGATTTTGCTGTGGGTGCTGCAACCTAGTGTTGTTGGAGATCCCCTCCTTTCTTTTATACGTCTTGGTACCTGGATGATATTCTCACTGTTGACAATTCTGGTTTTTGACACATATAAGAATGAAACTTATCCAGAGGAGTTGACACTCAACAAATAAAACGTTAGAAATACAGAAACACCATTTTTGGACCTAAATATCAAAATTACAAACGAAGAATTTCATACCAGTATTTATGACAAAAGAGATGATTTTGGATTCAACATGGCTTGACGGTGACGTTCCCAGACTACCATCATACGGCACTTACATATCACAGCTCAACCGGTACGCTAGAGAGTGCACTAATATCAAATTCCATAGCTATCATTCGGTTTTGTGAAACATCTTCCTTTAATGAACAAAAGAATCTGCATCGAAAATCCAGATCCATCGGAAGCGCAGATATCGTAATTTTCACGGGGCGGCATTATAAGATCTTACGTCCTAAAAATGCTTATAAAATGAATTAGAAATAATTGAAATACACGTAAAATGAAGTAAATGAAACTACAAAATGATGAAATCCGTCGAAATCCAAGATTACCATCAGTTTTCACTCGGATCATCATCTGTTGACCAATGACACGGTTCTTGATTTTGAGATGTCCAAATTTCTGCAAAAGGATATACCTATGACTGTCCATTATAAGAAGATAAGGTGTCATGTTTAAGTGGGAGAAAAGCCTCAAACTATCTATTATGTCAGAGACTGCCTGACGGGCCTCGATCAGTACTTTCTCTGACACAATGGATAGTTTTCGGCTTTTCTCCCTTACAAATTCTATTATTGTTATCGTTTTTATTGAGGAGATATAACATAAAATAAACAAAAAAGGTAAGGCAAAAAGAAATACGGAAATAAAGCGATAATACGAATTTGAATATTGAATGTTAATGAAAAGGACAAAGAGTACGAACGTGCATTATATAATGCTTTTTGTTATGAATTATTCATTAGAGTAGCTAGGGTTTAAATGCACCTGTGTACACTTTATCTGATAGTCTGAATTTATCTGGACACATTTCATTATCGTGTTTACACATCCAATCAAACTAAGTCTTATACGTGAAAGAAATTGTATTTCTTATCGAACAGAGCTATTCAATTTACTTATTAAGGTAGGGGAGTATCACCTATCCGAACGCATATTTACATCATAAATAATTTTGGTATTTTTGAAAAAAAAAAACCTTTACATGGTACATGTGAATTGGAAATTATTAGCCTTAGTTGGGGTAAGTTCATCAAAATAATTAGAAAAAATATAGTTTGTCGATTTTATCAAATTAATGAAGAGGACTTGTAATCTGGTTGCGAATCCTGAATTCCACAAATATTGTACGCACAAATTGTTTTTGCATGAAAGTGTTGTCAATACCATCTTCTGTAATAATCTGGCGGACGCCACTCTGGCATCCATGGGCAATTTGATATTTTTGGGAAAAAATGATATTTTTTAAGAAAATCCGTTGAAAATTGGAAAAATGCCATCTCCTTTTCTATGCTGCAGCTAGAACAACAAAATTTGGTATATAAAGAAGACAATATCATTGCATTTAAGTCTAAAGCCAAAAGATCACAAGGCATAATGTTAACAAATATGAATTTCTGGTGGAAAATCGATGAAAACTGGGAAAATGCAATAACCTACAGTAGCTATAACAACATTTTTACCAAAAGCACAACGAATTTATTCTCCTTCATTTTAAATGTCAGATTTGCAATGTGCTGGTACCAGACAAAATGGAGAAAGCAATGAATTTTAGATAAAAAAAATCGATGAAAATTTGCGAAATGCGATGGCCTTTTCCATGCTGCGGTTAGGACAACGATTATGGTACATGTACCAAAAGAACAATAGTGTTATTGTCTTTAGTGAAGAATCCAAACTAAGCAATATGCTCATAAATATAGATTAGGAAGACGGTATTTGGGAGAGGGCTTTCATTTTTGCTTTATGCATAATGTTAACAGAGAATAAATAACAACGAATTTTATATTTGGGTAAGCTTTCTTTGAATAGATAGGATCTTACACGTAGTCTTGCAGCAAGTTTTGAAGGATATCGATGAAATTAAAAGCATTGTTCACAAGGAAGTGGAAACTGTTAGAATTTTTTTCAATGAGGTTGACAGTAGCTAACTTAGACACATCTCAAACCCTTGCCATCGGAAACATTCGGTATAATTATATTAAGCAAAATTGTATCATGAAGTGTCCCTGAATGAGAGAATGCTTTTTAACATATGTAGGAATTTCAGCATTCGCTATCAGATGGATTTTACAGTACTTTGTCGATTTGAAGACGGGTAACATTTGTCGATAAGGTTGTTACCATATCAGAAGGAAGAAAGCACTAGTATCTTATAGATGATTTATGTCAGGGTTGTTGGATTGTTATCAACTTGTGAACTTGATTTGTCACGAACTTGCTTCAATGTTTGACTAAAAGATGACTTCAGTTTTGCAACTTCGAAATCTGTTCTCAAGAAAAAGAGAAGGCTATTCAGTCGATACCTAGGAGCTGTTGATTCATTATCATTTATTGATGCGCAGTACTGTGGTGTATCAACTGGCCATTAAATGGCAGAATTCAAGGCTTCTTTCAAATGTTAAACGTCTTTAGATTCAATAGCATCCCAAAAGTTTAAACACCCCAGATGTTCATTATTATTATTATTATATTTAATTGAACGCTACCTTGGGTCCTGATTCTCTGTCCTATCTGAAACATCTCGTGTGGCTGATCTTGAGCTCGCTTCAGCCAGCAGAGCACAGACTGCTATACGCATGCCTTAAGTTTTTAAAGATCATTTTACAAAGAATTTGTGTTAAAAAGGCTGCTACATTTAACTATCTATCTTGTTTGTGACGTCACCTTACAGTGAGAAGGTTTATGTTTATACAACTATAAGTGTATGGAGACCTCAGTGGGAGGGTTGTGCGCACATAATCCGGATAACCACACTATTTGCCTATAGCAGATGGCCGTTCAAAGTCGGCACCGGGTGCACATTGATCTCTTTCCTTTTATGTGTTGTCATTGATGTTTATGTACGTCTGTTTCGATTGTATTGTATGATATTCTAGTGATTATTGTCGTGTATTTTTGTGGTTTGTAGTTTTGTCTGATGCCATTTTCTTTTCACTTTCTTTAGGGTTTGTTTTACTGGGTGGGTGCAGGGTGGTCATGCTGGAGAACATTCCCCTTTCTACAATCAATATGACAGAAAGATTCAGTCTGAAAAGCTACATCTTGACTAGCCCATTAATGTCCCAAAACTACACCATTGCCTGCTTAAAGTGTCGTTCTTTCAGTCACAGATATTGCATGGGCATACCTAATTAGTTAATTTATGCAGCTCTAAGATCATTACAGTTTCACTAGAAGATATAGATGTTTCTATACTATTTTTACACAATGATAAAGAATGTGTACTTCATAAGGAAGGGACAAAAATGTAAATGAATAAAAATGAGGAAGAAAAGGTAATTTTAATTGCAGCAACAATAAGGGCACAATCAATTATCATTAAAAATTCACTACCTTTCATATCAGAACAGGTCGTTTACACTCTCAAATTCACACGAATATAGCTTTTCAGGATATGAATAGAATGAACAAAGGATGTATCAAAAAGTATTCAAAAATCTTTCCTTCTCATTCCATTCGCTAAGGATTGTTTTCTTCTCCATATCAAACGTCCGTGATACCGTATCGATATAATGGCAATGTATAATTGTTATTCTAAAGAGGTGGGGACCGAGGAAACATAATCATACAGGCATGTTATGGTCAAAAGAATCTAGACAGTATATTTGATGTCAGTTTGAGCCTACGGTTGAATCTAGACAGTATATTTGATGTCAGATAAAGCCTACGGTTGAATCTAGACAGTATGTTTAACGTCTTCAAATTCAATAGCATCATTTTAGAGCAAGTAAATTTACAGCATGGACCAGACATGCACGTTTTGGGTATTTAGCCCTCGTCAGTGATCCTCAATCTAAACAATGTAATATGACCAAAATCTGTGAAAATTATGTCCTTAATATACCGAAAGACGTAACGAGATGGCTGGGATATGATGCTACGGGACCCAGGTTTTCGAAATTTGAGATTACTTTGTAAACAGAAATTTTCAAACGCGATTGAAGAAACGACCAACCGAAATTGATCGAACTTGGCTACATGTGCCCTCGGGGACTCCAGGTCCACCAGCAGTGACACACACCAAGTGGTTCAAATGTATTACGTCTTCAAATTCATAAGCATCATTTTAGAGCAGATAAATTTACAGCATGGATATATAGTATATTTTATGTCAGGTTGAGCCTACGGTTTAATCTAAACAGTATATTTGATGTCAGATTTAGCCTACGGTTGAATGAAATGGGCAATAAGAATGCTTATATCACTTTGGCGACCGTTACCACCAAGCATTAACTGAAGCATTTCGATAAAATGCATAAAGAAAGTATTTTCAGCCATGCATTAGGAATATACTTTAGATGGAATCCCCCCAAATCTGGTTCTGTTGATGTATGTGTGGACAAAAGATGAAAATTGGAAAATATTGAAACCTGTTATGACAATATTCAGCCAATCAATCACCTTTACCTCTTTCCGTTGCAGCTGCACATCAAATCTGCCTTGTGTAACCAACAGATGTGACTGATTCTCGGTTAAGTTTTTTTTGTATTCTGCAAATGCTTTGGAACAGACAATTGTCAGAGTATGTTGAAATTTAGGCAGTAAGTTGTAGTAAAGTTACATACAATGATACGTTGATCAACCAAATGGGAGAGGGGTTCTATGTAAGTAGTTGCATACAAATATTATTATTGTATGTTAATGGAACGATAAGGCAACAAATGAACTCTACAGTTAAAATGGAAAATTCTTTTCGTTAAATGTTGTGTGATATAATGAGATAATCCGACGACTTTTGTACTATTGGGAGATAAGAGATTTTTTAAAATCATATTGTTTTACCAAAAGGGTAATGAGAGAATTCGAATTAAAGATTATAAATTCGAAATCATTTTAATAGAATAATCGTTATTCTAGATTCTCTTTGAACAATTTTAAGTTTCCATTTTTCCAAAACATACAAACAAACAAAAAAGACATCAACAAAAACACCCGCCGGATTATCAAAGAAGAGGGTATCGACAACACTTTCATGCAAAAACATTTTGTGCGTACCAATTCTTAGGGTTCCCCAAATATTTTCATTTGGCAACCAGACTATTGGAAATTAAGGCATCCATTGAAATACAGTTTTCTCTACACAGATCTGCAATGATATAAATAAATGAATAAAATGGGAATAAGTTAATTTTATGATAATAATAATAGCAAAAAGAAATAAAATAACAAAGAAGACACTCTTTTGAATTTTCTATTAATGAAATTTGATTTAATATCATAATACATACTTTTGTAATTTGGTCATAAAATAACTATACAAACATGATTAAAATCGTAATAATGAGTTCTTGATCATATAGCTATTCTTGATATACTGTATTTATAAAGTGAGAGTTGAAAATGTATTTCATATATTACTTTAATTTATATTGTGATCATTCTATTCAAAATGAATAATAAGGGACTTCCACGACTAATATCAAAATATTATTTAAAGAAAAACTGAATTTTACGATATCATGGATTAAAACACAATAAGTGAAAATTCTCTCACAATATTATGTAGCGCATAATGCATATGACTTAATTTCGAATGCAGTGCATGCGTATCGTTTTCATGATACAGTTCACTCGGAGTATGTCGTTTTCTCCCTTCTTGGTATAATATATCGCAATTCCTTTCTGTTATGTCGAGTGAGGGAAAAATAAAACACAAATGGAATACAAATAGGCACAATAGAAACGAAAGGTATGTTAGGACTGGCCTATACAAATTATTTTGTACATAAACGCGTGATAACAAAGATAATCATGTGCAAAATGGGGTCAGTCACCTTAAAATATCTGACAGGACTTTGTAATATGGCCTGGTATCAGTGGTATGCAGACTGACTGGTTCAAACATGTAAATTCAATAGATATCTTGTTTCTATTGGCTGCTATGGTGTAGTTTGGACAAAATTTAATGGATTTTACATAGTCTTCCCTTATCAGTAAGTCGGTGCCTCTATTAATTAAAGAAGACAGTTTTGTTGATTTGTCCTGCAGCATCATATCCCACCCATTCTGCTACGTCTTTTGGTACATTTTTGGAAAATCATAACAATTTTCATACTTTTTGGCCATATTACATTGTTTAGACTGAGGATCACTGACGATGGTTTAGTACCCGAAACGTGCATGCCTGGTCCAAACAATTTCAGAAAAAAAAACCTGACGGAAAACTGGTAAATCAATCAGCTCAAAGGTCGGACGGACAATTGACTTACCAACTCTCATGAAAGCCGATACTTCGAAAAACTATTTTGCTAGATACCTAAATGTCAGTCCGCTGGCTAAACAACATCAAAAACAAAAGTCAAGTCTTTCATCCAAAACACTAATGGAAAGATACCCCTAATGTCAAATCGACGACAAAACGAACTGAAAGACAAAGGTCTAGTCGATTATCCGACAAACCGATAGTTAGATACCAAAAAAAAAAAAAGTAGGATCGACGGCTAATCAATCTGAAAGACTTGTTTTTTCGATAATCATTCAAAGTCCGATGGTAACGATATCCAACATGTCAGACCGACGGCTTAACAATCTAAAAGGCAAAAGTCTAGTGGATAATTAGATAAACCGATAGTCTTATCTAGTTGAAACAATTATCAATAAAAGAACATAATGTACATGTACAAAAATGTACTATATTTATGATGTAGAAATAATTCCGTGTAAAGTAAGTATACTCATATTTGAAGAAACCGATAACAAGTCTTGTTGTCAATCGATCCGATCATCAGACAGCTCAACAATAAGCAAATGAACATAATTATAGTCAATACAGTTCAGGCCTGGTAGCCAACGAATGTATTGTATAAACTGCAGTCATGATAAGAAGTGAATATATAGAGAATAAGTGTCTTAAAGAGGATGTTCCACATGACACTCTTTCTGAATGGACAAAATCTAACGGGGGATTGCTTTTATCCATAATCAAACATTTGTCATTTAAAACCAAATGTGAACACCAGATCGAGTCTGTCTTCAAATACCCTGTTGTACTCACAGAATTAACCTACCTCCAGGAACATGATATCATCACACCAGCAGATAAAGCCACTAATAATTACAATTTCACTTGTAAAAAGTATTATTTAGAAAGACTTGCCAAAGAATTGGAAGTAAATTCGACTTCTGGAAATCCAACCTATGCTCCAACAAATTTTTCGTCTTCAGAAGAAATTAAAAATCACAAATCAGCACTTGCTTCTTTCGGTCTTCACACCAACAAATTGGATCTGGATTTACCGTACCTGTATTGTATACCACAAATGCACAAAAATCCGTATAAACAACGTTTCATTGCTGGTTCCTCAAAATATTCGACAAATCTGCATCGGTCTTACTCACCAAAATTTAATCTGAAATAAGGTCCGGCCTTCAAAAGTATTGTTCAAGCATGTATGCGCGTAGCGGTGTAAATCAAATGTGGATCTTAAAAAATTCGAAAGAGCTTTTAGAACATCTCAAATCAACACAGTTCAAAAGAGTACACTCTATAAAATCGTTTGACTTTTCGACACTTTACACTGCAACTCCACATACTAAATTGAAAGAGAGACTTTCACAAAGTAATAGCAACGCATTTACGAGTAAAAACGGTAACCGTAAATATAAATTCATTGTCGTAAATTACGACAAAACTTACTGTAAAGGAGAAATCTGAGTCAAAAACAAAGTATACCGAATCAGATGTTATTAAGATGTTGAATTTCCCGATCGATAACATTTATGTGGTCTCCTTGCGGGGTACAATTATTTTATATATATATATATATATTTATTTTTCATAAGAAGCTGGATTATTCAATCCTTGATCTCTTAGGGCAAAAAAAAAAAAACCAATTAGGTACTAACTTCACGTACAGATGCGTAGATGATCTACTATCCATCAATAAACCAAAATTTGCAAATTACCTTGGCGCAATCTATCCCGTTAAACTTGAGGTTAAAGAAACGACAGAGATCAATAATTCAGCGTGCTATTTGGATATCATGTTGTCTTATGACGCCATGGTAATATGAACACTTCACTCTATATGACAAACGTGATGACTTCAATTTTTCCTTTTCTGAGTAGCAACATCCCGTCGTCACCAGCATATGGCGTTTTCATTTCTCAATTAATACGTTATGCTCGGGCAAGCTCCAAGTAATCATATTTTGTTCTGAGAGCTAGACGGTTTTCAGTTAAGCTTCTCAGTCAAGGATATATTTGTGACCGACTAACATCGTCACTAAAGAAGTTATATGGTCGATATGGGGAAATGGTAGCACACTTTGACGTCCCCTTGTCAAGTCATAAATGATATTCTAACATAGACCTTTTATGCCATGGCATAACAATTTATACTTTTGTCTTGCTTAGTGGGAGTTCCCGATTGTGACATTTCTACCGAATTGTGGAATTTACCGATTGTGACCTTTCTATCGAATTGAGGTGGCGGGTGTTGCATGCAAGCAGGAGATACTCACTCTACCTGGTCACCTGATCTCACTTCTTCGCAGGGAGTTCACTTTTCTTCATATGGTAGACATTGTTTACTTCTGTCCATTTGCCTTAGTTTTATCCTGGTTTTGTATGCCCTTGGTTAGATGATTTTTAAAGGATAGATTAACGATTTTGTACTTCTTGATAGGGCTATGATTTTTTTTTCATATTTGTCATTTCTAGGTGAAAGGGTGATATTAACATTCACGTCACCGCAGGTTCAGTTTGCATGATAGAACAGCCGTCGCGGCATGTTTCTTTAGATCTTATGCATTGTTATGTCACGAGCGTTTTAATGCGAAATGCATACATGTTCCTTGCAATAGAAATTCATCTCAGGGAATTACATTGGATGTGCATATATATAGAGTTGGACAATCTGCTTATCAATATGCCTTTTTTTAAACTTATTCTATGTAGGCTCTAAAATATCTAACGTCAGGTTATTCAAATGTAACAAAAACAGTGAATCATCCATGTACAATAGATAAATTATACATGGAAGTATATTCCATCTTTACCTGACAAAATGGGAACCTTTTAATCTGAATCGCTTTTGAAACATAATTTAAATTGGTTTAAAATTTTCTTCAAGAAGGTAAAGAGTTGGAACACTTCCGTATCATAACAAAACAAAATCAAAATTCTATCAAAAAATCAATCAAAATTTCATCAAAAAGTGCAAACGATTATATAATAATTTATTTCTTTTTTAAATGCACTGCATCATTAGATACTATCACTTTTATTGCATAGATTTCGAAACGCTCCGGTAAACTGTTTGAAATCACCATAGACACAAAAACAATACAACTCTCATCAATTTTCTCCTACTTGCATTATTAATGAATTCCCAGTTCCTACTAATTCTTTTTACCGATTTTTATTACATACTGCATTTGGTTCGCCGTGAGATGCTCAGATACACACGACCCTAATAATAACATACAAGTCATGTTGGTCCTGCCCATAATGGTAATTAATCTCATGCTAAATTGTTCAATTTGATCATGTAACTGTCATTTGTCACATGATTTTACCATACTTGTTGCAAAGAACACACATAATAAGGATAGTTTGATTATCATTGATCATGTTGACGAACGCCGTTTAAAACATTTTGCATAGATTTACGTATTTCACTGTAGGGCTTTTACAACTTTAAAATCTAAGTAAAGTATCGGTTGATGATTCGGAAATTAGTTATAATTATTTTTAAAAATATTAATACATAAGTGAAACTCATTCACATTTGAGGTCTTAATTGAAATGTTCAAATGCCAACTATTTCATTAACGTGTGCCTGAATAAGAATTTTCAATGACAAGAGGGAAAAACGTAAATATTTCCAACTATTTCATTAACGTGTACCTGAATAAGAATTTTCAATGAAAAGAGGAAAAAACGTAAATATTTCCAATGTTTTCTCCTTTCTTTGTTTTGTTTTTTAACTAATCCGTCAACAAACACAGCCAATGGGAGTTCTAATTCGACGCATTTTCGCTTCCCCTTTGAAACCGCCTCAAAGAATTCCTCATAATCTTACGGGAATCAAGAACTTAAAGACCTTTACTCGATTCGGTCAATCAACAAACATGACTACCAAGGACTCTTATTTAATGACACATTTCCGATTTTTCTCGGCAGAAACGTCACCGAATTTCTTGAAACCGTACCGGATATTCACAGGTCCTTCTACCAAGCGCTGGTTTTTCGAGTCGATCCGTCGATGAATACATTGGATTCCTCTCTCTCTAGGCTCTGATTAGCAGACGTCACCTGCGACCACTGTACAGAATATCACAAATCAGTGATGATAAGTAAAACACAAAAGTCGATACCATATTCCAAAAAGACATACTAAACATTTCGGAAAAAATCAATGCAGAACTTTCTTATACCCCCCCCCCCAAAAAAAAGGAAAAAAAAGAAGAAGAAAAAAGGGGACACGCGGACGGAAACACGAACACAAGCTCCAAAGGAACACGAAGGATAATTAATCTAATGATTCATTTCCAATGCAAGTGTGTAAGGCGTTGTAGAATGCATTGTAATGTAGGTGGCGCTTATTTACATTCTAATGCAAGTAAAGTGTCCAAGTAGGAAGCAACAAAAATGAAGCCCAAAATCCATCTCAAATTTCCTACAGTTTCGCTGCTTGAAAATACCAGAATAATTGTAAGTAGCGCCACCCTGAATAATTTGATATAGAAATAGATGTGTACCATACTTGATAAATGAAATCCAATCATGCCAACGCCCGACAAACATGATAAATCCATGTGGAATCTGCAATAACAAAACAGAAACAATGCGAAGACTAAAATGATACAACAATCACCTTTATATTCTATGTGTTTATATATTTTTAAACGAATACAAAATATCAGACTACCCAGTAGAGAGTTAAATCTATATCTTTTAACATGTGTGCGGCGCCGTGCCAATTGATTTCTACAGTGCCACCTACTAAATATCGATTCTACAAAAACTTCTATGGAGATTTAAACAGTACCATCAATTTAAACATTCTGCAAAGAAGCAAAAGTGAATCCTAAATGGAGATGAGATCAGGTGCCCTGGGAGAGTAAGCATCTCCTGTTTGTTGTCTGGTCCATGCTGAAAATCTGTCTGTTCTTAAATTATGCTTTTGAATTTGAAGACGTTTAACATTTGATTTAATGGAAATTGGTTTGGAATTTTCTTCATGGAGCTGTTGCGACGGGTGTTGCTTGCAATCAGGAGACGCTGACTCTCCCCGGGCACCTGGTCTCACTTCGGAATATTGTTAATTCCGGGGTTCGCAACCGTTTCGATGGGATTTCTCACGATTTTGCTTTGCCTTCTCGACTTTGAGACTGAATAACGGTTAGGTACTTCTTTGATGTTTACTTCAAGAAGGTTTAGAGTTGGAACCCTTCGACATTATTATACCCACAGGGGTTAGGTATCATCGCTTGGTCACAAACTTTTTCCTCAATACAAACCCTTTCTTCCATATGTCTATATTAAAAACCCCAAGAGAAGACACTTCCTATATAATAGCTATTTAACTCTTTTGTACCCGATCGTGGCTTCCATTTCTATCGATCTGAATTCGACCTGTGCATCTTTTAGGATGAATTTTCGATTTGTATATGTTTTATACATTTATCTTGAGATAACAATTTCAAAAATCGTATCAAATGGACCGTGGGTTTAGCCTGTAGGAAGGAAAAAAAAAGAGGAAGCCACGATTGAGTGCAAAGAGAGTGTCCGCCCTTGGGAATTTTTAATATAGACATATGGAAGAAAGGGTTTGTATTTCGGAAAGGGTTTGTGACCAAGCGATGATACATGTACATAACTCCTGTGTTTGTACCACTTGATGGGTTTCACTGCTGGTGGACCAGTAGTCCCCGAGGGCACATGTAGCCAAGTTCGATCGGTTTCGGTTGGTCGTTTCTTCAAACGCATTCCAAAATTTCCGTTTACAAAAGTTTCTCAAACTTCTGAAATCTGGGTCCTGTAGCATCATATCCCAGCCATCTAGATACGTCTTTCGGTATATTTTGGACATAATTTCTACATATTTTGGCCATTTTCAATTTTTTGATTGAGGATCACTGACGAGGGTTAAATGACCGAAACGTGCACGTCTGGTCAATGCTGTAAATTTATCTGCCTTTAAATGATGCTAATGAATTTGAAGACGTTAACATTGAAAATAATTTCATTCTGAAGGATTTCTTATTATATTCTAAATAATAAAGTCATTATGATTAACAATGGTACTTCTAGTATATCTCCTCCCTTCTTTCTAGTATACAACACTGGGTCCCGTTACCAGGTTTTTTTTATTTTCATGAAATCGTTCTGCAATAAAAATTCCAACAACATTCTTCTTTCCAATTAATCAGCTACAACGATTTATCACAATTCTATATATTCTACCCAGAGAAAAAGGAATTGGAGTAATCTCCTTTCCCCGTGCACATCTACATGTCATGATCTTTAAATGTGTAAACGTCCGTGAAAATCCATTCATTGGTTTTGGAAGAGTTGCAACGACAAGATTTCTAAATTTAAATGCATTAAAATCTAAGTGTAAGGGCAAAAATCCAATTTTGCCAACAATAATCTTTATTCATGCACATCTACAAGTCATGATCTATCATTATGTAAAGATTCATTGAAATCCGATTATTCCTTTAATAATACGGAAGTGTTCCAACTCTTTACCTTCTTGAATATGCACCAGACACGTGTTTCGGATAGCAAATCCTCATCAGTTATGCTTCCAGCCAAATGATTCTCAGATACAGCCATAATTCATTTCAGAAGCGCCCTCTAGTTTTATTTGTTAAAAAAACAAGCTTTTGTCTACAGGCAGACGGACTGTCAAACGGACAAGGTGAATCCAGTATACTAAGACAAATTTGTTGTTGGGGGTATACCATGAAATTATAATGATGATTTTTATCTTTTTTTTATTGAATATGTGAAAGAAAATGATTATACAAGTTAAGGCAAGAAGAAAAACGGAAATAAAGCGACACGGATTTGAATATTGAATGGTCATGAAAAGGACAAAGAATACGAACGTGCATTATATAATGCTTTTTGTTATGAATTATTCATTACGGTAGCTAGGGTTTAAATGTACCCGTGCAGAGTTGATCTGGTAGACTTTTATCATACAGTCTGAATTTATCTGGACACATTTCATTATCATGTTTACATATCCAATCAAACTTACCTTATACGTGAGAGAAAATCTTATTATCGGACAGAGTTATTCAGTTTGTACGTAAGTATCACCTACGCTGTCTCATGTTTACATGTAATAAGACAAAGATTAAAGTAACATAATTTGAAATGTTTATTTTCATCGTAATTAGAATAGGATTTATTTCATATCTTTCTAAAATTTAAGGTAATAAAGACACGTTTACATGGTCCATGTGATTTGGATATTTAGTCATAGTAGTGGTAAGTTTTCAAACTTATCATGACATTAGATTAAATAGTTTGTACAGCTTATCAAATGATGAAGACCTGAAATCTTGGAAACTATGGCATCCTAACAATGAGGTGATTGTACTTGCATACATGTAATATAGGAATAGGTTGATTTCAATAATAATAATAATGCAAGAAAGGAACAAAGTCACAATAATGACAAATGTTTAATTTCATAAAATTTATCCTGATTTTGTATGCCTTCGGTTTCTGTTTTTCTGAATTATCGATTTTGTGCTGTATACAGGGATATGGTCATTATCAATATTTGTCACTTGTATACCAACATAACATGACGACAGTCAACAAGTTTTAATTTTAATAGTCTGGCCGATAATCCGAGAAGACTATGCTTTGATATCAAATATGTCCGACTGACGGCTGATCAATTTAAAAGACAATAGTCTAGTCGATGATATTGCCAACTGATGTAAATGTAACAAGAACAAGAAATGAAATTATCATAATCTAGCACTTTCAATCATCAAGGTACATCTTGATCAACCATAATCAAAATGAAATCTATCTATGTTCGAAAAAGTACGATTTAGAAATCAATTTGTTCTTTTTCAGAAACGTGATAATATAAATTCAAAATCCTATCGGAAAGTGTAAATGATTATTTATTTTCATACATCTTTTAAAATATACTGCATTATCTGATATACATTAAATATCTTTTCATTACTTCTATTGCATCAACCTAGATCTTTTCATCTGAAACGCTCCGGTAAACTGTTTGAAATCGCTATGGACACTAAAACAATACAACTCTAAACCAGTTTTCTCCTGCTTGCATTATTGATAAATTCTCAGTTCCTACTAACTAATTCCTTTTGCCGATTAGTAGTCTGTTCTCCATTTGGTTTGCAGTAAGATGTTCTGATACCTTCCACAAAAATAACGAATCAAGCATACAGGAAATCACTTTGAAATTTGGTTAATTTGATTATGTAAAGGTTGTCACATAATTTTGCCGTTCTTGTTTCTTTGACGCAAAGTATGAGGGTATTTTGATTATCATGTATCATGAAGACGAAAGCCGTTTAAATCATTTTGCAGAGATTTTATGTCTAAAATTGCAGAACATTCAATTAGTTGGTGAAATGAGAGAAGTTGAACCGATTCAAAGAATACAAAAGTACAAAAACAAAACTTTCATGTCAATGTGACATTCATTGCTTCGAAGATTTTTGAAGGACTTCGTAAACAGAGAAACATACGCGCTTGACTTAATTTATTATTAGTTATAGATTTTGTCCCTGACACACATCCTACTCAAAGTAGGCGTGTAAATTTGAGGGAGGGGGTGTCAGGCGGAAACTTAGATGTGTAGGTTTACATATTCATACACCGTTTTCGAGAAACTCTTTTATGTAGTCTTTGACGTTTGAATATTTAGTGACCTACTTTAGCGTAAAACTTGGACACCATGTGACTGTCAAACCGTGACGTCAATGGCTGAAAATCGTAAGAGGCATGCTTAATATAGATATTGCTAATTGGTGCACTTTGACTCCATTTTCCACATCGTATGTGTGATGCCAAATATTTTTAACAATCTACTTGGTAACACGATCCTTATTATAGATATCCCGGATGTAGTTTAATAAATGCGACAAAAACCATCGAGAACATTTTAATAGCATTTACATGCGCGGATCTATAGTAGGCGACGGGGATGGGGACCACCTTTGAATTTGCCAATAATGCAAATCATCCCATATTGCGTAGGCTTACAAAAAGTTTTTGCTTTCACCTTAAATACAGATCCGCGCATGATGTTTATAATAAAATAACTCGGTTGTGATATTGTCTCCAACAAAAGTATAAAAATGAAGAGGAAGTACGTGTTATATGGCGTGGTTAGGACAGCATTCTCCATCGTGCGAGTCCAAGTCATGAAATCAGAACATAAGAATCAATACAACACCAGGTTGTGTTTGATGTCAGAAATTAAATATTGATTGGAATTTTATTGCACCCTATATTCTCTCCGCAATTCTGTTCTGCATAATTTTGTTTGGAACTTTTTAAATCCTCAGTGTGGGGAGGCTTATATTTTATTATACCAGAATAATTTCAGTGCAACCCTAGTACCGTGAATATGAGGTAAGAATGGTAGAGTCAAGTTTTAAATATTTCAAGCATATGCATGTAGACTCTGGTCGGCTTTCAGTAGAATATGCATAATTATGTACATTGTACATGTATAAAAGATGCTTTCTTATCTATAATTTTGAAAATAAATTAATCTTAAGATACCTATCGCAGCACAAAAAAAATTCCCTACCAATTATGTATTATTCTTGCCTTCTCGACTTTGATTTTTATCTTGGTTTGATCTTTAGTGCATTCACGTTTTCACTTAAGACTCAGTCTGTATAATTGTATGCCCCTATTTCCGTCAAATGAATGGCGTGCTTAGTTAAAAGTTATTATGACTCGAATCTGTTGATTTTGAACTTTTGCTTCCTTTGATATCGCCTTAACAACGGATTGTAATCCATCCCACATAAATGCGTGCTAGACTCATCATCACATGTCCCCGCACATTTATTAACAACAATCTTCGCTTAAAGTCATTGAATAGATAAAAATAACAACTGAATAAAATCTAGGAATGACAAATATGGATAATGACCATATCCCTGTATACAGCACAAAATCGATAATTCAGAAAATCAGAAACCGAAGGCATACAAAATCAGGATAAAACAGGAACCAAAGCAAACAAACAAAAACCTCCACCATATGAAAAGAAGCGAACTCCCGATATGGGAGTGAGTGTACATAACAAAATGATATAATTTTCGCTTATGAATTGATCCCTAATTTTTAATGTGCCTATTTTGTTAGGTCCCTGGAGGATGTTCTTTCATATCACCTCACATGACATACATATTTTGTATCTCGCATTGCAAGTTTCCATTTCTAAAACATTCCAACCTACAGTTTTAGTGGATATGAATAATAAAGCTCATATCTTAAAATTCTTTGGACCATATCTGGCATGTACAATGATGATAAGTTGGTCGGAACGTTTGAGATCACTAGAGCTTGCAAGGCAGAGCTGAAAGAAAATATTTTCAGGGATATTCAGATGTTGGGTATCCTCACAGAGTATAATATCAATTATTTTATTCTTCTGAATTGTGATATCAAGGTAGGATGTTATTTGTTTTTATTTGAACTTGTACTTGCAGCAGGGGCGAACCGATATATCGTTCGTAGTTGTATTGCGATACAGTTGTTCAACAATACTAATCACGATACGAATTGTAGTGTATTTAACAAAACTAAGTATAGTTTCACTCATTGTTTTCAAGAAATAATTATCAGATTCAAAGTTAATATTATATTATTTTATAATTTCGGTTGGTCGTTTCTTCAAACGCATTTGGATATTACTGTTTACAAAAATGTTCTCAAATTTCTAAAACCTGGGTCCTGTAGCATCATATACCAGCCATTTTGCTTCGTCTTTTGGTATATTTAGGACACAGTTTACAAAGCTTTTGGCCATATTACATTGTTTAGATTGAGGATCACTGACGAGGGTTAAATACCCGAAACGTGCATATCTGGTCCTTGTTGTAAAATGATGCTAATGAATTTGAAAACGTTTAACATTTGTAAGCCTTTGACTAAACAGAAAAGTATATCGCCATATGTATCGTATCGCGATTCTTGTCGTATCGTGTGCAACTGTTACTTATTAACCTTTGGTTGGTTTCATTAATTTATGTGCAATCCCAGCCATCTTGTTACGTCTTTCGGTATATTTAGGACATAATTTGTGTAAATTTATCTGCTCTAAAATGATGCTAATGAATTTGAAGACGTTAAACTTTTGTTTGTTCTTATCTACAGCTTTTTTCATGTTCATATTTAATATTCTCAAAATACGGTAAACCTGATCAATCTTAATGTAAAAGACTTTTTAGCTCACCTGAGTCAAAGGCTGAAAGTGAGCTTTTTATGGCGTCCGTCGTCCGTTTGCCTGTCTTTTGTCCGTTAACTTTTCACATTTACGACTTCTCCGAAACCGCTTGGAGGATTTTTATGAAACATGGTACATGTATGCATGAAGTAATAATGGTCCTCTACCAAGTTTGTTCATTTCGGCCTGATCTCTTTAGTGGTAGACCCAGGGCGGAGTCAAATAGATCCCAGGGGGTACCCCTCTTAAAAAATCTTTTTCTCCAGAACCGCTGTATGGATTGAAAAACTAGTGATGTCTGAGTAATCAGGTAGGATGTATTATTCAAGTGTATTCATTCTGTTAAAATCTGATATATAATTTTGACGCGTTTTGACGTCTTTTTCGACTTAGTTATTTTAATGAAAAATCTAGATTTCTTTAATTCTTTTCTCTCTTGGCTTAATTTGCTACCTCAATGTAGTTCATTTTAGCCATGGTAAACTAGAGGAATGCTTCTGCGAAAGAATATTGCTGAAATTTTTAAAATATTTTTTTAACTGCAAAAAGGGAAGTGGATGGTCATTTTTAACGTTTTCAACGTCTCCCTGAAGTTGCTGATATACTTTTTGATATTTGTAGTAAAAAAATTCAACTGTCAGAGAATTTTGTCATAATATCAATTTTTGGATTTTCAACATATTGTTTTGTTTAATATTAAACATAGTAATGTTGTTCATGTCCAATGGTTGTCAGTTCTTATCCCGGCGGGACCAAAAATCAAAACAAATGGTTTCTTCCTCTATCTTTTTTTCCTCCATTTTCTGAGATTCTTTTTGAATTATTTAAATGATTTTAATTTAATTCCTGATACAAGGTTTTTGCATTTCAACATGTTTATTCAATTTAGCTTCCCCCCATACTTTTCCCCCATAGATAATATTGATATACTTTTTTTTATAAATCAATGCTTTTGTACATGAATTTTCATGAAAAATGTTTTGAATTTTTTAATTTATTATAATTCTTTTACTCTTTTTAGCTTGAAGAATTGGAATCGAACCGGAGATATTGAACTGAAGTTAACCGACACTCCAATGGCCAGCTATGTAATGTTTGATAACCCTATGTTTTCATAATGCTCACGATAAGCATTAGGCACGGTCCATTTGATATTCTGGGGGGGGGGGGGGGGGGGGGGGCTTGGGTTTTTTGTCGGAGCAAGATTATTTTTTTTGCCTCGGACCGGGGCAAAATTATTTTTTTCTTGCAAAGTCGGAGCAAGGAAATTTTTTTTTAACAAAGTGATGTGCAAATAAATTAAGAATGTTTGTGTTTTATCAATAGAAATGATTTATATTTATTGACTCAAAACTCGAAATATTAATATATACTTTATTTTTATGCAAGTATTCAATTCAATTCTAAATAGAGAGATAAAAGTAGATTTTACAATACATTAATTCTAAATAAACAAAATTTATATACTTAGGTACATGAATATAAGAGGGTCTGTGGGGAAGGTCTTCTAGACAAATTTTTAAATGTTGAATTGTAAATTGGTGAATAATTGAAGTTCTCCTTCCAAGCTAACAAGAACATAAAGGACTCTATCATGTCGATGGGATACATGCAAGATGTATTAATAGTAATACATAAATATTTGCTAAAACTTTTGATATCTTCAAATATATGAACCTTGACATTATTAAATAATGTTTAATAGAAAACTATGGCGAGCGAAGCGAGCCAAAATTTTTTTGATAGACTGAAAACTGTGGCGAGCGAAGCGAGCCGGAAAATTTTCAAGAATTTTATGGTAATTCTTAAAATTCAGATTATTTGTAAGAGCAAGATTATTTTTTTCTGTCACACCAGAAGCAAATTTATTTTTTTCATCAAAATTCAGAGCAAAATTATTTTTTTCGAAAAAAAACCCAAGCCCCCCCCCCCCCCCCCCCCAGAATATCAAATGGACCGTGCCTTATATAAATCACATTCGCTGTAAGATTCCTAGTGTTCTCAGGTGAGCGATAGCCACTCGTTTTTTTTTTTCCGTGACGCGAATTCCAATGAGATTTGACTGACCAATCAAAATGCTTGTACATGTAATATGAGGATACCTCTTCCGAGTTCTCTGATTAAATACCATCGATCGTTATGTAATATGATAATCACGTGACGGATTAATGATGATGGAACTTGTCTTCGTATTGTGCTTAGTCATCATGATGTATTATATTTAAATCTCTGATGATTTACAACATTCTCATAATGGTACCGGGTATACTCATCATCTTAGAATATGTTGTATCCTATTACCCTTCAGATCTCGTCGATACACTTTATTATTACATTGGTTTCAACAGTATTTATTTGACATTACAGCAACATAATATTACAAAGATTATAAATGTACAGTATAGAATTAAGCAAAAAGTCGCTTATCTTATATGAAGATGTCTCCTTAAATTTGTACATTTTATCCCATACAAGATATGACTCTCCTAAATACCAACGTCTTTCTGAATAAAAATGTGGAAAAAGACAAACATAAGCAAACGGCACTGTACAGTATGACGTATGAAAATATCTCCTGTGTTTCTAGGCTTGAAGAGACGTCTACGGTGCTGATTCTACTATACAGTGCAATGCAAATGCAATTAGTAATGTCGGTTAATAGCTCTGATCTAATGTTACATTGCTATAACGTACCGATTAGATAAATATTATTCTATTGCATTCAACATGTATCATAACTTTTGAAATGCATTGAAAAACATCCCTTTATCTTTCATACATGGCTCTCTGTTGGAATGTATTCTTAAATATTCAGTATTGTTTCATTTATTGCAGATGCCGACTCCGTATGAGGCAGAACAGCAAATTGCAACTTTATTACCATGGAACATAGATAGCAATAACATTATGCCATTGGAGAGAGTGTTCGAATTATAGATATGTATTTACCGATGTAATCGGATTGTTAAGTAGGGAAATGATCGAAGGAAAGATAAGGAGATGAACAAAATGTCGACGATTCTCCCTTGTACCAGAAAGAAAAGCCAAAATGGAAACAATCCAACGGATTATCAGTCCAAAACCTAAAATCATTCTGAGGAATACTGTCATAATCATCGTGATATCGCTTTTACTATACCAGCTCCATATCACCTACAATAAACCTATCCATTACGTTTTCGTTAACTCCGGGTCAAAAGGTCAATGCGCACTCCCTGACCTTGACCCGTTCGATCCTTCAATATTAGAATTTTACTGGCACCCGGAGCCAATTAAATGTACCCCTGCACTCCAAGTCGTGTACATTGATGAAGCGGGATTCTTACAGTTAAATCGAAGCGCAGTGCCTGATGTAAATAAAGATAATATCGAATGTTCTTACTCTATCGTTAAAAGAGTAGAAGACAAAACTGTTGAGTTTTTACCGCCGGAAAACATAACTTTTCCCGTTTTTATTCCAGCAGATTTTTTCACCGTCAACTGTAAAGACAACAATGGAAAAACTCTTTTTAATTCGCTTCTTGAGCATATTGACTTCCAAGCAACCCTTAAGGCTAAAGAAGTGAAAGCTGTCTCTAATGAACAACTGAGTATAATAGTATTTGGCGTCGATTCATTGTCTAGACTCGCTTCAGAAAGATCACTCCCGAAAACAGTGAAATTCTTACGCGAGGAATTAAGTGCTTATATATTTAGAGGTCACACAAAAGTAGGGGAAAATACATTTCCTAATTTGATTCCACTTTTGACA
Source organism: Pinctada imbricata (assembly GCA_033119305.1). Lineage (NCBI taxonomy): Eukaryota > Metazoa > Mollusca > Bivalvia > Pterioida > Pteriidae > Pinctada > Pinctada imbricata. The sequence goes on along the minus strand of VSWD01000006.1, from coordinate 59,208,278 downwards.
GGAAGATCCACAAGTGAACTCCCGAAACATGACAAATTGAACGAATTCATAGACGACGTGGGCTACCCTTTCATATTCAACAACTGCTCTAAGAGAGGATATGCCACGTACTTTGCCGAGGATTGGCCCAGACTCTCTACGTTTAACTACCTCATGCGAGGGTTTAGGATTCCGCCTACAGACCATTATTACAGACCTTTTGATCTAGCAATAGAAGCAAGTCCGTTAAAGTCTACCCTTGATGAGGTGTTTATGTTCCTGGAAGATAAGAACATCAAGCTTACCCCGTCGTCTGCTTTCTGTTATGGGAATCGCCCAAAACATCAAATTCAAATTGATTATCTGAAAAAGTTTCTAACTGCATATAAAATGAAACGGAAATTTGCCTTCTCGTGGCTTAACCGTATCGGTCATGATTACGTAAGCTTCCTAGAGTTGGCTGATAAAGACACGATGCAGTTTCTGAAATGGATGAAATCAGAAGGCTACTTTAACACATCAGTTGTAATTCTCATTGGAGATCATGGAGCTCGGCTCGATGCCATTCGCAATACTCGTGTAGGCCGTATAGAAGACCGAATGCCATTTCTGAGCATTGTTATACCAGATCATCTTAAGAAAAAATACCCACATCTTCATAAAAATCTTCTCACAAATACCGAACGCCTCACTACTCCATATGACGTACATCAACTATTTTCTGATGTCCTACATAATTCCTACAGCGATAAAAATATTTCACAATTCCCTAAATATATGCCTCGTGGAATTAGCCTCTTCCGCGAAATTCCCAAAAATCGCACATGCGCATGCGCAGCTATACCAGAACATTTTTGCGCATGTTATTCAATGGTTCCTGTGAAAGTGAACGAAAGTGACGTGCCTTCAATTGCTCAATTTGTTGTGAACAAAATAAACAATAAACTCAAAAATGTAAAAGATAAATGTGCCAAACTGTCATTGCTCAAAACTAGGCAAGCCTCCCTGACTACATCTAATTTAAAACGCAAGCCAGACTGGGAGGAATTCACGATTAGAAAATATTTTACGTCTTATAAAGAGGACGAAGAGAAAAGATACTTAGTCACCATAGAAACCGTTCCAGGAAATGCAATATTTGAGGCAACGGTTAATAAATGGGGAGAGAACTCGTACAACATTTTAGGCGAAATAAGCAGAACAAATCGATACGGGAATCAGTCAATTTGTGTGCTGGATAAAATACTTCGTTTATATTGCTATTGTTCAAAACAAAACACTCCGTCCTAAATATATTGAGCTAATTTTAAAATCTTGTAAAATTATTCATGTTTTTACTACATTTAATCTTATATTTTATCGATAAACCTTTATGCAAAAGAGATTTTTTAATCGAAGCTATTGTTACATTTATAATAAATCATATATAATTAATATTCATCCTCAGTATTAATCTTTCTTTGAAAAAAAATGAAAAAGATCAGATAAAGGAAATATCCCCCCAATAAGATCATAGAATGATTCCTCGGGATTTTGTTATGTTTCTAGACAAATTATATGAAAAAACAGATATGAATGATTTCTGTGTCAAATATCGTTAATGTACTATTTTCATCGCTATTTATCCGTTCCTTCCTTTGGTATCTTGTATTTTATCCTCTCTTACCATATTTCATGTCCTCCTTTTGCCATCGTATGGGTAATTGCACCTACAATCCCCTTAAGCAGAACATTAATTGCCACATGTTGCAGTTGAACGTCCATAGTCGGCACCGATTGTCATGTGGTCTTGTTGTGTTATGTGTTGTCTTTAAATTTGTGTTTGGTGTTTTGATAATTTCATTGGTGTTTAGTGTTCCTTGTCATTCTTGTGTATCTCTTTTTGTGCTTGTCGACTCTGTATTTTCACGTAGGGTTTATAGTCTTGTTCGCTTGAGCCTCATGCGACTTCTACAATTACCTTCCTAGCGAGACCTGTACAGTCTAGTGCATTCTCAACTCCCTTGAGAGTATACAAGCAGACTTGCCGTTTAGGTGCTAATGCTTTTCATTCACATTACAAGCTCGTCTCATGTGCCAGGTACCCGGTTTACTCCTTGATGGAGAGGGTGCAACGTAGTGTAAAGTAACTTGCCCAAGGTTAAAAAGGGTTTGCAATGATCGGCGATGGTGACATTCGAACCCACGACCTATGGGTTCGTAGTCCATCGCGCTAACCACTACACTACCAGCACTTCTACGGTCTTGAAGGATCTCCTATGTCATAATTATATAGTATTTAGACATTTGATTTAGCAAGGCTGTTTTATGGTAGTTGTTGTTTAAAATAGTATTGCTAGAGTATCAATGCTGGTTGACCAGGAGTCCCCAAGGGCACATGTAGCCAAGTACGATTGATCGATTGAACGCTTTCGAAGATTTCTGTTCACAAAATTTTCTCGGAATTTCTGAGTGGGTCCTATAGCATGATATCCCACTTATCTGTCTACGTCTTCTGGTATTTTTTTACATAACATTCACAGTCTTTGACTATATTTCAATATCTTATTGAGGATCACTGACGAGGGAAATGTACCCGAAACGTGCAAGTCTGGTCCATACTACAATTTATCTTTCCTTATTTAATGACTTTGAATTTGCTATGAATTTGAAGACTTGTAACGTTGCTAGAGATGTTTGCTTCAAAATAGTAAACAAACATCTCAACGCAATCGTCCAAACATGCATGTGGTATCGGCACTTGGCATTAGGTGTACCTGTACCAACACAACAGTACTAAAATCTATTTCCCAAGAAGGAAAGGTATCTTGAATCATCCACAAATGAATAAATTGATCTGAAATCGGTTTCATTTTTATTCTTCACTCTGGTTCAGACATGTAGGTTGGTTAAGGCTCGTTAGCAAAGCAGATACATTGTATAAATCGAATGTGGAAGCTCTGTATATTCGGGACATTCATATTTAATTGATATGGCAATGACGTAATCGATAATCTATCAACTGTGAGTTGTACACGATCATTGTCCTACAGGAAGGAAAAGGAGTTGCTTATTCGATCGGAATTAAAATCGTTTTCATACAGGGAGTATGGAAATGATGGTGTTCCATTTGTATAAACAATGTGTCAATGTATAACAAAATGTACCATTTATCAACCCTTTATGTAAACAAAACTGACATGTTCGAAAAAGGAATATTAACAGGAAAAAAGATACAGGAATTAATAATTGACGCCCTCTAGTTATGATACTTGATTTACCTAGAGGTCTTTATCATCATTCTTCAAAATGCCAATAGCCTTAATGGATTAGATTGTTTAACAAGAGGCCCATGATCCACAACGCTCACATGAGAATAGTGGAAATCTGACAGTAAAAGTGATATGTACATGTAAACAGACCCTCGGCGGCCATATTTGTTGACCGGTCGGTATGAAAAAACACAAAGTTGGTAGAGGACCTTGAGTACTTGCTTCCTGCAAGGTATCGTGAAATTCTGTGAAGCAGTTGCGGAGAAGTCGAAAATGTAAAACAAAAAGTTAATAATGTCGAAGGGTTAAGGGACGGACGGGCGCCGGACGAAGGGTATAACAATGCCTCACTTAAGCCTTTGGTTCAGGCGAGCTTAAAGAATGGAACATATTTCAGTTGTCTCAATTCTTGTATGGACTTTGAATTTTGTTGGTTCACGCCGATACAATGTTAAACGTCTTCAAATTCAATAGCATCATTTATAAACGGATAAATTTGCAGGTTTGACCAGACATGCACGTTTCGGGTACTCAACCCTCGTCAATGATCCTCAGTTTAAACAACCCTCGTCAGTGATCCTCGATCAATCTAAACAATGTAATATGGCCAAAGAGGGTGAAAATTATTATGTCAAAAAATTATGCTCCATTACATTAATTGCGGATATCAGAATTCGAAATGAATATGCTTACTACTTTCAGTCATCAAATCTTACGTTAAGATCAAACATGATTCAGTGTACTGTCAAGAAAATAATATATTTTTCATTTATGTAGTGCTCCTTTGTAGTCAATTCATTCGTTTAATGCCTTCGTCGGCAACTATCAAATATAGATGATGCTGTAATAAACATCAAAGAAGTACCTATCAGTTATTCAGTCTCAAAGTCGAGAAGGCAAGACAAAATCATTAGAATTTCCTTTAGAACAGTTGTGAATCCTAGAATAAACAATATTCCGAAGTAAGACTAGGTGCCCAGGGAGAGTCAGCGTCTCCTGTTTGTATGCGACACCCGTCGTAACAGTCCATGAAAATGATCAAAATCATTGATTGTCTCGATGGACATATTGATGTACATAACAGGTAAAGATGTCTTGTTTTGTGATGTCTGCCACCATTAAATCACAATCCAGAATGTCAATGATCATTCTGGAAAGAGGGATCTCATATGCTTTTACAAGATCCCCGTAGCGACCGAAGACCTTTCTAAATGATGATGTCAGCCGATGTATAATATGATCCTGAACGAGTAGCTTACTGCTCTAACGATGAAATCGGCATAAACTGGAACAGGTCATATGAAAATTTTATCACTGGTGACTTCTTGGTCATGATGTTAGAAAACGTAAATATTTCTACATAAAAAGAATTGTCTGGTCAAATAAATAAAGGAATCAAAACAACAAAGTATCGGTAACTGTCTTTTAAATGTCATGCACAAGGTTATATAGTATACTAGTATGACATACATACAGACAGACAGACAATTAGACGAATGGTAATAACAAAATGATTGTAATAATGGAGCATAAGACAGATACGTACACAGAGCTATAAAAACTACAACTTTATTTACTGCGTTCATAACACGGAACAGTAAAAGCAAGATACTATCATTGAACACGGAGGAAATGTGCAATATGACACAACCCCCCCCCCCCCCAAAATAAACATAAAATTATTCAGATTTATTGACATTTGAAATCAGGTAAAAACACCTTGAATTGCTTTTTTCATACTATCCAGGCTATACTTTTGAAAGTATATTACGTCTTCATATAAAATGTGCACTGACATGATAAGCTCAGCTTTGATGAAAACTCTAGACATGTTATAAAAGGTATTGAAATTTTAAAGTTTACTTCATTGCATTTACTTTATTATTCACTTTAATAGACTTTTTATAATGCTATATTCGAGTTCATTCTGTTTGTTTCACGCATTCTGATTGGTTCACAGGATAAAACGACGATATACATGCCGCAAACCGACTCACGTGACATACTGTAAAATGTGCTCCTACGTAAATTTGCACGTTTCAAGCTTTTGCGCACTTTTGTCGTATGACGTCACGATTCCCTGTGCTACTTACTCCAGTGACGCCATACTGTGACGTAAAACTACAAGTTATGAGTTTGTAAACGGCGTTCTCAATTTATAAACAACAGAGCAAGTAAGTGTATTCTTGATAACACTTTGATTTTTCGTCATTAAAATAAACACGAAGCAGTTGTATTTTATATTTTGCAGCGCGATAGTTTCTGTTGGTCGTTGTTAGTCCACCGTAGCAACGTCACCTCTAAAGCGATATGTGAGACCCTCTGAGGGGTATAAAGAGTTAAAATATGTCACATAAATTAGAATAGGGATAAACGTACTGTGTTTTGTGGTTCCGACAGGTATATGTTGGAAATACTGTTGGAAACATACGTTACTGCGTTACTACAGAAACTGCGTTTCCAACAGTTTATCCACCATATACTTGTCGGAACCACAAATCACAGTACGTTTATCCCCTAAATATACCCCAAAATTTACGTCTTTTATGATATACATTGCGTTGAAAATTTAGTCTATTCGGATCCATGAAGCTAACCCTACTGTCCTGTTCACTAATTCCAGAGCACCCTGTTTTCCCGGTTTTCTCTAAAATATGATAATGTCATCTTATAAAAAGATATCAATTTTATAGTACTCCTTTAGTCGTAACAGAAAATACCATTGTTTTGTCTGTGCGTCAGCTAAGTATGAAAAAGAAAGGAAAATAAAAAGTCTACGGGGATTTTCTATAGTAAAATCGCTGAAAATGTGTGACGTCGGAGGCTTTGACGTCACTGTTTACTATTGTTGACACGGAGAACAATATGGCGGCGGCTTGAAATTAACATGGGAATTTCCCGTAGACATTTTATTTTTTCATATTGCGGTTTGAAGGCAGCTGATAGAGTAAGTTGAAGTTAATTTCCAGTTACGACTAAAGGAGGTCAATTCTCGGAAACAATAATTTATAGCAAAATTCTTCAGACGGCAGAATAAATTGCCCAAACAGGGTGCTCTGGATTTAGTGAACAGGACAGTAGATCTCACTCTTCTGAGTTTTGATGATTTTCACCCAAATGTTTCGGCCTTTGTTCAGCTTAGGGGACCGGGATTATATAGGTAAAAAGAGACGATTTTAAAGGTACCTTAGTCTCGTTTCTATATCCAAGTGTCTTGCGTCGCAGACCCTCCGAGAAGAGGGAGGGTTTTGATATGATAGGGGAAATTGGGTTGTACACTGTAACTCAACGTAAAATTGACCCTTCCGAGCGCGGAAAAAATTTGAGAAATTCCATGACGTCACAATGCAATTTCGATGTTTGACCGAGGTTCGAAGCTTGTTTGTCCGAGGTAAACACATGGTAAAAGCATTGTGACGTCACGAAATTTTGCATTTTTTTCCCGCAATCGGAAGGGTCAATTGTCGCCATTTTTTTAAATTTGACCGACACTCCGCGCGGAAATCCTGACGTCACAATGCCATTTTCGTACGGGAAATAATGATACTGAATTTTAACAATTAATTTACGTCATGTAACCGTCGTTTACGGGAAATCTGGTGAATCAACTACAAAAGATGAGTTTGAAAGGACAAAATGTACGAAGCCAAGCGGCGTTTGAGCGTATTTAACGGGGGTTTGGGGGCGGTAGCCCCAGATAAAAGTGAGTAAAGATAATGATATATTGTTCCTTTAGTTACAGAAAAGAAATATATCTGAAAAATGTTCTGAAAATAGACCTTTATTGGCCTATATAGTCCCGGTCCCCTAAACTGAACAAAGGCCAATGTTTCGACCTACATGTACCAACTTAATTCAAGATATCCATTTTTTTCAAGATCTCCCAATTTCAATGTTTACGGGATGAATAACATATTTCTAACGACTTTAAGAATCGAATTTTAGTTAATGTAATGTAATGTACGCCGGAATTCCCTCCTGTGACTAAGGAGCACCCCTATATATAATAGGGTAGGAGGGTCCTTGGCATTCCCAGAAGGGATTAATGTAGGTTTAAATCCTTAAAATGATGTATATGTTTTCAAACTGCACCAATCTCGGAATCCCAGCCGCGATTTAAGACCCTGTGGCACCAAGTCTGTCCATCAGATTTAGTGGTGAACCACCAATTAATTAAAAATAAAACTACTTCTAAAAATGTAAGTTAAAACAAAAGTGCTGTGGAATAAAATATGTACATGTGATAAAATAAATGCAAAAGTATATTAGTGAAACGGGTCAACGGTATCCGCATGACCGAGAGGGCAGCATAACACGAAAAAGGAACATTAATCCATTCGGTGAAATTTCAATAACTCATTTAATTAGTTAATATGAATATGAAAATGAATGTAAACAGAGATATTTATGTTCTATGCACAATGGAAAACTTCTGATTTTTTGTATGCATTTTATAATTTCATTATCTGGTGGAGGTTTTTGTTTGTTTCCTTTGGTTCCTTTTTAATCCTGATTTTTTTTATATACCTTCGGTTTGTGATTTCCTGAATTACCGATTTTGCACTGTGTAAGTGATGGGAACTTCTTCGGCGTTTATTTGAAAGCCCAGATCGTGCAAAATAGTGATTTGGAACTTGACTCTAAAGTCAGTGTTACAAGGTAAAATAGATAACGCAAAAAGGTCTTGTCAAAATAATACACGAATCGAAACAACGAAGCTGCATACGGGAAACTTTCCATTAAAAGTTACGCACAATTTTATAATATATCACAGTCAGACAGACAGACAGACAGACAGACAATTAAAAGATTTATAAAAACAAAATGCATTTGCTTCTGATGTTTGATAAATAAAACTTTATTCAATATGGTCATAACATAGAGCAAGTTAAAATACATTTAAACATAAAAGTAATGTGCAATAGGACACCAAGAACATTAAATTATGCATATCTTACCGAAAAAATGCATAAAGCATGATAAAACACTTTATGTTCTTTAATACTTTTGGTAAATGTCTAACCATGTGATAATTCTGAAGAAAGTCCTTAATGGAAAACGTCGTTCCCTACTTTGACGAAATTTCAAGATATTCAACATGTTCAAAAGAAACTTTTAAGTTTAAAGCACTTTAGTGTGTACATATTAAAATTGGTGTTCTAAAGTAGTCATAATAAACTGATAATGCACTCGGTTTTTCGTCTCTTGTGATATAATCAATTATAGAAAATTTGGATCCCTGATGTGAGCATATGTACTTCAACAGATCATGTACTTTAAAAAACGAAAAGTTTAAGGATTGTTCGTCAAATCTACATGCAAGAACCCGGGTATATTTTTCTTTCCTTTCATAAAAGGAATTAGATAACCGAGAGAATTTAGTTTACATTGTAGGTTTTATTGGGTTTATATTAATCATCATTTCTAAACTCGAAATCCAATTTCAGAAACACAACTTCCTGAATGCTAATTGAAAAAAAAGAACATGGCAAAATTACGGATTTCTTTACGAATTTGAGTAATTCGTAAAAATCAATATGATTTTTATACATAAAATACTCTATCATTTGATATTAAGTGAAGTCTTCATGAATAACAATGACGTCGTCAGTAGCGGGGTTATCAATCATCGACATCAAAAATCCTATAATTCATCTTAACATCGAAACTGGATCGCTTTCTTGGTTGACGATCCCCCTCTGATTGTTAAGCATAAATATAAATATACAATCTTCGTTCGTTCTGAAGTCTATATTCAATTATATTAGATTTATAATTATTTTACTATCTGTGATTTTTCTCTCTTTGTTTCGATTTGTACATGACGCTATTTTTGACACTGTAGTCTCCCTTTTTCCTAGACGAGTCAGATTTGGTACTAACACTAGATGCTGCTGACACCGGTCTTGACGCCTGGTTCTGCACCTTCAGTTCTCTGTTTACTTTATTTTTCTGTTCTAGTCTGGCTTCAGATCTTAACTTCATCTTCTCCTCTCTTGCCCTCTTCACCAAAGCCTGCATGTGTTTTATTATACCCGACATTGTCTCTCTGCCCTCTTCTTCACAAATCATCCTCTTGTTTGTAGCAATACGTCTTCCTATCTTCATTTCCCTGAAATACAAAGAATACCATTAATCAGTATGAAAATGAAAAAGTTAACAGAAACGTTTCTCATTTCTCTCTGAAATCCATGCCAATGCAGCAGATTCTAGCATAACAATAACTTGAAAATTTGTGGAAATACGGCGTAAGTTATTCCATGACGCGCGTGATTCCATGGACGATAGGCCGTACACTTATCGCTTTTGAACTATATCTTGGGTTTAATTGTTTTTTTTGTCCTGAGTCTTCAGACTTATCTGCATATCTTGGGTACTATTCAGAACAGAAACATAATTTGTCTAACAGGTGTTGATAAGATACTAGTAGTAAGATAGTCTTCGCGTCTCAAAATGTCAACCATACTTCTAAACAATTGCAAGTCTTTCGCCAACTCTTGAGGGTGTTTAGTTAACCTATTGGTAAATCTGTCGGTACCTGCTGGTTCGTTTCTAAATATTTTGCACAGTTTCTTCATGAATAGTAAGACACAAATTTTGATGTTATAAATAAAGTAATATAGATATAGGAAAAGCAGATTTTGAAGTGGCGATGTCTCGTACACTGACCCACATGTAGCTAGTTTTACTGGTGCTTTTGATTTATTCGGTTGTTCCTTATGTGAATAGTAGAAAAATTTAAAGATAAACATGAACATTAAGAAGTACCCATTAGTTATTCAGTCTCAAAGCCGAGAAGGCAAGGCAAAATTATTAGATTTTCCATAGGAACGGTTGCGAACCTCAGAATGAATAAAATTCCGAAGTGAGACCAGGTGCCCGGGGAGAGTCAGCGTCTCCTGATTGCATGCAACACAGCTCCATGGAAACCTGTCAAATTCGGTGATTGTCTCGATATACGTGTTGGTGTATCAGGTAAGTCTTGTTTGGTGATGATGACAGCCATTCAATCACAACCCAGAATGTCATTGATCATTATGGAAAGGGGGAACTGAAACGATTTTATTATATCCCCGTAGCGACCGAAAAACTTCATCAAAGATGAGTTCAGCGTTGTGCAATATAACCCTGAACGAGTAGCTTACTTGCAAGTCGACTGCATCTTCGTACTTAGAACACGCCCTTGCGTAGCGTATGAGCTAGGAAACAAAAACGCCATAAGCAGTCCTGAGAAGACTGGAATGTTGCTACTCATGATAGGGAAGTTAGTTATGTGGAAGCTGAAATCATCACAAATATCAAAGACCCTAATCTATTTTGTAAAAAGTTAAATTAATAAAGATTCATCCCATGTTTCGAGAAATGTCCAAAATTCCTTCCCAACTAGTACGCAAATTTCTTTTATTTGAAATAGCTTTATGCAAGTCCTCGTGTCTCGGTTCAGAATACGTCAATACGTACGCTGGAATTTTCTTTACTTTTCCTATTTTTTTAATACCTTTTTGTGGTTTTCTATGTCTTAGGTACATTTTCACTCAATAATTAACATTTTTAATGTTAAACGTCTTCAAATTCATTAGCATCATTTTAGAGCAGATAAATTTACAGCATGGACCAGACATGCACGTTTCGGGTATTTAACCCTCGTTTGTGATCCTCAATCTAAACAATGTAATATGGCCAAAATCTGTGAAAATTATGTCCGAAAAATACCGAAAGACGTAGCAAGATGTCTGGGATATGATACTATGTACAATCTACTATTGTACTTAATGACATCCACTTTAAAACAATATTGTACATTAGATTACTCACGATATATTTATAGTTTTACTGTCGTCCTTGTCCAACATCTCGATGAAATTTCTGATTTGTTGGTCCGTTAAATCTATATTCATTTCCTGTAAATAGATTAGTAGAGGCCTTGCACATTGTTACGATAACTGATGTCAAGTATTTTCTACCCAAATATTACTTCATTTATGTCATATTGTTAGATTATGTTTTATCATCAGTTAAAGGCAAGAACATATAATGTATGAATCAAAGCTGGTAATGAAACATTTGAAACATAATATGTAGTACGTGTACGTGTACTCTATTCACCCTTCCACAGTTAAAAGCGCTAACTTTAAGTACCTCACCATTGTTACATGATAAGTAAGCAATGAAATAATGTAACTTGACGGAGTGTTTGACGGAGTGAATTGTGTAGAAACACAAAATGTGTCAATGCCGCGCTACCGCGGAGCAGTGAACGCCATATCAAGCAATATGTAGGTCTTTATTTTTTTCCCTTTCGCCTGCATTGTGCCACATGTATGTATCGTGACTCTTCACGACATTATGTGGGGCAATGTTCATATAATCTTTGAAGCTTTGTCATTTGGAATCAGCTGTCAGACATATATATTCAACTTTAGCACGTCTTGTCTTGAATTGAATATCTCCCGCACGATTGTTTTAATTAATATCATCACTAAATCATACACCCCGCCAAGAAAGGACACTTTAAGGTCGAGACTGGTCTGAATAGAATTAAGGATAGCGTTATAATAAATATATAGAATGCAAAGGTGTTACAGAAACCTACCCTGAATCCGTCCCTGAGCTCATGGTGCGTAATTTCATTATCATGATTTTTGTCGAGGAGGCGGAACAGGTCAATTAACCGGATATTCTCCTGTCTCATGTATTCAAAGAGTAAGAGAACGGGATCATATTCTTCCACCTTGATTTCCCGGAACACGTGTTCGATCATTTTCTTGTTGGGGTCCCTGTGTATGACGGACAGATTTCTGGTAACTCTTAGGGTTTCCGCTAATTCTAAGAAGTCATTATTCACAGGTACGTCCTGTAAGTCTAATGTTTTAAGGGCAGTTTTTGTAGATGCCTCAAAAGTCTTTAGAATAGTTACTTGCACCATCTGTGGCGAAAGGATTGCTGTCGATCTGAAATGTATACAATTTTACTATTAGTTATTTAACTATACAAAGTTTAGTCAAAGAATAAATGATAAACGTCTTCGAATTCAATAGCATCATTTAAGAACAGATAAATGTGCAGCATGAACCAGACATGCACGTTTCGGGTACTTAACATTGGTCAGTGATCCTTGTCAGTGATCCTCGACCTAAAAGTACAAAAATGTACCGAAAGACGTAGTAGGATTCATGGGATATATTGCTACAGGACCCGCGTTTTATTAAACAATTCATGCGACGAGATAGTCACTACATGACAATCTAATAACAATTTGACAAAGACATAATAACATTTACACGAAGACGTATCATCAAATTTTGATTCATCTTTGTAAATTGCTTTTGCAAATTGTCCCTTTTTTTTTCGTCTTCTCCATTTATTGTGTTTAAAAAAGAAAAGTGTATAGAACTGCTTTGTGTACGTAAATATTTGGCTTATCTGTCTTTTATACGCGTTTTGATATTTTGCAACATCCTTACTGGGGATATAGACCTGTTTCGTATGCATAAGAGATGTTCCTGAAGTTTTTGTGAGAAACTATTTTATTTCAAAGATAAAATGGGGTTCTTTTCTGCAACCAAAAAGCGATGTATTAGTAATACACAGAGGCTTTAACAAATTTAAAGATAGATAACCCATTGGAGGCTCTGTACCTTTAAGAAGTTTTTTTTATGATACTTGCTGGATCAATATTGCAAATCTTCGATGAAAATCATGCAAGCCACTTGGAGATTAAAAAGTAGATGATGTGGTATAAAGTTTCAAATTGTTTGATTTCAAATTAGTATTTTTATACTAATTACCTTCAATGTTTGTAGTGTGTCGTTTTCCTTCATGCCTTTAAGAAAAAGTCCGAGGTGTCTAAATCCTATCCTGTTGTTAGAGATATTAAGATCAAGTAAGGTATGATTCTTCTGAATGTAGGTTCCGAATGCCCGGCTTCCTTCCTCTGCCAGTCCGTTCCATGATAAGTCAAGTTCCTCCAATTCTACGTTGGACTGTAAGAGTAATACAAATCAGAGAGATGAAAGCTGATAAAATGTACATGTAATAAATGAAAAAAAGAAGAATACAACAAAAGAAGATGCAAATACAAGCACTCTGCTCTTTGTATAGGAACTTTACAGATGTTCAATATTGGTGAAGATTTGGATTTTTTTTAACATTGTATGTTTGTTGCACATTTGAATTTTTGTCCAGAAGGCAGCTCTGTGGTAACAGAATTGAGACACTGGGTTTTTTTTTCTCTTATATAGTATTTTTTGTCTCCATTTTTTCAGATTTTCCTATTTCTTTTTCACAATTGTCATTATTTTAGTTTTTTTCAAATACCCACACAGACAGCCTTGGCAATAGCAGTGGCTCCCGTCCGTCTTATGTGGTTCCAGCTCAGGTTCAGACGTTTGAGGGCGACATTCGACGCTGTACATGAAAAGGAAAAGGTACACAACTTGAAAGATTGAGTGACAAAGGCATTTGCTACAACCATCTAATCCAGAAGGATCGTCATCAAAGAAAGCGAATTTGAACATTTGAACCTGTATTGATTGGTGGATGATAACATATTGAAATATCATGCTCCAGAATAAATGTTGTTGAGACATCATGTTTTGTCTTGGTATATTTATCTACTAATTGTTTACATGTATTGTACATGCATTTTAAAAAAGATTGCCTTATGACAATACCAGATACAGATCACACCATTTTCTTACCGATAGATGGCGCTATAATACACCCAGTGTCTTCGTCCAGTTTATTGCCCGAGAGGTCCAAATCTACTATACAATCATTTCTCTGAAATTCACATACAAAGATATCATAGTCATGATGTTTTGTTACTCTATTTGTCTTGCACTTCAGGTTAACATTTTAAGCTAGTATTCTTTGTTCAAAATATATAATAGACAGATAAGCATACTAGACATCTAGAGCATACATACCTCTAACAAAAGTTTGAGATCTTTAGCACTGTTTTTATCTAATAAATTGCCTGGAAAAAATATATTGTATGAAATCAGTTATCATGTCATCAAATACAAGTGCCTTTTTCTAACTTTCCATTCTGAATCACTAAAAGTGAGCAAGTAGTCATGTGTTCACTTTTAATGATTCAGAATTGAAAGTTAGAAAAAAAGACACACGTACTCATTATATCGATTATAAAGTTTACCTGTACATGTACTTTACTTTATATGATACGAAAATATATTCATCTCCGATAATACATATTCAAACAAAGTAGCATAAATTCTGAAAAATTCTCAACGTTGACAGGACAGAACTTTTATGTTTTTATCTTCTTGAGTTCTCATTTGATTGAAGCAGGTTATGTAAAGTGACTTCAGTATAAGGCTGAGTAATACTGAGATTGTATTTCCTGTCTAATTACCAAAGAAATGTAGAACTTACGAGCAGCACAGAGTCTGGTTATTGTTTTATTACAAAGCAAACCCTGCACCAAGTATTTAAAACCTCTTGAACCAAACTTGTTTCCGGACACATCCTGAAATGCAACATTGACAAAACTCGATGCAAATATCACATTAATACTAAGAAAAACACAGAAAAAAAACCAAATACAATATAAATGCAAAAAAATAAAAAAACAAACAAAGAAACAAACAAAAAGTACAGAGTACAGAGTAAAGTCTCAAATAAAGTAGAAATATGAAGACCCCCTGGAATAGAGAAGGCTTGTATAGCTTACCAATGACGTAATGAAAACGTTTTCCTTGACTGCGTCGGCCAAGTACGTCATCCCAGAGTCCCCAAAATCATTGTCTGTGATAGCGAGATCCGTCACAAAGGTGTTATTCTAATGAAATATAAATAGTTATATATTAGACAGAAAAACATGAAGGTAAATTGTTTAAAAAAGATTGAAATGGTTATATATTGACTGATTAATAAATGACAGATTGAAAAGAGATTAAAAAATTAAATGTCTAATAGAATGATAAATGAATACATACATGTACATAAATAAATAAATAGATAAATAAATAAATAAACTATTTTACATTTCATACTTCTCGTATTTTTGTTCCATCATCATGACTACTCAAAACAGAACAAAAAATAAATAAATAAATAAATAAATAAATAAATAAATAAATAAATAAATAAATAAATAAATTAATTAATAATAAAATAAAATAACAAAAAAAAAAAAAAGATTTTCTTTGTAACAAACGGCAGAAGTATGACAAAGTCTACATACAACAAGTACTATAGATATGGCCTTGACATCTTTAGAAGTGAGTCCACAATGGGATATATTGACTGCTGGCGACTTCATCTGACGCTGGAAGGACCGACACGGTGTAACGTTGACGTCGTTACATATTTTAATGTAATGTTCCGCTACGTCAAACGTTTTACGCCATCCGACGGAACTTTCTGTCAACGTGAAAAAGAAGGTAAATATATAATAATTCATATTTTTTCCATTTTCATGCATCGAACAGTACAAAACAGTAGAGCACTCTTGAAAATATGAGAAACACGTAAACATATTTAATGTGGGAAGAAAATATAATTATTTCATCTATACCGTAATGTGTAATGAACGTTAGGCCATAGTAATGTAATATTTTGTTTTACGTCCCGAACTTTTTCTGAAAGGTAACCTACCTTCAGGCATGTAAACACACAAACAACAAGATCAATATGAAGGAATTTTGAAAGAAAGACTGAAAACATAAAGAAAAACATATTTCTGACTTCATATTTAGAAAAAAAACTACTATTATCTCCTGATCTTAATGATTCTATAAGCATTTTATGGTATTCAAGATCATTTACCGATATTTTTTTTTATCTAAAAATGCATGTTTGTGTTTGTTTTTTCTCCTGAAGGACGTAAAACAAAATATTTTATGACTAATTTGTTATCTTAAAACATTTACGTCTCTATAGTTACTTGGTCTAGTATGTAAAATATATATACACATGTACAATGTACAAATGTATGATACATTTTCTAATTTCTGTATTTTTAGAGTCAGTTTTTTTGTTGTTGTTGAATAAACACTGGACCACATGCAATCTCTTGTAGATAGAGGGGGCGCTTTTTCAGAAATTGGCACTATATATTGCACAAGAATATTCAATGTTGGGCACTTTTGATCTTCAAGTACAGGCAAGTCTCTGAAATTTCCTATCATGTAGTGGAACCTTTTCTTTTAACCCTTCATAAGGTACTGGGTCTCATATTTGGCTCTTTCGCTTTGGACAATCGTTTTACATGTGGCATAAGAACAAAATGTTCTACATATATTACATAAGATTGATACCTTTAACCAACAAGTCATCATCAGAATCGTCAAAGTAATCAAAATCGATGTTCTCCCATTCACTTTTCTCAGTATCCGAGGACTGTAGCCGAGCCCGTGTATCGCGAAATAGACTATTGACCTGGCACACGAGTTGTCCCGCTTGGGCCATTCCAAACTTGTGTTTGTCCTCCGTCTGGGTTTGGTCGCTATGTTGGGCACTTTTAGCGCGCTCTATGTTGATTTTGGGAGGTTATCCTGGGGATATAACTACTAGAACACCTCACAGGTTTACTTGACACCAACTCCATTTCCTTTACAAATCGGTCATGGTTATGATAACCGAGATCTGACGGTACCTGCAGAAGTGTTGACATGGTCCTAAAACAGAGAAAAAAAAAATAATCAAAAGGAAAATCCATTTATAAATAGAAGTTTATAAAGAATGGGATAATGTATATGTACATGTGTACATGTAATTATCATTACTAAAAAGGAAAACAATTTGAGACAAACATACGCAAAGTTTTAAAATGCTGTACTGCAGATATTTTCTAAATGAATAATATTGATACAATGTACCAGTATGAGACTTCAATTGTCAGACGGACACACAATATACATGTAGGTAAATAAATAAATAAATAAATAAATAAATGAATAAATAAATAAATAAATAAATGAATGAATGAATGAATGAATGAATGAATGAATGAATGAATGAATAAATAAATAAATAAATAAATAAATAAATAAATAAATAAATAAATAAATATGTCCACTTGGGGATTTCTGATTTCTTACATTCTACTTTGGGTGGTGTTAGGAAAATTGTTCATCTTTTAAAACTGAATTCTGCGATGAACATATATTCCTTTCAAATTGATTCGAATGTTATTATTTAAGTACTTTTAATATATTAAAATACATGTATAATACATGTAGCTAATTCATATTTGCATAAGAAATGAAAATATATATTTTCTTACCTCTCTACAAGTTCTATAAGCTTCGTAAAATCTTCATGTTTTTAGTCCTTCAGATTTAGGACGGAATATTTTACGTCCTGTTGTTTACATGTTTTTTATGCGTGCTCATACCTGCCGGTCAGGTGTTTTTATTAATTACTCTTTCAATACGACTAATTATTTAGCATTTAAACCCTGTCCAAGCCGTATGATTACGTCATAGCGGTCAATAAGGAATTAGGAGCTTTTAGACATAGTAATTTAAACACGAGCAGTAGACGTGAAAATGACCGTTCATTCACATCCATTTCTCCTTGCCTTTTATCAAGTCTATTAGACTGTCTGTTACATCATTTCACTCTTCAGATTTGTGTGTGTGTGTTTTAATTTCCTGTTTTATGGTATTCGAACGACATAAAATTTATAGCCGATACTTTTATTAAACTGTGTACCCTTTTCCTCCATGATGCATGTGACCAATAATGAAGTGTAAGGGCCATGTATTTTCTATAGTCCATAGGAGCAGATACATGTAAAATCAGCATCGTTGAATTCATCCTCGCCAGCCAAGGCTTTGCATCTTTTGAAAATTGGCTTGCGAAAACGCACCGAATGAAATGAAGTCAAGACATGAATTAGAATCAGACGGGTATCTAAAAGGTGATTTAGATTTTTTTATTTCAGTTTTCCAATCTAAAACGCACGACATTTGTTTAGATAAATTGTAATGAACAATGGAGATAAAAGATTTAGATTTTATCTTTGAGATTTTTTCTATAAATAGCAAAATCACTTTAAGTAAGAACCAATATGGCTTCGTACATTATATCATATACAGTAGTAAGCCCTCATATGTGTTTCCATATCAATACATGTACGCAAGAAAGTCATGATCATGGAAAAACCAAATAGGCTTTAATATAGTTTTCCTCGTAATTAAAGCTGTCGATATACATGTATTTCAAATAATTTGACATTAACAAAATCAATGCACTTTAAAAAAAATTGTTCGGTTTGTTAAACTAGATGTATATGAATCAATTTGGTTTGACTGTTGTAACTCCATTTCATACAACTGTTTTCTTATCCTGTAAAAGCATATCTACAGATACTTCAAACAATTCTGTAATCTTGCTAAAGAAGAAAGGAGGGGATCTCCAACAAGACTTGGTAACAGCCACCCACAGCAAAACACCGAAACACCCTAACTGAAAACATAGTGTAGACTTACACAGGAAGAGACGCACAATGGACAAGGAACCCCAAATACGACATATAAACACCAAACACAAAACACTACTATGCATAAACCAACAAGACCAATAGGTAACCGGTACCGACTAAGGACGTCCGTCTGTCACATTGGTAGTAAATGATGTGGTTATACAGATTATGTGCACACAACCTTCTCATTTTCCGGCTACACAAATTTCTCGAGAAAGCATAATTGTTGTGTATAATTAATTACCTTCTCATTCAAGTTCGATTTAAATAAATGAATTATATTTAAAAAATGGATTCCAGGTATCATTGTCTCTTTTGTTTGGTAACACTTTGAAAATCGCTAATATGAATATCATTAAAAGATATAGATCTATGCATGAATGACTTTTAATTCTTTTAGACAATACTCCTACGATCTGCAATATTCCCTTTATCATCCACTACTTTTTATTTCAGAAAAATACATGTAAGGCAGTGACCTTCAGATGTAATTAGTGAACATTGTATTAACTGAAGTAGAAGGTAAAATGGTTATACAGACCAACATCTAGACAGTTTACCGATATTTGTGTCGTGTAATTAGCCGTCACGACATCGAGACCAGTCTGGTGATACCGAAGGCTTTGACATTGCCTTCCTGTCTGGCGTTGTAGCCGCGTACCGTCAATACGCGTAGGGCGTTTCTGGTCTCTATATGAATACGAACGCAATTTATTGGCTATATACTTAATTAAGTTAATTAGCTTCGGAGAATATTGCGTACATTAAAATATTTCAGGCACAAGTAATTTCTGTCTATTTGATCAAGGATCCTTCTCCAATAAGTTTTGTTACAAATTGATAGACTAAGGTAGAAACGCAAGTTAATTATCAAAACAGTGTGTTTGATCGATGGTCATTACATTTCCAGACATGACAACACGATCAAGCGTATAAATCACAGAGTCGGGCCCGGACATTTGACAAAGAATTATGAAGACGTCTTGATGATAAAAGAATCAATTCCCATGGGAGCTCTGGTTACTGACATGTCTGTGTTACATCATTGTCTTCATCATAATGCTTCTGAAAACGAGAAAGGTAATTTAAAACAAGAATACATGTATGTACGTACGTTACTCTAACATTTACTAAAAAAAAAAAAACCCCAAAAGATTCTGATTATATAACTGGAGCTCGATCGCGACACATTTTCTTTTCTTTCTTTTTTTTTTTTTTTTACTTATTTCTCTAACGCTATTGTCTAAAGGATATGAACATCGAAAAAAAGGCTTAAAGATGGTACAAAAGTCACGTGGGTAGCTTTATCACATGATCAATTGGTGCTATTTTTTTTTTTAAAGACTTGAACCAGCCTTAAAAGAGAATTTTTAATTATAATGGTGGCTATGAACCATAATTCTTAAAATGTTAAAACTTGGTAAAATTACAATTCAAAGATATTTTCAACAACAAAAGTTGTTATAACTTCTATATAGAATTATTTAAGGGTCTTGTAATACCAGGTGTCCTACTACAATGGATATTTTGTCATACAACGTTTATATTAATATATTTGTCAAGAATCCGTATACCTATTGTTTGTGACTCTTGGACTCTGGTTTTGGTTTTATGTTTGATTTTCATCCCCTGGATTATAGCAAATTCATTTTTTGAATGGGTACTTTTACGATAAAACTCCGCCAACTGTCTTGATAATACATGTAGCAAGGACTTTGATGGCTGACTGTCGGGACGGTATTCCATGACGGGCCCTTATTAAACCATTTCATAGAAATTTCTAGATAACGTGCCTATTTCAAGGTCTATTTGACACCTCGAAAGATGGAACATTGGGCTAGTCTCAGAAGTATAGAACAATTTTGTCATTGCGTTTGATCACACAATATAATGTAGTCGTTTTCGGATGCCATTTGAACTATATGTACTACTTTACTTGTTATACCGGTATTCTACATTTCCTTATTTTTGAATTCTATCATTTAATTTATTTTTTTTTCTTTGGTGCAGACTTATCAGCACGATACAAATAAGAAATGACCATATTTGCATATAAGCTTTAAATGAATAAATAACGCGAGAATAAAATTAGAAAACAATATTCATTAAGACAATGTTGATACGAGAAGAGAGAATTACCTATAAACAACAAGCACATTAAATGCAGCAAAAAAAAAAAAAACAAACAAACAAACAAACAAACAAACAAACAAACAAACAAACAAACATACAAAAAAATAAAGATAAATAAAATAATAATGAATAAAATTAATTCATTAAAAAAAACGAAATATAAAAAAAAGAACCCCCAAAAACCTAAACCAAAAGAAAACAAACAAACAAAAAGGTCAAATAAAATGACAAAAAGGTAATACAAGATGCCAACATGACAAATACAAAAACTGGTATAAAGGTAAAAACAGAATGTAGATGGCGCCACTGAAATTAAAGTTTGAATTGAAATATCCGTAAAAGTTTAGTAAATAAAACTCCATAAAAATAAAACAAATTCGGTCGCTACGATTGAAAACTTCAATAGTATCATTTTAAAAGAACAGGTTTTGCAGCATGGACCAAACATGCAAGTTTCGGGTACTTAACCGTCGTCAGTGATCCTCAGTTAGTGTACCGAAATACGTAGCAGGTTTGGCGAAATATCTGAGAAATTTCAAGAAATTTTGATGACTGAAATTTTCGAATGCGTCGAAGAAGCGATCAACCGAAGTTGATCGAACTTGGCTACATAAGCCCCCGGAGACTCATGGTCCTTGTTACGATGGCGATGATATGATGGCCATGTTACGATGTTAACATAGCGTCATCGCCATCGTAACATCGTATATTCGCAATAGTAACATCGTATCTTTGCCAAAATGGCATCTTTACTTCGTCATCGTTACATCGTAGCATATCGCCATCGTGACATCGCAGGCGATGGCACGATGACACGAAGCGGTCCAAACATGATTCCATATTACTTAGTATATGGAAGAAGCTAATTCAGATCTGTATCTGATAGCCTAAGTAGAGAGTAATCCACGAGCTTTACAGATTCCAGTAGAGCAGTAATTGATTACACTCCACTCACAGTGTCATCACACAGTGATAATCTATCAGACATCTTGTCGTATCCTCAAGCCTGTATGATTGACGTAAGACAGAGCCCTAAAACACGCCATCATTTAATTCAATATAAGAGAAACACCGGCAAATAGCGCTGGTATAAGAGAACGACGTAATGTGACAATCAAGTCCGCATCTCATTCTATCACCTGAAATGCCGCAGATATTATTGAACCAGGATTCGCGCAATTCAACATCGATCTCAGCTTGACTAGCCGCATTTCATTATCAGGATCAAAGGAGCGACATTTTTATATAAAATAGAAAAGAAAAAAATACTCTGACTATATGACCTGCAGCAATTAGTGTAGTTTAGCAAAATAATTGACAAGACCTAATGTAAGTGTCGGCGATGTAACCAATGTCATTTCTTGATGGAGCGAAAACGTAGTCATCACATTCCCACACTCCCATTATAAGCTGAATGCAGAAATTCAAGGTTCTTTCTCTGTTTCAAAAACAAAATTAAGGAGCAAGAGGAAGTCGTATCGTGGAACACCGAGGAGGGAGACAATGAAGAATTAGGTAAGTTTATAATTATTTGTTATGTTGCTTTGCAATTTACAAAAAAAAAACAAACAAACAAACAAACAAAAACAAAACAAAACAAACAAAACAAACAAAAAAAAAAAAAAAAAAAAAAAAAAAAAAAACAACGAACATATCATGCAAAATTTTAGCCATAAAGACGATTTAATAATAATCAATAAAAATAAAGTTCAAATATTTAACCATCAAGCTCAAACCTTTACAAAAGTTATAATTGTATAGAAATGTAGATGTACGAACTGTCCACAGGCCAAACCTAACGTGAAATGAAAATAAAACATTCAAAATTAATTATAAAATGTATTGAAGTGATAAAAGTTAATGACATTTGAGATTTTCATATTGTTCATAAGGTACTTCGTTTAATAATCATAGCGAACCATTTTGATTACGACGAAAGGAAGATACATGTATTGTTAGTGCACATTCTATCTTTAAGTTACAATCTCTATCTATGAAATGACTCTCCTTTCTATTAGATGCTGTATACCATATCGATCAAACATAATCAAAAACAACTCTGATCGCACTGACAATAATTATATAATCTTCATTTAGTCACTACGTGAGATGAATGAAAGAAAGAAACCAAATGAATTTGACAAAGACAAATAAAGCATTGCATGTTTTGAAAGTGGTGACAGCATACGAGTAAAATAGGACTGTCAAAACTGAATATGATATCATAACAACCTAAATATGGCGAATTGAATTTATTTTTTAAATATATTTTAGGTGTTTATATTCGGACAAAGATTCTAAAATGAAGGAAGCCTTTACAGATTATTACATTTAATGTTGTTATGCATTTTTTGAGATGTGTCGATACACCTTCCGGTTTGCTCACTTCAGAAACTGCATAAACGCGATTTTGACTTCTTTATCATTAAAACAAAATGTGGAATAAAATTGACTGTCACCTTTCAATAGATCTCGGTAAGTACGTAGAATCATTCGCCGTGTATAAACTTTAGCTACTTTCGCGATCGGTCTCTTACCGCAAAAGTTTGTATCAGTGAATGTAAATACCAATTTTGAAGGTATATGAGATAGATCCGCGAATCATTGTCTGCATATAACGTGCCTCAGAATAAAGCTTACGCTTATTTGCAGCAATTGTTGCCTGCATGTAACGTGCCTCAGAATAAACGCTTATTTGCAGCAACACAACCAAGAAATTATGGCAATCAGACTTTTATTAGTTGTTTCTTTTCAGCTAAACTAACTTTTATACAACTTCATCTCAACTGCCAAATAAATACTAGTGTGTAGTGATATCGTTGTCTACCCGTTTCCCAATTTGAAGCACTCTATCATCTGGTTATCTTTCTGTTTATTATTTGAATATGATTAATATCGTTGGATTGGTAATGAAAACAATCTTTGATACTTTTTATTTATTTCATATTTATACGTGCTCATTTAAAAAAAGATATGATATTAAAATTGAAAAAGAAAAAGTAAATTGCTAAATTATAAATGTAAAAAATAGTAATCAAAATATTTTTGATCGATATTCTGAAATTTTAAACAGTTGCTTTAGAATGCATCGTAATCGTTCCCCCATTATTTTTGAATTAGGTATGTATTTAATCATCAAACTACGAGACGCAAAGTGCTCTGAAATAATCTAAAACAACATAATATGAATCCAAGTAAAAAGATGTTATTTTTCGCCAATATTGTTGTTATAAATGATGTCTTTACATCATGAAAACCGTATTTGGCTCCTTCTTTTCAATTCTTCGTTATTGTCATAAGGCTTCGAATTTAAAATCTTTAATTTTAAAAGAAAATTTCATCATCCGTTGCAACTACATGTACGTCTAGATTTCATGATTGTTTTAACAAAGGATTGCTTTCGATATTACATGATCGATATGAAATACATTGCATTGTCACTGATTGAATTAATATCACTGTTTCTTGTCTATGGGTATTTTCCTTATAAAGATTGAGGTTTTGAATGTATTCCATTAGCTTTATTTGAAATGAAAAGCTTTCAGAAAAGGTCTTGACAATCAAACTACACTAACATCATCTCTAAGAAATTGTATAGGAATTTCAAAGTTAATACAAGAAACTTACTATAAAATACGTCATCCCGAGGTCCAGTATGTTAATCAGTGAGTGAAAGTCAAACACAAAGTTACTATAAAATACGTCATCCCGAGGTCCAGAATGTTAATCAGTGAGTGAGAGTCAAACACAAACTTACCGTAAAATACGTCATCCCGAGATCCAGAATGTTAATCAGTGAGTGAAAGTCAAACACAAACTTACCGTAAAATATGTCCAGAATGTTAATCAGTGAGTGAAAGTCAAACACAAAGTTACCATAAAATACGTCATCCCGAGGTCCAGTATGTTAATCAGTGAGTGAAAGTCAAACACAAAGTTACCATAAAATACGTCATCCCGAGGTCCAGAATGTTAATCAGTGAGTGAAAGTCAAACACAAAGTTACCATAAAATACGTCATTCCGAGGTCCAGAATATCATTAATCAGTGAATGAAAGTCAAACACAAACTTACCGTAAAATACGTCATCCCGAGGTCCAGAATATTAATCAGTGAGTGAAAGTAAAACGCAAACTTTCCGTAAAATACGTCATCCAGAGGTCCAGAATGTTAATCAGTGAGTGAAAGTCAAACAAAAACTTACCGTAAAATACGTCATCCCGAGGTCCAGAATGTTAATCAGTGAGGGAAAGTCAAACACAAACTTACCCTAAAATACGTCATTCCGAGGTCCAGAATATCATTAATCAGTGAATGAAAGTCAAACACAAACTTACCAAAAAATACGTCATCCCGAGGTCCAGAATGTTAATCAGTGAGTGAAAGTCCGTAAATACGTCATCCCGAGGTCCAGAATGTTAATTAGTGAGTGAGAGTCAAACACAAACTTACCGTAAAATACGTCATCCCGAGGTCCAGAATGTTAATCAGTGAGTGAAAGTCTAATACAAAACTCAAAATTAGAACATATTGTACTGACATTTTCAATCAAGTGGAATTTAACGTATCTGGTAAGTTTCATTGAACTCAAAGGTTGCAATTTGCAGGTAGAAGATGCTGAATCTCCCGGGTACCTGGTTTTACTTCTAATTTGTGGGAAATACGTCTGTCAGTATGACAGTTGGATTTTTCTAATTCAACACTATTAAAAACATGTACTTCCCTTGATATTGTATGTTCTTCGGCTAATCATTGTCGGAATCGCCATATTTTTTTTTGTTCATTTTGTTCGAAGGTTTTTAATTATAATCATATAGATACAAATGAAAGACTAGATCATCAAACGACAACAAATCTAGGCTTTTCTGAGAATTTTAGATTGATACATGTGTTACCTTCATATTGAGATGCAAAACTTATGTTTTAGATTAGCTTGGAAAGCTTTGTCAAAGGTTTTTAAATTGTTTAGATTTAATGTCGTTTCAAGTTTCACTTCCTTATTACAATATTAATGAAGAGTTGAAAAGGCTAAAAGGTCACCTGCTCCGCAATGTGCTACTAGTATAATGTCAATCAGTAATATAAAAGGAGTTAATAAGATAGCATGCAAGACGCATGTAGAATCTATTTGGCGAACTGTTTAATACAACGTACCCGTTATTACTAAAACCTAGGTGTTTACTAGAGACAGATATACTTCTAAGGACCCTCTTGATGATGGAAGTTACTAAAGCCGTCCCACGTACGACATTTGTGTATTGCAATCCAGGATATGAAGTCAGATCTTCTCTACTTAATGATGGAATGTACCATAAATAATCCTCTCTAGTAAAGGCTATTATATAAAGAGAAAAACAGGAAGACACATCGATCCTGCACTTTCACTCAGAGGTAACAATGAATGAAGACCTTGTATCCTGTTTTTAACAAGACACATAATCTTTCAACCCTGACTTTGAATATAGGAAATTATCGTTAAAAGTTAGATAAAAATGTCCTTCCGAACACAGGAACAACCTTTTGGAAGATCAGACGATGTTCGGAAAACAAAGATTTATTGATTTTGGCTTATATTCTGTTGTAAAAATGCACAAAAGAAAATACGTAATTTGAAAGCCAAATTTAACAAGACACGCAAAAACTTACCTAATTAAACAACAAAACATCAAACATTTCTTAGATAAAAACGGTCTAACATACTAGTAACGTCTATTTTGTTTCTATGAAAAAAAGGAGGGGATCTCCAACTACACTCGCCTTTTGGAGTGTTGGCAGCAGAAATAAGATTGCAGAACAGAATGTGAAGGGACATATTTACCGTCCTGTAGTCATGTTCAAATCTTCGTGTTTCTCGTGCTATGGATCCGGAGTTTTAGTCGGACCAAAATATTCATTTGTCATCATTTTTGTTTTGCATGTTCTCTATATGTTTCATCCATAGACATGACAGGTAATTGAATGATATCTTTTATTGTTATTACATCTGATGATTTTCCTGTTTGAAGCTCCTCAATCAGAGCAGGGTATGTGACATGATCTAGAAAGCGTGAAAACAGTTTTCAAATACATTTAATAAGTCGGAGGAGATTTGGAGGAATGCGATGATACTTATAATGATAAAATTATACATTCAAGTTCTCCTTGTGACGTGTTCGTAGCAAGTTAGGTGAATGACTTATCGTATACGTTTGTTTTGTTTAGATTTTCTTGTTTCAAAAATTTGGAAGCCTCTCTCCGGCGACTTTTGATTTTTGATGCAGTTAGTTTAAAACCTCTGAAACTAAAAGGTCTCGATTTTTTTTTTGAAAATAAGGACTCTAACTGCAGTCAGTCAGATAAACTGTAGGTGTCGCCACATTTCATACATCAAATTTTAGTTACAACTATATTTTAGATAGAATGAGATAAAATATTAGAAACAGAGGTGGGAATACCGGGTATTTCGATGCACTGAAATTTGCTCTTTTGTCATGAACTTTGTTAATCGATTGCAACTGGGATTTATTCTACAAATTTAAAACAATAATACTGAATAAAATTCTATGATATAAAATTATAATAGATGTTTCAAGTTAAATAAATCTTTTAACATATTCACCACTGAAATATTCTATTTTAGACATCACAACAAATGATTTCGATCTTCCACAATGTCATCGTTGTTTTTTCCAATTAAGTCCTTCATTGTCCCATCTTGCTAATTATTCTATCCGATGTGATGGATTATTACACGTAAACGGGCACGTCTGGGGCGTTGACAATAAAATGGCAATCTAAATTTTCATCAATGCTTGTACGTGTTCTTGCTTGAGGGTAACTCTGGTGCATTTCAGCGCAAATGAACACTGATTAGGGGAAATTCTGTTGCCTTTGTACAGTTTTAATCATGTGCAGTGTTACGTCATGCATAGAAATTCAAAACTTTAATATGCCATGTGAAAAACAATAATTGAGTTTTTCCTACTCTATTTTGAAAACTCATTATTCGGATTCTAAAATAGGTTATGAAACATAACCAAAAAACCATGCATTTCTGATTCGAAATATTGAGTTAGTTTATGAAATGTCACTGTTTGAATGCCGGAAGATGGTCCTCAGAAAAATCTCAACCATTGAAAAGAAAAGAGGGGATCTCCAACAACAAGACCCGGTTGCAGCACCAACAGCAAAACTCCAAAACACCAAATGCAAAAACACAAACACGAACAGAAAGAGACGCAAAAGGGACAAGGAACACCAACGAACAACATAGAAACATCAAACACAAAGAACCACACATAAACCAACTAGTCCAATGGGCAACCGGTGTCGACTTTGGATGGCCATCTGCCACGCAAGTAGCAGACGAGATGGTTGTCCGGATTACGATACGCAAGTAGCAGACGATATGGTTGTCCGGATTACGTGCGCACAACCTTCCCGCGTTTCCGTTTACCCAGAGGTCTCGAAGAACGCACAATTGTGGTGTAAAATAATCTCCCCACTGAACATACAAACAGACAGTATGACACAGGGGCCCAAGAAACACACAGATGGATTTGTAAATGGATATAACAGATGACATACAAAATACAGTCCATGCTCTGCCGGCTGTAGCGAGCTCATGCATGTGGTCACCCGAGGAGTCCGACTGAAGTTCAGAGAGGACAGATGATCGGGGCCCTATCTACTCTAAAGAGGTTTGGACAGGGCCCGCCATGGAGTCCCTTCGTCACAGTAAGGCAGAGTGCAATGAAACACAGAGAAGATATACACAACAAGACACCCCAAAGGGACAACAAAGAAGTTAACCAAAATACATCTTTCCTTGTAATGGGCGATGCCAGCAAGCTGGAGACACTTACTTTTCTTTGCACCTTGTCTCAATCTTTCTGAATAGGTTAATTTTGCTAAAGTCGGCGACGGGTGCACGTTGGTAGCCTTCAATATATTCATTGATGTAATCAGCATAGGTAATGTTGTACATGTATGTCTCGTTGTCTCTTGACGTATGTTTTTCCGGATATCCATCGTTTGATTCAATCCTTCGTGTGAATTCTGCTTTGGTCACAGCAAGGAGCCCTTTCCTCGGAATCTAATAATATGAATATTGGCAAAGCCTGTAGGAGAGCGCATTATTAGAAGTATTTCACTCTTCAGCAATGCTTACTTTCGTGCAATTGAAAAAAATAATGACGGGTTAGCTCGATTTTTTTCCAATCCGGACGCGCATGTGTCGTCACGTAAATACGTCATTTCCCTACAAGATGACGTCATTTTACTCGAGACAAAATTTAGGTACCATATTGTACAGAAATGGCGGTATGTAAAGGAGGTTTTATCTTTTGTTTCCTTTTTGGAGACACATCTATCTATGAGATAAAGAAGATCCTGACGACAATCTCATCAGCACTCACAACAGAGCACCAATTGATCATGTAACCCCTAGCAAGCAAGCATATCTATCTGTGAGCTATCTTCGCGACCGTTCGAGTTGCGCTCTCTGTAACGATGAACGTATAACGTTCTACATTTCGATTGGTAATAATTCAATTCGCATTTCAGAATGAATGGTTTTGAATTGACAATCACATGTAAAGCATACCTCCAATGAGACCAACACGTCTTACATGGTATAATGCACTCATTATTTTGTATCGGTAAATCAAGCAATATAAAATAACGAACATGAAAAGCAACTGAATATTAATAGATTTCATATAATCAGGATTCAATCATAACATCGATCTATTCGTAATTTTTTTTTTCGATTATTCTCACAGTATCTCTCTCATTTCAGTAATTTACAGAAATAACACTTTAATATTCACTTTGGCATCATTGCTTTACCAAGTCTGAAAAATTATTATTTTCGTCATCAATGTGACCTTTTGGTTTGAATTGATTTGGTTTGAAAGTGTCATTTTTTCGTTAATCAAATTCAATAGAATACATGATATTATTTTCGGATCTGACGGTGCTTTCTTCCTTCAAGACCGGATTTCAATACAGCTGACATGCGTTAACTTCAATTTCGTCCTGTTTTTTACAGTTATCTATTGTAAGTGAGCACATCGTAAATGGCGGTTTTCTGTAATCGATGTTGTTGCTAGTTGAACAAAACTAACTGGATGCTTTTCATGATATATGGGATCTAGGGTTTCTCTGGGCATTTTCATCTGGAACTCGGGTCGGTACTATTTGACTCGGGTCAAACCCCAGAGTCTGACCTGAGTTATCATACATGTGCATGCTTTAACATCTAGGCCAAACCTACGATCGGTCCATTAAATGCAGGGTTGGGAAATTATAACTGGAACAGCAGACATGGTAGCTTCGACACTGGATATTTTGGTCCTTGACGTTTATTGTACATGCTGCTATGACCATTGCAATGTAGACTTAGAATATTTTGCTCTTCCGTCCTTTGTGTATGATAATTTTATAATAGCCTCAAGTTACATATTATGCCTTTCGAAAGTTTGATGTCAACATTTTCTGCAGTTAATAGCTATCGTGTTCTTCAATCATCAATATTAAGGATGTTGTTAACGCATCTTCACGTACCATTAAACATTACATAACATCAAATTGCAAAACGCTAAGGTACAACAGATCCCAATGTGAGTAAATGAATATTATGTTCATTTTCAATGCCACCTAACTTTCCTTAATTACAGAATTTTCCACGAAAGTCGTAAAATTTCACGCTACGCTTTGAATAATTTATTTTGTTTTTTTTTCAACATTGTAATAATCGTTTATGTCATGATTGTTTTCTAGTGTGCTCCTACATTTTAACTGAAGTTTTGAAGAACAGCAACAATGTTAAACGTCTTTAAATTCAAAATATCTGTAATTTGTTGCTGATACAGTATGACATATATATACATTTGGAAAAATCAAGCTACAGTACTTACATGTATGTTCTACAAACAAGTAATTTTCAAAATAAACAAACGATGGAGTTAGATTCTTTCATACTCTTTATTTAGTATTGGTCGAATGACAAGATTATGGTTAATAACATATTACAAAATTACAATGTAGGAATAAGATATGCAGTCTAATTGTAAAAAGCCTTAAACGTTCATTAAGCATGTTTAAGAAATTTAAAGAACATTTGGATGAATAAACAGACATGGTACCTAGGTCACTTGAAATATGGCAGACACGCACAGAAAGAGACACAAAAAGAACAAGAAACACCAAACCACATAAATGACTACGCATAAACCGACGCGACCAATGGGCAATCGGTGCCGACTTGGGACGGCCATCTGCCACGCCAGTAGTAGACGGTATGGTTATCCGGATTACGTGCGCACAACCCTCCCACTCTTCTGATTACCCAGAAGTCCCAGAGAAATCAAATTAATGGCATGAAATAACTTCTTACTGTAAGATGACCATACAAACAGTCAGCATGACGCAGGGGCCCAAGAAACACACCGATGTATATTCAAATGTATGTAAAAACAAAAGGCATACGAAACACAACCCGTGATATGCCGGCTGTAGCGAGCTCGTGCATGTTATCACTCGAGGAGTCCGACTGACATTCAGAGAGGACAGTTGGTCACGGCCCTGGGTTATCTAAAGAGGTTTGGACAGGGCCCGTCATGGAGTCCAGTCGTCTGGTAACAGAAGAATTATATCCTTGATTTAAAAGGCATTTGATGATTCTAACACAATTTCGATGGTTATTCTGTCTACCTTTGATCCTTCTTAATTTGTTAATAATGTCACTACAGAATGCAGATTGTTAAATACCCAAAGTAATATACTCTGTTGTATGTATAGGTCCAAATTTCAGTGTAAATTTTAAAATAATTTTTGTACAATTTCCAGAAAATCTTTACTAATTTGTGAAAGCGAAAATGTTTACCTAAAAGTTTCTTCGTAATTTGTAAAATCCAAAATATCAGTACATACTCTAGCATACTGCTATGAAATGTAGATACCGTATGACGGTAATCTAAGAACATCACCGTCAAGTCAGGGGCAATTTACGATGTTGAATTCAAAATCATATCTTTTGTCATACACGCTTGCCTGAATCTTCCAATTAACAACTTTGGAATTTAGGTCCAAAAATGGTGTTTCTGTGTTTGTAACATTTGCCTTATTCAGAATAAATTACATTTTTATACTTAATAAAAACCAGGATTGTGAATAGTAAGAATATCACTTAGGTACCTAGAAGTACCAACGAAATATTTCAAATCATCCTGTATTCTTTGCTTGTGAAGATGTTGGGTAAATTCGTTTTTTAATTTATCTATTTCCTTTATTTATACATGATAGCACATTTAGCTACAAATTGAACTAGTTTACACCATGGTCCTGTCTTAAAAATATGTACATATGAAGTAAATTAAGTCCATTATATCACCTTAATGAAATAAAACCTAAATATCACAGTTCATTTACAAAAATACATTCCTGTAAAACAACATCAATATAATATAATCCACACAGTACAACAATAATTTAAATGTGGAAAAAAACTATAGAATTATAAATTTTGAGTAATGCCGTTTTGGACACAAAAAGTACTTAGCCTCTTTAAAACACCTATTTTTTGGCTTAATTTCTTGCATAAAACATCTGTATGATAGGACCAAGTTTTCATACGTGTATAAAATAAATCTGCTTATTTAGTACCCATTGGGATATCTACTACTTGCTTGTACAGATTCTCACCAAATCTTGCGTAAATGTTGTCCATGAGGAAGGACAAGGCAATACACAGGTCGCTACATGTCCATGATATGTATGGTTTGTATTCTGTGGCGGAAAAGAAACACTTTGATTCAGATGTACAAATATAAATTTTCCCCTCTCGATTCATCATTGTAGACTAGTTGGAAATATTTTCCTCCCTTCGTTCATGTATGATAACAATAGTCTTCTACATTATGTCTTTCTCATGTTTGATTTCAATGTCTTTTGCGTTTACATGTAGCTATCGCCCTTTCCAATTCTGGTCGTAAAGTCATCAATATTGGGATAACATGGGATGTTGTTAACGCATCTTTACGTAGCATTAAACATTACATAACATCAAATTGCAAAACGATAAGGTACAACAGATCCCAATGTGAGTAAATGAATATTATGGTTATTTTCACTGTCGCCAAACTTTCCTTAATTACAGAATTTTCCACGAAAGTCGTTAAATTTCACGCTACAGTTTGAATAATTGACTTCATTCTTTCAACATTTTAATAATCGTTTCTGTCAAGACGGTCTAAACTGTGTGATTTATATTAGTATTCGAACAACGTTTTGCTGTATTTATTGTATGAACGAATGTCTGATTGTCAGAATATCTGCAATTCGACACTGCCACAGTATGGTACGCATAAAGATACATTACCATACTATACCACACGGTACTGAAAAATACTTAACAAACAAGACTGATCAAAGCCTACTTTTTTTATTCAGAGTTTGCATTTAGTATATATCATATAGCATTCTACAAACAAAACGAAATTGTTTCAACTCTATACCTCATGACCACGTGATCTCACATCAGGGTCACCTTTTGCTGGATACATGAATGATCTTGAATTCCTTAAACCTTTTAGCTCACCTGAGCGAAGCTCAAGTGAGCTATTGTCATAGCGCGCCGTCCGTCTGTCGTCGTCGTCCGGCGTAAAATTTTTACATTTTCAACATCTCCTCTGCAACCACTACACAGAATTTCACGAAACCTTACTTCAAACAAGTACTAAAGGTCCTCTACTACATGTACGTTTGTGTTTTTCGTGACGATCGGTCAACAAATATGGCTGCCGAGTGCTGTGATTTTTCATTTTCTCCATTGCAACCGCTGCACAGAATTTCACGAAACCTTACAGGCAGCAAGTACTCAAGGTCCTCTACCTAGTTTGTGTTATTCGTGCCAATCGGTAAGAAATATGGCTGCCGAGGGCTCTGATTGGCTGACACATTTTCTACTTTTCCTCTGCAACCGCTGCACAGAATTTCACGAAACCTTACAGGAAGCAAGTACTCAAGGTCCTCTACCTAGCTTGTGTTATTCGTGCCAATCGGTAAGAAATATGGCTGCCGAGGGC
Organism: Pinctada imbricata; assembly: GCA_033119305.1. Taxonomy (NCBI): domain Eukaryota; kingdom Metazoa; phylum Mollusca; class Bivalvia; order Pterioida; family Pteriidae; genus Pinctada; species Pinctada imbricata. Next base: position 59,174,394 of record VSWD01000006.1, on the reverse strand, counting down.
TCTGATTGGCTGACACATTTTCGACTTTTCTTCTGCAAACGCTACACAGAATTTAACGAAACCTTACAGGAAGCAAGTACTCAAGGTCCTGTACCAAGTTTGTGTTTTGTCGTCGCTGTGGTCTAGCGGATAGGACATCGGGCTAGTAATCTTATACTTCCTGGTTGGATCCTTGCTAGGGCCATGAGTCGGCTGACATATACTCTTCAATGTTCTGTGTTTACATACAAAAATGTCCTTGTCTATGTATTGTTTACGTGTCTGTGGTGTTTTTAAAAAATTCTAATGATTAAAACCCCCAAAAGTTTATGTTTTTTGGGCCGATCGGTCAACAAAGTTTGTGTTTTGTTATTGCTGTTGGTAAGAGGATAGGGCATCAGGCTGGTCTTATAATTGTTGTTTCGATCCTTGCTAGGACCATGGGTCTGCTGACATGTACTCTTCAAAGTTCTGTGTTTACATACAAAAATGTCCTTGTCTATGTATTGTTTACGTGTCTGTGGTGTTTTTAAAAAATGATAATTATTACAAAAGTTTATGTTTTTCATCGGTCAACAAATATGATGGCTGATTGGCTGACTTTTGACATCTCCAAAACTGATGCTCATAATTTCACGAAGCCTTTAGGAAGCAAATTCTCAAGGGCTCGTCCACTGCTATTCATTAGTTTGCAACTCAGCTGAGCGATGTGGCCCCTTTTTCTATTTTATAGCCATTGACTACGCTGAGCTTTGTTTCCTCGCGTGTTTTGTTAGTTTCATGTGTTTTGAGCCTTGGAAACACTGATTTTTGAGTCTACTCTGTTCTAAAGAATGTGATGTTTTCATCCACAAATGACAACCAGTCGGTTAAGCCTCGACCTTTTTCTTCGAATAAAAGGGAATCGGACTTCAGTGGGCGCCATTTAAAAATCGTTATCTGATTCTACCTAATTTCTTAGAAATACAAAGTTAGATCCATCTAGGTCAATTAAACAAGTCAATTTCAACTCTATTTGGTTCAAATAACCATAAATAGCCCCTTACATATCCTATTTCTATGTATCTTTTCATTTTCTTTGAGATATATCAAATTCAAGTATGGTGTATAAGAAGTCTGTCTCTAAATAAAACCTTACATTTTCATGATAAGAATAACTGTCTAGTCATATAATTGTGTCTTAACAGAAATAAAGGTAGAGGATATTACATCGATGCTAAAAGAAATTTAAAATATTACAAAATATAGCTTAGAGACAAAGCAATCAGTCCTAATATGTAGTCTTATGTGTAGAATATACAAAGGTACATTAAATCTTGCAATAAGAAAGTCATAATGCAAAAGCGTTGCTAGGATACCTACAATAGCAATATGAAAATGGCAGGTTATAAATGAGTATGTCCTCTAGGGTAATGTTCTTAATTCTTACCTTAGGATGATGTCGTACTTTGTAGTATTCAGAAAAAAAACATCTTACAGTAATATAATACATTAAAGCCCACCTAGGTAAAAGACTATTGATGGTATTAAAATGCACTTTGTTTCCATAAAATGTGTCATTAGTGCGTTTTATTATAAAATCCCTACATTACAATAGTTTGACTATTATTCTTTATTATCTACAGAAAAAATTATTTGCATTGTCATTCAGATAAACAAAAATAAATTCATTTTACTTTTCACGTATTTTGCTTTCTGTCATATTTTGATTCATTTTTAACTAGAGAGAGCTGATTCTTTCAGTGCAAAGAGAATTGTCACTTTAATCAACTTCTCTACATCGTAAACGAATAAAAGAATTCTTCTATACGTCTATAAAGCGTAAAAACAGTAATACATGTACATGTATATAGGGTCTACTACTGCTCATTCCCGAGGGATTTTAAAACAAGTACCCGGGAGAATAAGCATCTCAGTATGCATGCAGCAACCGTTACTTGAATTGTTAAATCAAGTCTAGTCAACCAAAAACCTTCTTAGTACAAGTACTAGGTAATTTCTCTTGATACCTTGTAAATAAGTCGGTAGAACATAAAAGGCGTTATATTCTGCATACTCTTTTTTACAGATAGTAAAGTCAGGGATTCGTCTCATTTTGTGAAATGCTTTCATTTTTCATAGTTTTTTTTTCGTTCTACTGTCCTTCGTCATACAAGTCTGTGGTAACGTTTCCTTACTTTGTGTTGAAGAATAGTCATTCATAAAATGAAAAGTCGTGCAGGCATTATTTGTACGGTTTCCTATGTCTCAGACACAATTGTCTGTAACATTGTTTACAGTGTCATGAGAGTACAATTTTCGGCGAGAAGGAAGTTGTTTATTCCTTAGAGAACGGTAAAGCTTATTGTCAAATCTTATTCAGGATAAAATTGAATACATCGCCTTGCAATGTCCTCATCTAACTTCCAGATTCTATAAGTATTTCTATATCAAGTCGATTCAGTAAGTACAAGCCGAAAATTAAAAAAAAGAAACAAAACATGAAGACATTTTGTCTTTGAATGTCAGAACGCATGGGCGTTTACTACTCGTAAATTATGGTTATTCATGTCGAGGGGAAAAATATATCAAAGACGACATTTATAATAGAAATGTATTTAAAAGTTGCTTATTACTTAAGTGACAAGCTGTGGGTGTTGCATCCGAGTGTTGTTAGGGATCCCCTCCTTTCTCATACAATGGTCCGTCATGGGATTCTCTAAGAACATGTTTCGAATTTGAAGACGTTTAACAATTGTAAGTAATTTGGATTCTCTTATAGTACATGTATTGAATTTGTAAGTAATTTGGATTCTCTAAGTACATTTTATACAAGTATTGAATTTTAATAATGTCGAAGGTTTAAGTATTGAATTTGAAAACGTTTAACATTGGAACGTTGTTCCAATTGGTGAGTGTCAATGGTGGTGGACCAGAAGTCTCTGAGAGTACATGTAGCCAAGTTTGATCAACTTGTGTTGATCGTTTATTCAACGCATTTGAAATTTCTGTCATCAAAATTTCTTGAATTTTCGAAAACGTGGGTCCTGTAGCATCATATCCCCCCATCCTGCTACGTCTTTCTGTACATTTTTGGACATAATAACTTTCACACTCTTGAGCCATAATACATTGTATAGATTGAGGATCAGTTACGAGGGTAAAGTACGCGAAACGTGCATGTCTGATCCATGCTGCAAAGTTATCTGATCTTAAATGATGCCATTGAATTTGAAGACGTTTAATATTTGTTCCACTTGGTGAGTGTCACTGCTGGTGGACCAGGAGTCCCTGAGGGCACATGTATCCAAGTTCGATCAACTTCGGTTGATCGTTTCTTCAACGCATTCGAAATTTTCTGTTATCAAAATTTCTTGATCACTGATGAGAATTTAATATTCGAAACACGTGTCTGGTTCATGAAAAGTGTTTTGAAAGGAATAGAGTTGGAACACTTCCGTATTATTATAATAAACACTTATTTCTTGTTGCAGTGTGAAACAGTTAAAATCGTTCCCCGTGACTTGATGTTTAGAAGTGTATTAGCTCTGTCGCCCGAAAGAAGCTTTGTTTGGGCCCTTTATAAATTTGACATCATATATTATTCTGCTATTTCGGAAACTTGTCATTTCATCCAAAAATATCATCGAAATTAAAAGAGGTTAACACCTTAGCACATCCCTCCCATGCAATTTTGAACATATATTTTATATGGATATGCTACTTAATCGATCCTATCGGAAATTTGAAGCCGCGCACTCTCTGTTGAGTAAATATACAAATTTAAATCTAAAAAAAATTACACAAGAGGGCGCTACAGAAATGAATTTAGGTGGCTCCTATTTAATCTAATGAATTCAATATACGAAACACGTGTCTGGTGCATGAAAATTAGTTTGAAATTTTCTTCAAGAAGGTAAAGAGTTTGAACACTTCCGTTTTATTGAAATTTCTAAAACATGGGTCCTGTAGCATCATATCCCACCCATCCTGTTACGTCTTTCGTTACATTTTTGGACATAAATATATGATAGCTTTAGCACACTTGGGCCATAATACATTGTCTAGATTGAGGATCACTCTCGTGGGCAAAGTACCTGAGACGTGCATGTCTGGTCCATGTCAAAATGCATCTGTTCTTAAATGATGCTATTGAATTTGAAGACGTTTAACATAGATACATCTTTAAAATTGTGTATCATCGAGTCCTCCTCTTGATATACGTGTACAATGTACATCTAGAATTCAGTGCATTTGTGTGGACAGATCTCCTAATTATCTACTTTATTAAAGGTTATACCATTTCAAGAGTTTACCGGGAAAATATCAAAGAGGATACTTCATTAGGGTACTTGGTGTTAAACAAGTCATTGATTTCCATCCCACGTAAGACATTCACGGTATAAAGACATCAAATAGATCATCTGAGCTTAATGACGGAGTGCCCCGTTCATAATTGTCTCCAGTATGAAGACCTTTCTGTAAGGGGATATCAACAGGAAGCTCATCGATCTTTCATTGTGTCATCCGTGATATCCATTCACCTTTACGTTCTTCACAATCATCAGAAAAGTCAATATTATCTATTATTGCAATTTTTTGAAGCAAAAAAAAAAAAAAAGAAAGAAATATATTAAAATAAATAAAATAAATAAACAAAAGTATTAGATTTTCTCAAAGTAGTTTTTTACGATTATGTCATAATAAGATTCTCTCTGCATTTAGCTTTCGTTTTTTTCAGGGAATATAGAAATTGTAAATATCAACTTCCTGTATATGGGAGATCGTGATGTCGGTACATGTATCTATTTACATTTCTGTATGTAACGATTGCTTTCTGTTCCTAAATGAAACGTATGGTGGCATACTTCTGTCCCCTACATGCGATATATTTTGGAACAGAATTATGTCGACATGCAAGATAATTATGATGACATGCAAGATAATTTTGTTGACATGCAAGATTATTAAAATGCATGTTGAAATAAATATTTTGTATGTCGACATAAGTCGCATGTTAATTAACATAAATACGTCACATGTTAACATAAATAAGTTGCATGTTGACACATTTAAGTTGCATGTTGACATAATTTGAAGAAAAATACCTCGCATGTAGGGGACAGAAGTATGCCACCATAGAAACGGACATGTATATTTCGATGTTTCATATATATATGGTAGTGTACGATCACTGATGAGGATTTAATGCTTATATTATAATGTACGATTTACTATATATGTAATATAGTGTGCGATCACGGATGAGAATTTACTGCTTATACTATAATGTATGATTTACTATATATGTATTATAGTGTGCGATCACGGATGAGGATTTACTATCCGAAGCACGTGTCAGGTGCATTAAAATTTGTTTGAAATTTTCGTCAAGAAGGTATAGAGTTGGAACACCTCCTTATTATAATAGTGTACGAACTGTTGATTACATCGTTTACTTTACATACTTTAATCTGCGTGACGTGATGTGACTGCGTGAGTATCGACAGAACGTACCTGTCATATAAACTCCTCGTCCAAATAACAAAAAAAAGCAAACAAAAGAAAAGGTCAAAATCATATCAGTGATGTCGATGAAGCCTTGCTTTGAATTTCTATCAAACAAAAGTAATCAAGTGAGATCGAGATAAGATTTCTGAGAAGAGAAAAAATGTGATTAAAATCCCATCAACATATCTCAGACGATTATAAATACATGTACTCTGTCTCAATGAATTCTATTAATTTTTTTCTCTGACGTCTATCCCCTTCAAATAATGATGTTTTCTGCTAAGATATTCTAAGAAAGGTATAATTATAACCTTTATTTTATGATCAAGAAATTCTATTTCTGTAGGCTATAAGTAGAAGCTTGCGTTCTATGTCACTTTGAGTTCACATTTAGAATTGGCAGTGAATTGTAATGTAATAAGCTAGCATGAGTTTTGAAATTATCTTCTCATGTAGAAGTTAAGTAAATGTCCATAATAAATAAATGTTACTGTCACATTTCAAGGATATTCCTAAAACTAAGGTCAGAATTTTTTTCATTCAGTTCATTCATTAATAGAAATATATTTTTTCTTGAGCAACAAAATCAGTGCAAAAAGTAAAATGATTTCAAGGTTCTTGTATGGTTAATTTGAATTGCGACATACAAGGAATACACTAGTTTCCATAATTAATAGCGAGCGGAGCTCGCCCTTATGGTAACGCGTATACACATTTCTTATTGAGAAAATATGCTAAATCGAAGAATGAGAATGTACTACTATGCTTTCAAAAATTTTCGTCCCCTCGCAGACAGAGTTGCTGCGGAGATGCTGGATATTGCCATTTAATTTTTTTTATGACTCAAAGTAGACGTATATGTTATACTCAATTTTTGTTTATAAGTTAAATTTATTGAAAACATTTTTCGTAAATCAGGTAACGATAAAGCATCAACAAGCCGGCGTTACCACGGGAAATCCGACATTTCCGGTTTTAAACGAGACGTTTCGCTCTGCTTTTCTCGTCTCGGGTGGTTTCGTACTGTCAGAAGTCGGAATATGTTTGTTTTTTCTTTTGTCCTTAAGTAATTTATTTTCAGCTAGCCTAAACATTATCAAGTTCTTACAAAATAAAAATGAATTATAAAGAACTATATTTTTAAAGAACCATATTTTAAGCCCCCCTTTAAAATGTTCATCTGCAGGTCTAGATCAATTTACAAATGCTTCCGTGTTTCCACTCGCCTTATACTACCTTTTTTGGCAATCATCATATAGAAAGTTTTGTAAGATAAGATAAACCATCATAGTCAAAATAAAAAAGAAAGATATTTTTTTATTTTATATAATCTTATCTATTTTCTCTCCGCTCGCACAAAAAAGGCTTTGCCTTGATTCATATTAAGATAACACTTAAAAATTAGCCTTTGCAATCAAATAAACTTTTGCCGATACAGTAGTGTTTGCTGAATTTTCATTTAATAATAAGGCCTCTGAGTAGACCTTACTCGAAATTTGAAGTTATTCAGTTTTTAAAAGAGCTATCAGAACCTTTGACAAAACTGCAATGGTCGACATCAAAAGCTTCCTTGATCCATTTTAGCTGGAAGTACCTCTGATGAGATTAAACGTCTTCAAATTCAATAGCACCATTTGCAGTATGAACCAGACATGCACGTTTCGGGATTCAGTATAGACAAAGCTACACGCCTGGTGCATGGTATTCAGAGTATCCTCCTTGGCATAAAAGTCAGAACAATTTACCCTTTCTTCAGTATGCCAATTAAAAGGGATCTAATTGTGTGAATGTAACCCGGATAACGACACAGGTTTCTAATCCTTGTAACAAACTGACCAACATCTAATCCGGGAACTCATGAAGCACTGGTCTTTTTGTTTGTAAGTGGTTCTTTGTGTTTCATCTTGTTTGTAGAGGGTTTTGCTTATTTTTCGTTGACATAAAACCATGTGGTGATGGTGGTGTCCTGAATTGAATGTGTTCTAGAAAGTAGGGGATCTCCAACAACACTCGGTTGCAGCACCCACAGCAAAACTTCAAAACACTCAATGCACTACTAGTTGCTGAGAGTATTTTAAAATTATATGTTTGTGGATTATCTGATGGCCTTACCATGGTGAAGACTGTCTGAGTAAATTAATGAATTTAGTTTGACAAAAATTAGATTTTCATCGAAACTCGGTTTGATAAATGGTATGAATGAAGTCTTTACGTATATATTATGTGACAGCCTTAGGGTTTCTTTCTTAAAGTGCAATTATGAAAGATCAGATTCAAACAAATCTCAATCGAAGTATATATACCTAACAACCATAAAGGAGTTAACAAGATAGCACCATTAGAATAGCAATTAAAGAAATATCTTCCTAATAATTGAAAAAAATAAATTTTCTCCCATAAGGATGTATATGCACGCGACGTAGCTATGAAAATATACATAGTGTTGTTTTTCCTTCCGTTGTCTTATTTCTTCTCAAACCTAAAGAGAGTATCGATTAAGTGATGTATGAGGCATTGAGGCGAAAAGACACATGAAGGGAAAATAAATTGTGCATGAACAATTTGTGGAAGTCAGTGTTCTGGTGACATAAGTTGTCATGTTAGATAAGTGCAGAGAGATATGAGTTGTATCCTCATGGATGCTCCTTGGGTTTTCAGAGCTTTTGTAGTTAATTCTTGGGATCTATGACAGATAATTTGCTGTTGCTGGAGAAATAATTTTCGACATGACAAAATTTACATATGAACTGATACCAGGGTTCCTCATCGTAATATTTGAATTTTTTTTCATTTTACGGCCTGCTCCTTTAAAGAATATTTGACAATAATCGATTAAATGGCATCAAACGTCAACTCATTTGCTGTTGTTTCATTTTATTAACAATTCTTTTTAATTCAGCTGCTGAGATAATTTTGCAGCGCTTGAATTATACATTCCCACTTTATCCGCGAAACACATGAAAGCTTGTCAAAGAAATAGCATTTTGTAATTGCACCACAAATTCATCTGAAAATTAGGCAAATGAATTATAAATGTGCAGTATCATCCATCATCGATAAATCATCCTTTAATGCAATTTATTTATTTATCTTTTGTATCTAAAATAATGCATGTACCTATCGATGAACGCATACACGAAATTGCTATTTCGAAAACCAGAAACCGATGGGCATAGGCAACAAAAGGAATAAACAAACAAAGCAATGCAGTTTACAGTGTGAACAGTAGTGAACTCTGAATCTGGTCATGAGAGGAGTAGGGATATCATGCAGTCTTCAAGTTTCGACCAATGTGCTGAAAATTTACCGTCACATGATGATTATTTGTAACACAGTGGATCATGTGATTATTCAATTTTTTTAAAGAATATTTGGTCAGGGTACATTATATTTTGGAAATATCCGTCATACTCTTTGTTCGAGCCATACATAACACTGACGTAGCAGTTATGAGTACTGTACCTTTTATTACAAATAGTATTGTTGCCTGTTTTATTTTATTTAAACTTTATTCTTGCAGGATGCTTCTGGTTAAAGAGTCATGACTGATCAGCTGTAATTTTATTTCAGACTACTACAGTACGTTATTAACAATGTTGACTAGGACTGCAACTGTTATACGGAAGAATCGGCGGAGGTCCAGTACCCGCTCCTCTAGGCGTGGTTCTGCCCCCACAGTGCTCCAACCAGCCAACCCCTCCCCTATACACAAACGATATAACTCCACTACAAGGACATATCTGACGCCCCAACCATCGCCTTCTAAGAGTGTCACATTTAGTTTTGATTCGGAGGGGAAAATCTCGCCTTCAGGAGAGCTGATTTCCACACGTCAGGTAATGTAACCCATTTACGCGCCAAATCCTCTTTAAGATCAACACGTGGATATTATGTGCCCTGTCATTCACTTACCACAGGAAGAACAATCCTTCCCCAGGGGAATTCCCCATTTAGATGTTGTGAAAAAGATATGAGGTACCTCCTTAATACTAAAGAAGTTATTGACAAATGATAGATATGAAAAAAAGAGAACATAATAATCAGCAGGCCTGGATTCCATGGGGAAAACAAACTTATTTGTCAATTAGGTTTTATAAATCATGCTAGGGAACGTTAAACTCCCAAGGACGAGGATCTTAACGGAAGTTGTAAGAATCTCTCATAATACGATTACACAGGATAAAATATAAAGCTAGGATACAAATATGGTTCATTAAAGCAGCAAGAAAATCCAACGCTCCAAAACTAATTACATAGAATGTGATTTAAGATAGAGATTTTTATCCGGCATACTAATATTGACCTGCTCTTAATACTGGAATCATGTAAAAAAAAGATGCTTCAGTCCTTAATACCACCATAAGCCAAATTTAGTGCACCACACATGCTCATTCTTGAGTATAACTAGCTAAAGGAAAGGAAGGGAAGGGATCTCCAGCAATACTCTGTTGCAGCACCCGCAGCAAAACCCCAAAACGCCCAATGCAAAGACAAAGCAGACACGCACAGAAAGAAACGCAAAAGGGACAAGGAACATCAACTCACACTAAGAAACATGAAACATGAAACACAAAAGACCACACATAAACCAACGACACCAATGGGCAACCGGTGCCGACTTAGGACGGCCAACTACCACTCAAGTACATTTTTGTAGCAGACGGAGTAGAGTTGTTATGAACATACAAACAGACAGTATGACACAGGGGTCCATTAGATTAAGTTGTCCTTCGTGAATCTGTTGGGCTGTGTTGTTGTGTTTGTCTACTTGACCTATTTTCTTTTGTCGCGAGTATATGATTTTAATGAATTTGTAAGCTTTTTGATCGCGACTTTTGGAATCTGATTTCGGGTTTTGTGTTGGACTTTCATTCACTGATTATAAAGGACCATGACGATAAACCTTCTTTAGTGAGACAGTCCCTTCCTATTAAAAAAAAGGACGATTTCAGAACGCATTCTACTATAAGATAAAAGGGTCAACTGTTGAACCAACAATCTCTTATCTTCCTTTTTTGGGTCATTTTCACAATTTTCATAAGGAGTCACTACACATATGGATAAACTTATCATACATAAATGTCAAAGGGTCAGTAATCAAATTCCATTAACTGAAAATAGTTACATCGGCTTTGGATAAGTGACGCTTGATTCCTGGTAACTAGGGATGATTCCTTTTTGTGCACATGATTGATTTGCCCAGACCTTGGTGATGGAGTCTTAATGCATTTGTAACCGGATGATAGACACAGCTGTATAAACTACAAAGTCAGCGCTCACCTTTAATAAATCCGGCACTTTGAATAAGACATGGCTCATCAGTCAATTTCTGCAGAATACCAGAGTTGTTAATGGAAAACAACATCTATATACTAGCTTATTTAGAAAAGCGACGTACCGCTGAATGCTCAGTATATTGCAAAGAAGCACACATATTTGGAACATAGCAGTGAAAAGGCATAGCTTGCACTCATTGCACACACACAAAAAAATGATTGGGAAGATTTGTTTATTTGCCTGTAAAAAAAGTAAATTAAAAAAAAAAGCTTGTGAAGCTCGTAAAAAAGTTCTCCGCGAGGGGTTTGACAGTAAGTGTTTTGAATAGTTTTCCCTGACATTGTCGCCATGGCACTTTCTATATATACATAACCTCAGACAGTGCATGTTTTTTTATATATATTGTTTTATTTTCGTGCATGAACATCGACGGCGGGTGCGGCTAGCCAACAGGGGATGCTTACTCCTCCCGGGCACCTGGTCCCACTTCTGTCTTGCCGGGGGGCCGTCGATGCTCGATTTGATGCTCTATTGTGAGTGCTGTTGAGATTGTCGTCAGGACCTTCTTTAACTCATTTATGCAGAAAGCAGAGATATAAGCATCTCAAATCTCTTAAGTTTTTCTGTTCCAAGATGACGATGTTCCAAGATTTCCTTAGCACGGTATTTACATCTCTCAGCTCATCAGGTACGCTAGAGTTTGCTCCCATGTTTCGGACTTCCATGACAAAATATACAAATTAAAAAAACTTATCAGTTAAGGATTAAAATATCATAAACTTGTGAAAAAATTTTGGAAATTTTACAATAACTATTCTGAACTTCTTTCAAAATTTGGGGCGACTCCAGCATCAGAGTAATGTATCTGGGAATTTCATTGCCTTCATGTTACGGTGACCGTATAAACATAATCAGAAGGATCAAAGGCAGATCAAACTTCAACCACAAATGTAAGAAAATAGTCGGTCGCCAGCTTTGCCGAGGATATGATCCGAAAGTCATTACAAAACACTGGGCATGGTACTGTACTGGATCAATCTACAGTTTTGTACCAGTGTCTCTCCCAACGTTGCACTATGGTCATCCGTGACGATCGGACTCCATGATGGGCCTTGTCGAAATCTCGTCAGAGAAGACTAGGTCTCAAATTCTTGTCCTATCTGAAAGTTGGTCAGACTTCTCGGGTGATTGATCTTCGCTTCAGCCAGCAGAGCACAGACTGTTATACACATGCCATAGAATTGTTTAGATCCATTTACATACAATCTGTGTAACAAGAGTCCGCTGCGTTTAACTACCTTGTTTGTGATGTCACCTTACAGTGAGAAGTTGTATGTTTATACAACAATTGTGTGCCAGAATTAGCCAGTGGAAGAACTTTCTTTATGCTTCTGAACAGTGAATTATTATAAACATTTTATCTTGTTGAATTTTTCATTGTGAAACGCTGTTTAATAACCGTACAAAGATATATCACTCTTGAATGTTTTTCATGCATGAGTGAATAGCCATTCGAACACGTAGATACTTCAAAATCGTTCTATATACTGACTTGAAATTCCTTGTTCCGTTCTGATGACTGAACCATCAACAATGGAGATAGAAACTGGAAATAAAGAATATGAGCAATTGGTTGCTGAATATAAAAACCATAAAGACATCGCTGAATGTTTCGCGCGTATGCATTTGGGTATTCAGAAAGAGCTTTCCATCATTAGAAGTAATGTTGCTGGACTGGATGGCAGGGTAACAGAACTTGAGAAATTTGCAGCACATGCAAATGAGGAAATAAACAAAGCTCCCGAAAAGGTACACGAGCTAGTGACAGAGGAAAAACAAGAGAGGCTCAAACTTGAATTATGGACCAGGAAATGGAACCTCGTCATTAAGGGGGTGAAGGGACCAAACCGAGAATCATCACGAGATTCCGCAAAGGCCGTCAAGGTATTTTTGAAGACCGTTTTATCTATTCCGGAGGAAATAGTAGATCCAATGCAGTTGCAGGCATGTCATCGTCTGCAGGGGGGTCAAGATGGAGTAAAGAACATTATAGTTCGATTCATGGATCTCGCAGATCGGGATGATGTGTTCCAATCGGCAATCAAACTGAAACCAGGAAGCGGTTATAGTGTGCTCCCCGATTTACCGCCTGAGATCGCGAAAATCCGTTCCGACCTTCTGAAAAAGCGCTGGGCTATGGCAACTGAGGAAAAGAAAAAGACAAAGTTAATCTACACCAAAGACTTCCCGTTTGTGCACCTCAAGACAAATTAAAAGATGAACACTGGATCAGAGTTTACTGTTCTAGAAATTGTAACAATAAAATATTACTTTTTTGTTACTTAGAATAAATTATTTTGAATAATCTCTCTCTCTCTCTCTCTCTCTCTCTCTCTCTCTCTCTCTCTCTCTCTCTCTTTGCATATATAGAGATTTCTGTCTGAAAATAAATGAAAAATTAATAAATATATCTATGCAAATAATAATAAATAAATAGTAAAAATAAAATAAAATAAATTTCAGTCGCCTTACAACTTACAGTTCTAAGATTTTTAGAGGCTTTCGCTTCGAGTTATGTGTATGATACATATTACATATCGATCATAAGAATAAAGAACTTTTTCTATAAAATGCGCTTAGTCGCTTAAAATTCTTGGTCGGATTGTAAAGCAGCGTAATTGAGGTCACCTTGACATTGTGGTCAGAGTCAATAGTCATTTGAAAAAAAAATGTTAAAGACACAAATTACATTAGTACAAGTAATATATAGATCAAATATATGCATGTACTACAAAAACCAAAAACCTGATTTGCAGTCCGGTCGCACTAGATGATCTAGATAATACTTTGTTTACGGATGTTTATATAAGAATACATGAATGATTACAGCATATTAATGCGCGTCCATAATTGTGTATGCCTAGCTTGTATGAGATATTGTACCTATTCTCTCTCTCTCTCTCTCTCTCTCTCTCTCTCTCTCTCTCTCTCTCTCTCTCTCGCTCCCTCACGGCTTTGCTCGGTAAATTGTTGCTCCACTATTTACTGTTTTTATTTTGTAAAATGCGAGATACGCACTAGAATAAAGGCTGTTTTTGATTTTCATTTTTTACTTAGGGAATTTTTGTCTCCTACGATAGGAAACTGCTAACTATGTTTATTTTGTTTAATCCGGAAGTGCTGGGTTGGGATTTGGATTTGGGCAACGAAATATTCGAAAATACTTCATGTCATACACCCATACATAATATATGTGAAAAACGAGTACCTTTTATTCACAACAAAGTCAAAATTTATATAGACAATGGGTGAACTTAAAATAGGAAGCCTAAATTGTCGGGGATTATCGTCCGAAAAAAATAAGAGAATTGATTTTTTCAATAGGTGTAGAAATAAATATGACATAACTTTTCTAATTGATACGCATTGTACACCTGAACTAGAGAAATACTGGCAGAGTGAGTGGGGATTCAAAGCCGTTTTCAATTCCTTAACGAGCAATAAAAGAGGAGTAGCAATTCTCTTCAGAAATTCTTTTGAGTTTGAAATATGTAATCAAGTTACAGATGATTCCGGAAATTTTGTTATTCTCGATATAAAATGCCATAATAAACGACTCACATTAGCTGCAATATATGGCCCTAACAATGATTGTCCTGATTTTTTCTCTAAAATTTTCAATTATATTGAAATTATAGGAAATGATGAAATCATTATTGGTGGGGACTTTAATGTTCCACTTCATTACTCTCTTGACACAAAAAATTATAAACATAAGAATAATCAAAAAGCTAATGAAAATATTTTGAATTTAATGGCCGAAAATGATATGATTGATGTATTTAGAGAGTTTAATCCGGATACTTCACGGTTCACCTGGCACGGCCCAAACGGGAAGCAGGCTCGTCTCGATTATTTCCTTGTCTCATCTAATCTACAACCGTACATTTTAAACGCTCATATTGACTATGCATATAAATCAGATCATTCTCCAGTCGAAATTAGTCTTAAATTTATCAATCAGACAAGAGGACGAGGTAATTGGAAATTTAACAATAGTCTATTATATGATATGAACTATGTACAGGAAATAAAACAATGTATAACGGAAACACTATCACAATATGATTCAAATTCGGAAAGTACAGAACCTTCTTATACCATCAATGACCAATTACTTTGGGAATGTCTAAAACTTGCTATAAGGGGTAAAACAATTGCGTATTCTTCACATAAAAAGAAAGAATTGGAAAAGGATGAAAAAGCTAAAGAAATAAGACTCTTAGAATTACATAAATTAAAAGACGAGAATAAAAACGCAGACACACATGAAATTGAAGTGATTGAAAGAGAATTGAAAGAGATACGCGAGAAAAAGATACAAGGTATAATAGTAAGAACCAAAGCCAGGTGGAACGTGGAGGGTGAACGTTCAACTAAATATTTTTGCAACCTCGAAAAAAGACACTATATCGAAAAAATAATAAATAAGATCGTCGATGATAATGGTAAAGAATTAAGTGATCTGAAAGAAATTATGGAAGCACAAAAAAGGTTCTATGAGTCGTTGTATAAAAGTAGAAAATGCAACATAAATGTTACGCAAATATCTGAATTTTTTAATAATGATAATAGTTTTATAGAAAAATTAACCGATGAAGAACAATGTGATCTTGAAGGAAAAATAGAGTATTCGGAATGTATAAACGCACTGCGTTCAATGCAAAATGGAAAATCTCCCGGCTTAGACGGATTTACAACTGAATTTTACAAATTTTTTTGGTCAGATTTACATCCTTATATTCTAAATTCTATAAATTTTGCATACGATGTTGGTTCTTTTTCAATTTCTCAGCGTAGGGGTCTGATAACATGTTTGCCTAAAGAAGGAAAATCTAAATTATCTTTAAAAAATTGGAGGCCTATATCCCTCCTGAACATAGATTACAAAATAGCCTCATCCTGTATCGCAAATCGAATGAAGAAAATTTTAAATAAATTAATCAGTGAATCTCAAACTGGTTTCATGAAAGGTAGAAGTATAAGTGACAGTTCTAGATTCATATATGATATTATTACTAAAACAGAAACTGACAATATACCGGGAATACTATTACTTTTAGATTTCGAGAAGGCCTTCGACTCTTTGGAATGGAATTTTATCAATAAAACATTAGACTTCTTTGGTTTTGGCCCTTCTTTTATTAAATGGTTTAACACTCTTTATACAGATATAAGTAGCTCAATACTGAATAATGGACACTTTACCACTTTTTTCAACATATCAAGGGGCGTTAGGCAAGGAGATCCACTTTCTCCATATATATTTATTTTGACTGTTGAACTCTTAAGTGCAGCTTTGAAATTTAATCCAAATATAAAGGGTGTTAATATAAATGATTCAGAATTTTTGATTACACAATACGCCGACGATTCAACACTCACTCTGGCAGATGATGAATTAAGTCTTAACTCAGCACTGAACTGTATAGATTCTTTTTCTCAATGCTCTGGTTTGAAAGCTAATTTCAACAAAACCCAAGCCTTATGGATTGGGGCTAAGAGGGGCTGTGGGGTAGAACTGAACTCAAATATTAAAATCATATGGAACCATACAGGGAAATTCAAATTATTAGGTATAGATTACAATTTTCAAGATGAAGACATTACATACTTAAATTATGAAAACAAATTTCAAAAGTTTAAAAACTTATTGAACGATTGGTCATTTAGACATCTTTCATTGATAGGAAAGGTCACAGTTATAAAATCTCTTGCTCTCCCTATCCTTGTCCAGTCATTGACTGTACTTCCTAACCCCAAAGAAAAAGAACTAAACAAATTGCAAATTTTCATCTTCAATTTCATCTGGAATAGTAAGAATGATAGAATAAAACGAAATGTCATGATTAATGAAAAGGAAAATGGCGGTTTTAATGTACCTCATATCATATCTTTTTCGAAGTCCTTGAAACTAACATGGGTAAAAAAAGTCCTAGATCCTATGAATCACTCTCCATGGAAAATTTTACTTTCTGAGAAATTGAATAAGTTTGGAAATTCAAAAATTTGGTCCATGACAAAAGAGGGCATGTCAATCATAAAAGAGGAATTTCATAACCCATTTTGGGAAAATGTTTTTACTTTTTGGGGAGAGATGTCCAGTTATCCTACCACAGCCCCTCAAAGTGTTCATAGTCAGCCTCTTTGGTATAACAAAAATATAAAAATTAACAATAAAATGGTTTTTCGAAAGAAGTATATAGAAAAGGACATATTCTTTTTAAATGATTTACTGAAAGAAAATGGATCCTTTCTAACATTTGAGGAATTTAAACAAAAATTTAATATCGAATCAAATTTTCTACTTTACAATAGTCTAATATCTGCAATACCAAAAGAGTGGAAAATCATAATAAAAAATAAAGCAAAGTCTTCCAGCGTAGAAAATGAATACATAAATTTAGTTAAAAAAAGTAACAAACCAACAAAACTTTTTTATCCATACTTCTTAAAAAAGTTATCTGAATCCCCGAAAAAGGCAAAACTTAACTGGGAAAAGGATTTAAACAGAGAAATAAATGACAAGGAATGGAAAGAAATATTCTTAAAACCTTACAACACTACTACTAATACAAAACTTATATCTTTTCATTTGCAAATTATCCATAGAATTCTGATAACTAATTCAAAACTGTTCAAATTTAATATATCTGAAGTTGAACTATGCTTTTTCTGTTTTGAAACAAAAGAAACCTTGGTTCATTTATTTTGGTTATGTCCTACAGTAAGAAATATATGGATTGCACTCCAAGAAAATTTATGCCAAAAGTGCAATATTGAAATATGTTTTGACATTAACAATATATTTTTTGGTTTATTTAACTCGAACATAAGAATGTGTAGAATTTTAAATCTGATATTGCTTTTAGTAAAAAGATATATCTACATATCAAAATGTCAAAAAAGAAATATATGTTACCCGGCAGCACTAGAGTACATCAAATCATTTAAACAAATAGATATATATTCAGCTTCCATGTTATCAGAAAAGAACAAAATGTGTATTCTTGAGAGCTGGCAATTAGTTAAAGATCTATAGTTATCTGTTATTTTTCTTTCTCTCATCTTAATCTTCATGCATATTCTTTAGTAAAACACCTTTTCTCATCAATCCGTCTAAAAAGTATTGGTATGATTATTCTATCATTTGTTTTCATGTACTTGTGTTTTTTTTTCACTAAAACATGTATGAATGTATGACATATGAAAAATACAAATAAAAAAAAAAAAAAAAAAAAAAAAAACAATTGTGTGCGTATAGAAACCACACCATTTGCTAATAGCAGATGTCTAAAGTCGGCACCGAGTGCACATTGGTCTCCTTTCTTTTATGTGTTGTCATTGATGTTTCTGTACGTCTGTTATGATTGTTTTGTATGATGTTCTAATGAATATTGTTGTGCCACAGGAACTCGATGCCAACAACCCTCAATGACATCCGCCCCTTCCCATCTCTCTCTAGACAATGTTCAAGGAAAATCACGATTCATTACGGAAAAATAGTGGCCAACTTGATCGATATGATTACACAATATAAATAAACTTTTGTTGATGCTGCAACGGGGTCTTGTTGGAGATCTCCTCCCTTCTTTGCAAAAGAAATCGTATTTGCTATATCCTTTCTTATCTTTAAACTTTCCAAAAATGTATAAAACTTCGAAATATTCCATCGCAAACCATCGCAAACGATTAACGTGATCGATTGACAGAATGGACTCAGACCGGAAATACGTAATGTAACTAAGAAAGCTATTCTCTTATTGGTCAAGTATATTTAGGAGGCGGTAAATTTAGAATAGAAAATGTCAATACACGAGACATGTCAATTAACGGCATATTTTTTGGTGAGAAATGTATTTGTAAATCGATTTTTTTTTCACAATTCCTAAACAAAGAATATGGACCTTATTATAGAGAAAAGAATGTATAACAAAAAGATAATCGATCCAAGATAGGGAAATCCCCTCTCTGTATCTATTTCTAAACTTCCGGTCTACTTTGACGTTGCAAAGAAGAAAATGACCTGTTTTACAGAGTTTTAGGGTGCATTGCGGGTAGTTTTAACATATTAATAAGAGACACTACAAGCACATTTATTTGCAAAATAGATTTATTACGAGAAATTCGATGTTCAAACGAGGCTGTTATATTTCATTCAAATTGAATGTCCTTTATATATAAGGAAAGTAGGGACGGATATTCTTGAGTATCGTTGGCATCGAGCTCCTGTGTGTTGTGCCTTTTTGCGATTTGCAGTTTTGTTAGATGTCAGTTATGTGACATTTTCTTGTGGGTTTGTTTCGCTGGGTGAGTGCAGGGTTGACATGCTGGGGATCATTCCCTTTCCTCTGTAAATGACGTATGTTCATGATTGTTTTCCTAATCTGCGATTAAATTGTTTTTCAGAAATAGTTATAAAAGTATTTTGTAATTGCATCATTTTATGTTCTTATAAATGCAGTTGTACATAAGTGCAGTGAATAATGATAGGGCCCTTGTTTGTAAGAAAATGAAAATTGAATTTCAGTCAATCGTTTCTCAAACGCATTCGAAAATTTCTATTATCAAAATTTCTTGAAAAAACTGGGTCCTGTAGTATCATATCCCACCCATCCTGCTACGTCTGTCGGTACATTTTTGGACATTGGGACTTTCATACTATTTGGCCATACTACATTGTTAAGACTGAGAATCACTGACGAGGGTTATATACTCGAAACATACATGTCTGGTCCATACATTTATCTGTTCTTACATGATGCTACCGAATTTGAAGACGTTTAACATTGTACCGCTTGGTGAGTGTCACTGCTGGTGGACCAGGAGTTCCCGAGGGCACATCGGTTGATCGTTTCTTC
This sequence comes from Pinctada imbricata, assembly GCA_033119305.1. Classification (NCBI taxonomy): domain Eukaryota; kingdom Metazoa; phylum Mollusca; class Bivalvia; order Pterioida; family Pteriidae; genus Pinctada; species Pinctada imbricata. The sequence goes on along the minus strand of VSWD01000006.1, from coordinate 59,154,727 downwards.
GACGCATTCAAACATTTCTGTTATCAAAATTTCTTGAAATTTCAGAAAACGTGCAATCTGATTAAAACCAGGTGCCTGTTTTACAAAAAGTACTTAAGAAAAATATAAGGAATGATCGTAACTCTTTATCGCCTAGTACTTCTTATAAACTAAAAATCTTGATGTTTTGTATCTGTATCTTTTATGGAAACAAAATTGGCTACTATATCCATGTTTATGTTCATTATGTTATTTGGACTATAATGGATAAATTAGGAAAACATACTTAAAATAAAAATAAAATTAAAGACCCACCTTATGTACCCGACATGTGCACGTCTGGTCCAGCTGTAAATTAATCTGTTCTTAAATGAATCTGTTGAATTTGAACAATCATAAAAGCAAAAGCTGATGAAACTGGTGATGTTTTCAAAACTTTAAAAGACAATTATGATTGATATTTTCAATGAATGACCAATGAATGACCTGTGTTGCCTGTTTCTACTTACAGTCAAGCCTCACCCCCAGTCAAGCTGAAAGCTACAAGACGCCATATTACGGAAGTGTTGTATTATGGAAGGATCCGGAAGTGGACAATTCATTCTCGTTCTTCTCGAGTTTATGCGAGGCTTGTGACGAAGCAGCGAGTCCTTGTGATTTTGTCCATCGTGCCTTTGTAATATTTGCAGGAACCTGTATGTTGATCTCTGTAAAACTTATGTTTAATGTCAAATTTTTAAGATGGAGTATTTCAATAATATTTTCAGAATTCTGACTTTAGATTTTGTATTTCAAAATTTTCGAAATCATTTGTGTATTTGTAGAGATTAAAATTCAAGGTTAAAAAATATCATAAAAGATGATACAAAACGTTGCTTTGCGTTTCTATATATCTGTACAGACTAGCAATTGTTCTCTTTGAATTTTGCGTAAAATATACTCAAACAATTTTCTTTATCAAATTATCGATTTAGAGATAATTGTTTGCATTTTTTATCTGTGTGTTTCCAGGGCCAGTTTCTGTAATGTTGGGCTGTCTGCTTGCTCTCCCACTGTCAATGATGATCATAGGTTTGTTACATAATTATTTCATGCTCTATCGCACGTTTCCCTACATCAAACATAGCCATAAAAATTAATTATCTGACAACATTATATTAATGGGAACAAAAACTCCATGCATCCATTACTTTTCGGTTTTAATACTATGCAGAAACAACCTGCAATGCCTGATGCATCAATCAATTCATCATTTATTTCCTTATACCGTAGAGAATCAACCAATAGATGTCATGTTATCATTCCGTACATGTAACATTTCAGGTGTTAAGTACCTTGACGAGTGCCCACGTCAACCAAAGATACCCATCTACTTACTGGTGGGTGGCTGCTTCGGTACCATCAAACTCATGTTAACACTCTGTCGTCAGATTAAACTTCTGAAAGATGACGATGAAGAGGATTCACACGATGACAGTGAACTGATGACGATGAGTAGAATGGCTAACATTGGCCTTAACATATTTCTGACGATTTGGTTTGTGCTTGGTAATTACTGGTTCTATGATACTTGGAAGCCTAAGTTCAAAGCTCCCCTACACGAACCAAAGAACTGGTGCGATAGATCAGTGTTCACCTACACACTGTGGCAACTGATAGTGTGTTACATACTGATAGCTTTAATGGTTGTGACGGCATTCCTATTCTGTTTTTGCTTTACTTGCATCCGATGTACAAAAGATATAGAGAAAGGGTAAAGTAAATTATCTTACAGTTGTTAACAAATTTGTGATATAAACAATGTATAAAAATTGCTTTTGTCGAAGACGAATTGTATATAATAGCATTCATTTATCTGTTTTAACGAATGTGTAAACACTTAATTTTCTTACATAAATATTGAGGCATTGCCATGTTTTGAAGACACTCAGATTCTGTTGTGATAACATTGTGACACTACACTGGTCACTGCGGCATTTTACATCGTCTCTTTTGTTGTTTGGTATGTTTTGCTTTGTCACATTATTGTGCTTTTAATGTAGGGAAAAAACAACAAAGCTTTAATGTATATCTTGCTATAGAGAAAGTTATGGAAAATCTGAATTTATGCTTTCTATCACACACAATTTTTAAAGCTCTTTCTGTGATTTCAGTTTAAAATTTCTTGAAATGGAAATAGCTTTCCTTATAATTGTTCATCAATTTGTTCATCATTTTATTAAATTTATATAAATGATAAACGTAACCCTAACCGTATTTAGTTTACTGTTTTGCTGATAATACGACAGCATTTGTTATGTCAAAAGCAAAATTGTAGGTTAAAATTGACTTACATATTTCGAAATCATTGAATATATTGTAAAAACGAAACATATTGTTTTCCTTTTTATTTGGATAATGTTTTCATTTGAGATGTTGAAGCTGCCTACTCTTTCATTGCTTTGTCTAGATCCTCTAACAGAAAAAGAGAGATTTTGAGAAATCAGGGTCATCTTCAACATGTTTAACAGGATTGAATTCCTTCATTTGACTTAACATCATAAATGGGGGAAAGTAAATTAAAAGCGCGCATTACTCTAAAGGATCAAGTTTCATAAATCAATGTATAATTTTTGCATTCAATGTAAATACGACATCACATTCCTGTAATTAAATAATTCTCTGTAAAATTATTTTAAGTCGGCATTTTGAATGCTTTTCATATTATAAGACAAATAAGACAGTCTTCGTTGGTCTCCTTTAGTCAAAGAATAAAGTGCATTTCAAAGGAAAGAAAGATTTAATATAAAATTCACTATTTCAATTAATGATGTCTGCATATAATAATTGTGTTAAAGCTCCATCTTTCATGAATTTGAGAAAAAAAAAGTCGACCAAAGTTCAATAAGGTTACAAAAAATGTACCATGGTTAAAAAGGTTGCACAAAGAAGTCATAAAGGTATCCGTTGTACAATAGAGTCATTTTACATAGCGTTTTAATAATCTCCATTGTAAAGTATGGTAAAAATTATGCCTGGTAAGGTACTATAAACTATATATTTTCTGAAAGGTAATGATGCCCTGAGTACAGATATATGACTCCCAGGTCTTAAAAATCAAAGAGAAAAAACTCTTGTACAACTTTGTTATTTTGCATATGTTATATAGAAAAAATAGACAATTTAAATACTTCATCGGTTATTTCCCATTGTTTTTCTGGCTCCAAAATTATTATTTCTGAGCAGTGGGCATTATAACCTTTCAGAAAATATATAGTTTATAGTACCTTACCAGGCATGTTTCGTGTCACGAAATAAACAAATTGAAGAAGAAGATCCAATTATCAAAAAGATATCTGAACTAATGAAATCCTTCCTCGGCACAGATATACCTCAATTATTTAGCGATCATGTAACAGAGTACAAAAACGGCTTTAAGATTGGTATTTTATTAGTCGCCATGGCAATGTGTATTTAGATACTTGTAAATGTAAGCATTATATTGGGGAACTAATCAAATCTTTATTATGTAAAAAGAAGACTTGAGTTTTAGATTCCTTTCTTTCAGTACAACACAAAATGACTCCTGATTTTGCAGAGTTCGGCCATTGACATAACACGGTTTTCTACATAACGCAATTATTACAGCAGTTATGAGGGCAATCTATCCTTATTTTGATGTTAGATTGATTTTCGAACGTTGATCTGAAAAAGGGCAAGATATAATGGACAGAATGAAAATGAATAGAATGGAAATGAAAAGAATGAAAATGAATAGAATGGAACTTAATAGAATAGAAATGAATACTAGAATGAAAATGAATAGAATGGAAATGAATAGAATGAAAATGAAAAGAATGGAAATGAATAGAATAAAAAGGAATAGAATGAAAATGATTAGAATGGAAATGAATAGAATGAAAATGAAAAGAATGGAAATGAATATAATGGAAATGAATACAAAAAAAATGAATAGACTGAAAATTAATAGAATGAAAATGAATAGAATAGAAATGAATAGAATGAAAATGAATAGAAAGGAAATGAATAGAATGGAAATGAATGGAAATGAATAGAATGGAAATGAATAGGATGGAAATGAATAAAATGAAAATGAATAGAATGAAAATAAATAGAATGAAAATGAATAGAATGAAAATTAATAGAATGAAAATGAATAGAAAGGAAATGAATAGAATGGATATGAATAAAATGGAAATGAATAGGATGGAAATTGGAAATGAATAGAATGAAAATGAATAGAATGAAAATAAATAGAATGAAAATGAATAGAATGAAAATAAATAGAATGAAAATGAATAGAATGAAAATGAATAGAATGAAAATGTATAGAAAGGAAATGAATAGAATGGAAATGAATAGAATGGAAATGAATAGAATGAAAATGAATAGAATGAAAATAAATAGAATGAAAATGAATAGAATGGAAATGAATAGAATGGAAATGAATAGAATGAAAATGAATAGAATGAAAATAAATAGAATGAAAATAAATAGAATGAAAATTTGAGAAAAAAAAGTTCACCTAAGCTCAATATGGTTACAAAAAATGTATCATCGTTAAAGAAGTGCACAAAGAAGTCGTTAACTGAATACAGATTGAAGTTTCGTGTCACGAAATAAACAAATTGAAGAAGAAGATCCAATTATCAAAAAGCTATGGGAAGTAATGAACTCCATCCTGGGCACAGATATACCTCAATTATTTAGCGATCATGTAGCAGAGTACAAAAACGACTTTAAGATTGGTATTTTATTAGTCGCCATGGCAATGTGTATTTAGATACTTGTAAATGTAAGCACAATATTGGGGAACTAATCAAATCTTTATAGATTTAAAAAGAGGACTTGAGTTTTAGATTCCTTTCTTTCAGTACAACACCGAATGACTCCTGATTTTGCAGAGTTCGGCAATTGACACACGATTTTCTACATAACGCCATTTTTACAGCAGTAATGAGGGCAAGCTATCCTTATTTTGATGTTAGATTGATTTTCGAACGTTGATCTGAAAAAGGGCATGATATAATGGACAGAATGAAAATAAATAGAATGAAAATTAATAGAATGGAAATGGACAAATAGAACAAAACACCATAGTGTACATAGATATTCATGGTTTTTATGTTCTAATTCGCTCCCTCAGACGAATCTAAAATATTTATTAAATAAACAACAACTCTCATCTGAAAATTGGGCACTTGCCAGGCAGCGTTTAATAACTTTTTTGTACATATGACAGACACGATCAAAGTTGAAACGAGAAGAATTATGTTAGAAGTTCATGTTCATGTTCATGTTCATGAAGTTTTTTTTTCCAAAAACACGAAAAAAGAAAATTGTCGCCGTATACACTATGAGTGACAAAGGCTCGAATGGCTTTATCCATTCTACTAGCATATTTATTAGATAGTACTTCATGCATTGTAAATGCTATCTGAACACTTTCCCTGTCAGCCAATGATATTGGCTCATATATTAGCTCATTATAATGTCATCCCACATCTCATTTGCATAACAAATCGAACACTTTTAGATATGTATTCCTTTGATCATTACTTTATGTTCCAATTCGCTCCCTCAAACGAACATGAAATATTTATCAAACATCTGAAAATTGGTCACTTGCCAGGCAGTTTCGAAAATCAAAGTACGGAAACAGATTATAAATTCATAATTTATTCAATTAAGGTGGCTCCACACACCTACCCCCCCCCAAAAAAAGATCCTCTCGTTTAATTTTTCTGAAACTCTCAGAATTTCATAATTTGTATACAAGATTAAATTTTGCAAAGTATGAACAAAATCGAATCTACGTAACTGTTTTTATGACGCTTTGAATTTTGGTGGTTTTGGGGTTTCTCTTCTATTTTTGCCAACGTTGCCAATTTGAAGAAAGTATGCTGATTTTTAATATATTTTGCTGAATTTTTTAATGTTTCTATGATTTAATTTCATATTCAAACTATTTTTTCATCTTTAAACAAAGAAATTGAAATAAACTAAGAAAATGGAGGAATTATTACAAATTTAAGATCATCTTGGAGGTTAAAAACTCGTTTTTCGATCGTCATTTTTTGACGTTATATGCCTATTGCTTGAAATTCTATCGTTTAATTTTCTTGAAACAAATATCAAATGGCAAACTATTGTATATGAGGTATTTCTATGCAATATGAACAAAATCGAACCTAGCGAACGAATGTTATGATTATTTTTGTAGCCCCACCCCCTTAATTTCTTCGTTGCAATTCATATTCATTCGACGTTATAGTGACGTCAGAGGTAAGAGTTAACCAGCGTATGGATACAGGAATTTGTAGGAATTCTGGCTGGACGTGAACGGCCTTAACGGAAACCTTACAAAGATTTCATTGTGTGTGTCCATACACGCGAGATTCTTGATATGTCCAAACAACAGAAGGCCACCCCCTTAAAGAGGGATTAAAAGCGCGAATCTAGAGGGAGAAAGACTCATAATTTAAAAATACTAAAGCACTCTCATCTGAATTTTTTTTTTTTATTTGGTGAGGCAGGGACAGAGTTCTCAATAATCTTTAAAGAAGGGAGCGATTCTGAGAGAGATTTTGCGATTAATCAAGGTCTCTTTACTAAGAAAGTATGCGTCAGTTTTTCTCAAAGTAGGTTGTGACAAATAATCGGGTACCGGCTTATATAAATGGGAGGGGGAGCTCGGCGCTGTTTCGTATACGTTTCATGACAGGGAAGAAATAGTTTTCTCTGACTTTTATGAATAAGAAATTTTAAAAGATCAGAAGCGTATCCAGAAACTCAACTATAGCTCATATTACAATATCTAGAAATACCATTTACATTAAAAAAAATCAAAACAAACTTCGAGGACGATCTAATTATTACTGCATTCGCATGAAGGGTATTTTGAAAAAAAGGGAAATAAGTCGCAAAGTGCAATGATTGTGAGCGTCAAAAATATTTCCTGAGAGGGGCTGAGTTCTCTATCACATAAACAATTAAGAGGCTTGGATTTGTTTTCTTTTATTTGCTCAAATTCAAAATAGGACGCCCTTATTCTTTTTCCGATGTTTTTTTTTCAAACAAATTCGGCCCCCTTCCCCTTCCCTGGAATATATATTTTCCCCTTCTGTCATAGAAATTCCCCCCATATAAAAGTGTTTTTCTATGGCTAAAATGTTTTAAAATAGTGTGTAAAATTTAACAAAATCAGAGATATACGGCAGTATGAATCTGAGAGAAGGGAAAAAGTAAACGAAAACTTATATTTATGGACGTCCTTCACTTTGCTCGTTCTCGATAATGCGTGTAGTTATCTGCATAATGGATACATCTTTGAACAAAGCAGGATTGATACTAAAATTCGTTCGCTTTAAGTTTTCAAATAAAGAAACTTAGTTCGATAACATTTCGCTGCGAAGTAGGAAAGTTGACAATATTGCATAAAATTCTTCTTATCATAGATTATCAGAGATACAATACTTTAAAAATCTGATCCATTATATCGCTATTTTAAAATCTCCAAGAAATAGCCTGTTAGATAGTTAAACTAATATTTTCTTATTCGATTTTATTTCAAAGCAACAAGTTGTTGAATTTCCGATGATGACGTTATAAAAAGGAAACTTTTACAGCGATAGCCAGGGGTCTCATTTCTGTATATTTTAGTACCTATAGATCAAACGATAAATCTAGCTAAAATTAATTACAATCAGATTGTAGACGAAAATTTTCTGGTTTCATCGATACCAAACTTGCTGCAATCCGTTCTGAGATAAGCGGGATAGAAGAGTTTGAACGCCGAAAATTCCGAGGGCTGTGGACACTATACTCATCGGCGAGTTCACAATATTTATTTGGGGCGCTATCACGACGTCATAATCATAATGACGTCAATATCCTCGGTAAGAGAGCCTCCGAAAAGACTATATATTCGGATACTCTGTGGAGCCACCTTAAGGTAGAACACCCCTATGGAAGCACAAATTTCTTGAAAAAAAATTTAATTGGGTACTTGTAAAGTGAATGGAAAATCATCTCTTATTTATTTCCCGAATTTTCTTACAAGTATTGACCTTACAAATGACAAAAAATGAGGAGAATTATGTTTCGAATGAAAAAAAATTTGAAGAAGAGATCACATCATAAACTATTAACCCCCTCTCCTTGAGGCGTTCGGTCATACAATCTTACCACAGATTCTGCTCAAGAAGGGAATGATCTAAAATAAGATACAAATGTACTATATTGCAGGGGAAACAACAAAACACACCATCAAGGTTGCAACAAACCACGGCTACCATTAAAACAAGTACACAAAACAACATCCAAAGAAATCGAAATAAAAGAGAATACCAACAAAAAAAGGGACCATCCAACCTAGGAACCAAACAAATACAAGATGAACCACAAATAACACATATTAATAAAATCAAGCAGATCATTGTGCACATGGAGCCCATTTTTGACAATCATATACAACATACATTTGTAAATAGCAAATAGTGTAGTTATCAGAATGTTTTGCGCAATATCCTGTACCACTTTTAAGACAAAAACTTTACACGTTTCAATTAAAATATACAGCTGTCAGGTGAGGTACAAACAGCATCATAGGACACAGTGGCCAATTACATCAACACTCAGATCGTAAATGGATATGAGTTGTGTATTATGCCGACTGGTGCGAGATTATATTTAGACACCTGAGAAAACAGTCAACGCTCAGATTGGACAAAAGATAAGTGTCTAGATTTGGACAGTAGGATGCTTTGTCCTATCTGAAAATTGGTTGAACTTCTCAATTAATTGATCATGAGCTCGCTTTAGCCAGCAGATCGAGTTTTCACATGGCCACTGCTTTTTAATTCAATTTACTAGTATAGGGTACATGTTTTCTTGTGTCACATAGGGTCCTTATAATCAACCGTCGTGCATCAGTGAGAATGCTTTTCGTTTATACGATTTATGTAGCTATATGTCATAGAAGACCTCTGTGTATCCGGATAAGTAGGAGAACGTATCCGAATAACCCTACCATTCGTTGTTAATTTCATGGCGGACGGCCTTCCTTGTCGTCACCGAGTAATGTTACAATCCTTTGGGCGTCTTCCATTGTGGCCAGAGCAGGCTGATCTTGCTTGAAATAATTTCAATATCCTTTTTATATTTGGTTTGGTTTCTAAGATGCAGATTTATGTAATCCACCTACTTGTCATTTCAGTAATATCTCGGGTAGTCCTACTTTAACCTGTATGATTACTCATGATATGTTTTCATTGGCCTTTCATGATCTCCACTTTATGAGGACAATTTCTGCTATCTTATAACGGAAAGTTCGCAGTAACATCTGCATAATACACCCTCGGAACTATAAGGAACATCAAAAAATGGGGGCGTTTATTTCTGTTTTCAAATAATCCAAAATAACATAACCATTTTAAGGGATTTCTGTAAAAAAAGTATTTAATCTACTTAAAACCTGGATACATAAAGAATGCAAATCAGATAAATTGTGTTCTAAATCTTGACCAAATAAGCTAAAAAGCCCATTAATCATTGCAAAACTCTTTTTTAAAGGATGCTTAATGGAAGTTGTAAATCAGTACAACATAAACGTATCTAGAAATGGACCAAGGATATGGTACACTGGATTTTGTACTTTTGTGATCGACTCTACTTCACAACATTCCATAAAAGACATTTTTCAAGTTGACGCACTTCGGACTTTGTACTTGATGCATGGGTCATATCGAGGAGATAAAGAGCGATTAGAAAAGTAAAATCTGTACACACAATGAACAAAATGACACCAGAGAGTTTTAATTATATGTATATCGTATGTATAATTTACTCATGAAAACAAAACAATCTTCACACAAAGTATTCTAATTCACCGGGATAAAAGCAACAAATTACTATTGAAGTCCGAATATGAATAAAATGTATACATGTAAAAAGAGCATACAATTGAAAAAGGAAAACGGAAAGATAAGAGAAACATAATACAGCATGTTAAATGACCTTCAGAGTTTTGTCTTGTAACATAAATTACGGTAAGATTTTTATATCAATAGAGATAATAAGGAAAACCATGTTCGATTTACTTGGACTTCATCAAGTGAGATCTGTAGCGAGAAAACTCGGAGACAAATCTTTTTAAATATCTAAAAATATTTTGCGGGAAGAAGAAAATGCGTCGCAATTAACACACAAAAGATGTATTTGCTGAACATATACAACGAGAAAAAATCAGTTCCACTTATCATAACACATAATATCATCAAAGACGATTATATGAAAATATAAGACAGTCTATTGATATCGTGCTAAAATATAAACTAGGAACACCAGATTTGATAAGAAAGCTTTTTGACGAATGCAAATATGACATGATGATCAGTCATGGTTACGATAAAAAATGATACTAATATTCTTATATATATAGGATCTCAAATGAATTTTCATTCCATACGATGTATTATGAAACGAGTTGTGAGTTTTATATCCCCGAGCCTTGGCGAGGGATATAAAACGCACAACGAGTTTCATAATTACATCGTATGAAATGAAAATTCATTTGAGATTCTTTTTATCACATGATATTGCCTAAAAATGTGTATTTCTAACATGAAATCAACGTTTCCGAGAACTACTGAGGCGAATCACGCCGTGATCTAGAAGTCGTCTGCTACGCCATGAGAAGTAGTGTCCCCATCGTATAGATATTCTGTGCGTAAGAGAAAAGTATTTCAATTTTAAATAGTATTCTAATGCAAAAATTAATTCAACAACAACAATTTTAATCATTGATATTGACTCCGGGTCTGAATTTAACAGTTGACCGATATTTGAAAGGTCACATGTGGTTAGGTTCCAAACTTGACCAATCGCATTCAAGCAGAGTGATATGTAACGTGTTATCATATCATATATTTATGAAATGGCTTTATGAAACTGCATAACGGGTGAATCATGTGATAAAACACTCTCTGGCCATATTGCATTGTTTAGATTGAGGATCACTGTTGAGGCTTAAGTACCCGAAACGTACATGTCTGGTCCATGCCGCAAATTTATTTGTTCTTAAATGATGCTATTGAGTTTGAAGACGTTTAACATTTTTACCACTTAGTGAGTGTCACTGCTGGTGGACCCGAAGTCCCAGAGGGCACATATAGCCAAGTTCGATCAACTTCTGTCGATCGTTTCTTCGACGCGTTCGAAAATTTCTGTTATCAAAATTTCTTGAAATTTCAAAACCTTGTGTGAATAAAGATGTAATGACATGATATCTAACCATAATCTGTTCCAGAAATATAACTTGCTAAGGATTCACAATATCATAAGGTACACTGAAGAATTATTTTGCAATCAACTGATCGTATTATCTTTCGTGATTTACTATTTACGTCTACATCTATTTTTGATTATCAATACATTAGTCTTTCATAAAGCGGTGCTATAGGCTATCAGTTTTGTACATAAAAGGCATTCAAGTCTATTCCATTGTATTTCATCTACGTTCGTATTATTACATTTATTTACTGATCCAAAATAGCAAGTATTTACCTAAAATAGCGTTAAGAAGAGAATGATAACTAGAACGTTTAAGGTACACAATAAGGAACATACTAGCTTCAATATTTCGCCCGTCTCACACGTTGATTCTCTTCGGTAATTTTTGTGTGCGAGACACAAGAGTAACCGAATAGGAACGACGTGTGGGACGGGCGATATATTGAAACTAGGAAAAAAATATGAAAGAAAGGAGGGGATCTCCAACAACACTAGGTTGCAGCACCCACAGCAAAATCCCCAAACACCCATGCAAAAAACACAGAACAGATACCCACAGAAAGAGACGCAAAAGGGACAAGGGACACCAACTCACAACATAGAAACATGAAACATAAAAGACTACACATAAACCAACGAGACCAATGGGCAACCGGTGCCGACTTAGGACGGCCATCTGCCACGTAAATAGCAGACGGTGTGGTTATCCTGGATTACGTGCGCACAACCCTCCCACTATTCCGATTTCCCAGAGGTCTCGAAGAACGCACAATTATGGTGTAAAACAACCTCCTCACTGTTAGGTGACCACACACAAACAAGACCGTAAAACACAGGGGTCCAAGCAACACAGATGAGTAACTCGAAGAGAAGTTTATTAAATGACTCTTTATTGCTTTTGGGCTCGATTGAAATGTAACGCAAATTATCTAAAGAAAAAGAATGACGTGTTTGTTTTAAACGAATACGAATAGCCCAACGGTATTCTTGTCAGTAAAATACTGTTATCTTGCAGGTAGATCGAAACATGTCAAAACATAGTTTGAATAGGAAATCTTTGCAACAAGAAATACACAAGTAAAATTTGAAATCCCTCACTCATGTACCCATAAAAAAAGGCCGAATTGAATGTTATAACGAAGATGAATGTCCAACGTCACAAGGTCAAACATTTTTATATCAATGGAGAGGACAAAAAAGGACAAAAAAGGAAAACATTCAGACAAAAGAAGGACACGCTTAAGCCGGACTTCCACTGTCAAGGTACAGAGGCGATAGAGCTACGATTAGGTGATTTTGTTTAATCGTAGCGCATTCTCCTCTCAATCGCGGGCATTCTCGTCTCATCGTGTCACTATCGTCGTGTGTGTATGTAGTACTATCAACGCGAATCAGCCACGATCTTGACACGATTGTGACACGAGATTGCCAAGATAGTACTACATACACACACGACTTTGACAATAATAATTATCTCAGAGTTGATATAAAAGCGTATTTTGAAAACTTTGACAATACCGTTCAAGAGAAAACAACATGGAAAGAGGTCAAAGTCAACAAAGGGTATTGATGCCCCTGGATATGTCAAATGATTTTGATTTTGCTCATATCACATTCTTGTCATGATCGCAGCGCTATCGGGTTAAAGTCGTGTCTCAATCTACTGCATGGCAGCGCTATCGGGATAAAGTCGTGTCTCAATCTCCTGCATTCGCCTTTCATTCGCCCCAGTGTCTTTTTATCGTGGCACATTCGTGTCGCATTCTTCTCTATTCTTATCACTCTCGCCTCACTATCGAAGCGGACGCGTAGCATATTCTTCTTGCATTCGCGGCGCTATCGTGTGCCTATCGCGCCAAGAAATACTTCATGAGAACAGACAAGAATATGACACGATTGTTCATTCGCCTCTGATCGTAGCTTATTCTCCTCTACATTCGCGACAGTGGAAGCCCGGCTTAACATGTAAAACTATCAATTACATGTGTAACGAAACTCCGATTACGGAGATAATAATCAAAATTAAATCAAATGTTTTTCAGAAAAAAAAACAGATGTCTCCCCCCTCCCTCTAAATTACTTTGACCTTGGGCCAAGATGATGTGAAACCTTTTAGTCATGGGCAACATCATACTAAAACATGAAAGTGATTCATTGTATTGTTTGAGGTAAAGCCCAAACGTGATTAGCATATACAATTTCATATTTAGTGAAATTGACTTTGGTCACATGACCTTGGATATAGGTGATCTGAAAAATACATTGTATGGATCATGCGCAACAAAAACTGAATTAGTGATTGGATACACGATTCATAATATAAAGCCTAAACATGATAAGCATAACAATTTCAGCCTGGACATGATTAGCATATACAATTTCATTACCAAAGTAAGAAGTGACCTTAATCATGTGACCTTGGGACAATGTGATAAGAAACATTTAGTCCTGAGAAACAACGTATTAAAATATGAAAACAATTGTAAGAAGGGTTCAGGAGATATGGCCCAGACAAGATTAGTACGTACAATTTCATTAAAAAGAACTAAATGATCTTGACCTTGGGCACATTACCTTGGGTCAAGATGATAAGAAACCTTCCAATCCTGAGCAACATCATTCTAAAGTATCACAGCGATCCAGTGTACGATTCCACAGATATATTCCAGACTCAATAGTATTTACAATTTCATTAAAAAATGTAATATTTGACCTTGACCTTAGAAATATGACCTTGGATCAAGGTGGTGTGAAACCTTTGGGTCATCAGCACCATCATACTAAAATATCAAAAGATCCGATTACAGTTCAAAAGATTAAGCCTGGACATAATACACATAAAAATACAATTTCATTTAAAATACATGTATACTAATTGACCTTGACCTTGGTCACATGATCTTGAGTCAACGTGATGCGAAACCTTCGGGTCATAAGCAACAACATACTAAAATAAAAAGCGATCGTGCAAACGGTTCAAGAGATATAGCCCGAACAGGAATGCATGTACAATTTCATTAAAATTGTACTACATGACCTTGACCTTGGTCACATGACCTTGGGTCAAGGTGATGCAAAACGTTCGGGTCATAAGCAACAACATACTAAAATATGAAAGTGATCCGGCAAACGGTTCAAGAGATCTAGCCTGGACATGAATGTATGCATAATTTCATTAAAAATGCACTAAGTGACCTAGACCTTGGTCACATGACCTTGGGTCAAGGTGATGTGAAACCTTCGGGTCATAAGCAACAACATACTAAAGTATGAAAGTGATCCAGCAAACGGTTCAAGAGATCTAGCCCTGACAGGAATGTATGCATAATTTCATGAAAAATTGACTAAGTGACCTTAACCTTGGTCACATGAACTTTGGTCAAGGTGATGTGAAATCTTTTGGTCATAAGCAACAACATACCAAAATATGAAAGTGATCCGGCAAACGGTTCAAGAGATATAGCCCGGACAGGAATGTATTCATAATTTCTTTAAAAATGCACTAAGTGACCTTGACCTTGGTCACATGACCTTGGGTCAAGGTGATGTGAAACCTTCGGGTCATAAGCAACAACATCCTAAAATATGAAAGTGATCCGGCAAACGGTTCAAGAGATATAGCCCGGACAAGAATATATGCATAATTTCATTGAAAATGCACTAAGTGACCTTGACTTGGTCACATGACCTTGCGTCAAGGTGATGTGAAACCTTCGGGTCATAAGCAACAACATACTAAAATATGAAAGTGATCGGGCAGACGGTTCAGGAGATATAGCCCGGACACGATGTGTGACAGACGGACAGACGGACAGACAGACCGACAGACAGACAGACAGGCGGACGACGAAGGCAAAACCAATATGTCTCCTCTCCGTTGGGGGGGGGGACATAAATCTGATAGTTTATAATATCAGATTTCGGAATGGAGGCAATGGAAGATGATATGAAATTAACGTGGTTTTGAACATGGAACAAACATTCTGGACATCATAAGGGTTGAAAATTGTTGACAGATGCATTGTTAAAATGCAATTTTGTGCAGACAAATTAGGTTTCTAGGACATATTATAATATTGTTCAATTTCAGCTGGTAGCACAATTGGATCATCAAAGAGTCGTTAGAAGTAATGAAGCGGTGAATCCTTGTCAAGGAAGAGGAAATTACCCCTCTTTGCTCCAGATTTCAGAAAAGGGAACAGAACGTGACCAGTTACAGCCTAGGTGAATAGATTAATTTGAGCAAGTCCATCTACTCTCATAAAAAGGAAAAGATACGTGAAAGAAAAGGAGAGTTTTTAACTGATACAAAATGTACATGTAATTCAGAAAACGGGTTTCATAAAACATGATTATAAAGGTAGATATAGGTTGTATTTTAATCCGTTCTATAGCCATAGGAACACATATTTTGAACGTGCAAGACCGTGCTCGTACGTAAAAACTCATCGCTTGACGCCGAGTATGTATCAGTACAGGGATTATATCCACGGTTATATTCATATGTAATAAAACATACAAAGTTAAAGTTGTATAAAGTTTGAGCAAATGTTAAATCTACTAAATGTAGCAAGAGGTGCAAAGGGACAAGGAACACCAAATACGACATGGAACAATTGAACAAAGAGTAAATCATTCACTTGTTCTAAAAATGATTGTGCGTTAGAAGTTTCATGGTACCTCATAACCTACCGTTACATAAGTTATCTAGATAACATTGCTCACAATTTGTCTCATAGATTTTTGTTTTATTCAAGCGTCCTCCTCGTCCTTTCGTATTTACTCGTTTTGGTTGTTTGCATTAATTTGCGTTTATGTCTTATTGTGAACCTAGCAGCTGTGTTACCATATTTCTCCTCTATTTATTAGTCTGAGATCAGAAGCCAAAACATGACACTTCAGGCTTTTATTACATTTCATTTTTCACAAATAAAACTGAACTTATTGCCAGCACTGCCACAACCAAAATCTTCCATTTTCCATCCTCTACTTTTCGAGATTGTGACACAATCATCATGGTTTATCTTAGATGGCTCACCAGGGATGAAGTCTAGATACTCAGCTGGTTTGTTTGTCCCTGCATACCTTATATATTGACCCTGATACTCAATGGTGCCTGTCCATAGGTTATTTGTAGTAAGACTACCTGTATAAATGTTCAAATATTGTAACTTTTATATAAGCTTATCAGTCAGTAAATTGAAGTGTTCGAACCCGTTACCATCTGGAATAAAATTTCAAACCAATTTCAATGCACAAGACACGCGTTTCGGATAGTAAATCTTCATCAGTGTCTGAAGTATTAAAAATTGTTGTTTGCAATTTTCTTCAATAAGGTATATAGTTGGAACACTTCCGTATTCTTAATCCAGAGTGATTTTGAGACATTTGTAGCGCCCATTAGTTTTCTTTCTATTTTAAATTTGCGCATTTACTTTCTAAAGAGTGTGCGGCTCCAAATTTCCTGTAGTGTACATTTCTGAAATATAGTAGTTATCATTGCCTGTTGGGAAATTTTGTGTCTCTTAAGACGTACGACTTAATTTTGTTTGACACAATATGAAAACTTAATTCAAACGTTATGGTTGAACCCAAAGTCTTATGAACTAAGAAACAAAACAAAAGAATCATGGTACATACTCTGTTTTGTTGCCATCGTCTTCAGGAAATCATGTTCCCTTTTACTTTCTATGAAAACCAAGTGAGCTCCATCAAGCTGACAAAATGCCTGCAGAGAATATGGCGAAAAAAAGACATGGTTATGTATTAATTCTCCTAACTTAACTCTTTTCTTCAATTAATTGAAGTGGCGAGATGTGTTTATTAGTATAATGGATTGCATCTTATAAAAACTTAAAAGTTATAATAACTTCGTTGGTCCTGGAAGATGATACCCTTCTCTAAGTTATATCAGTGTCACTTTAGAAAATATACTTTAGATGTTCTGGCTTACGCTATGTACATGTGTATCAGTGAAGAAACCCGAAATCAGATTCCAAGAATTACAATCAAAAGGCTAACAGATTCTTGAAAAAAGAAAAAAAGAACTTCTTTACCACGAGAGGAGAGGAATAGCATGAACAATCGAAGGCAATGGCACACTTCATAGAAAAAGAAGGACAACTTTATATAATGATTAATCATTAGAGAAAAATCATTATATTAATTTCCAATGCGAGTACAGACTGCATTGTAGATGGTGCTTTAAAACCGGCGTCGTGCTAATTAGTATATTTTACATATATCCACATATCTATGCATCTTTTGTGTCAAATGACACAAAATGAAGTGATCTGAAAGCAATCTTGACATACAGATTCAAGATGAAAAACATTTTCTTTCAGCAACAAGTTTTCAACCACATAAGGACGATGAAGTGCTTACAGTGGAACGTATACAAAAGAGACGAGAAAAGGGGAACAAACAGACAGAGACAATACAATGCAATGAAAGTATACAGGCATAAAGGACAAAACGATATATCTGAATAATCCCATCAGTCCCAGTGTTAAAACGAAACTCGTCATATACTATGATGTCCCATTGTCAAGAATGGTGGATGATTTTCTGTATTAGACCATTTGAACCATCCAAACACAGACTTTACTTGTATCTTCCGAAATGGAAGTAACCGGATGTGTGATATGTCTTCCGAATTGAAGCGACGGGTGTTGCATGCAAGGAGGAGTGCTGACTCTTCCTGGGCACCTGGTCTCACTCCTAAATTGGGGGTTTGCTTCTTTTATGTAGTGGAGGTTTTGTTTGTTTGCTTTGGTTCCTGTTTTATCCTGATTTTGTATGCCTTCGGTTTGTGATTTCCTGTATTATCTATTTTGTACTGTGTATTGGGATATGGTCATTGTCCATATATGTCATTCATAACACACGGTGGATAATCTCTCGCAATGCAGAACATTCGGTTTTTGTGTCGCCTGCGAAGCATAGCGACACTTAGGGATCACTTTGTCCGTTGTCCGTCTGTCCGTCAGTCCGTCTGTCTGTCTGTCACACTTTGGGTGTCACAGCCCATAACTTTTGATTGGTAAGTGATAGGGCTTTGATATTTCACATGTGTATTCCTTGTGACAAGACCTTCCTACGCATACCATAATTTTTGACCTAGTGACCTTGACCTACACATTTGACCTACTTTTCAAAAAAATTAAGAATGGATATATCTTTTGATTGGTAGGTGATAGGGCTTTGATATTTCACATGTGCAATTGTTGTGGCAAGACCTTTCTACACATACCATTATTTTCTACCTTGTGACCTTGACCTAGATATTTGACCTACATTTGAAAAAAAAGATAAGATTCGCTATATCTTTTGATTGGTAAGTGATAGGGCTTTGATATTTCACATATGTATTCCTTGTGACAAGACCTTCCTATACATACAATAATTTTTGACCTAGTGACCTTGACCTACATATTTGACCTACTTTTCAAAAAAAATTAAGAATGGATATATCTTTTTATTGGTAAGTGTTAGGACTTTGATATTTCACATGTGCAATCCTTGTGGCAAGACCTTTCTACACATACCATAATTTTTGACCTTGTGACCTTGACCTAGATATTTGACCTACTTTTGAAAAAAAGATAAGATTCGCTATATCTTTTGATTGGTAAGTGATAGGGTTTCGATATTTCACATGTGTATTCCTTCTGACAAGACCTTTCTACACAGACCATTAAATTCGACCTTTTGACCTTGATCTACATATTTGACCTACTTTTCAAGAAAAGTAATATTGGCTATATCTTTTGATTGGTAGGTGATAGGGCTTTGATATTTCACATGTATTTTCCTTGTAACAATGCCTTTCTACACATACCATTATTTTTTTACCTTTTGACCTTGACCTACATATTTGACCTACTTTTCAAAAAAATTAAGAATGGATATATTTTTTGATTGGTAAGTGATAGGGCTTTGGTATTTCACATGTGTATTCCTTGTGACAAGACCTTTCTACACAGACTAAAATTTGACCTAGACCTACTTTTCAAGAATTTTGATCCACTTTCTAGAATAATAATCAAACCCGCTTCGCAGGCGACACAAGCATTCCTTGGATTGCTATTTTTCTATATTTTTGTGCAATATAGATCATTTATGACAAAAAGGGGAATGTGATGAAGTGTAAGAATGTCTTAGCTATGAATTGTATTCGAAATAAAGTAAATATTAGCTTGTAATAACGCTCAAAAACTATCGGCGTTCTTCTTTCACTTTCATCTACACGAATCACGCCGATCGTTATTTCAGCTGTATAAAAAGATATTACTCTCTTATTTTGGATAAAACTCATAGCTATGTCATCCTTACACTGCATTACATTACCCTTTTTATGATATGTAATCTACATCACACGAAATATAGAAAAACCAATTGTTATGTGTTGCGAGATTACCCACCGTGAATAGGTTACTCCATCAATCCAAAGATTCATTTCTTTAGTCCTTATCGGAATGCTATCATTGTAAAATATTAACAAACAAACATTGCATTGCAAATGCAAGATCAAAATAATTTTAGAGAAATACTTTAAATATATCGTAATTAAATAACTGAAAAGGATCCTGAATACCTGAGCTTCTATCCAAGAGAATGTGTAGGGGTATATCATATAGCAAGATCCGTCAAATCGCGTATACATTGATGGACACAGTTCTTTGTGTCCTAAAAGAAATAAGAAATAAGATAAAAATTATCAATCAGGCTGTTCAATTATAAGAAAACACCAATACTTAGTAGTGCTGTATATTGATATTGAAATATTGAAGAGTATCGATAATTTGATATTTTCAATACGAATCGATACACAAAGTCTGAGTATCGATACTTTCAATACATTTAATAAATAAAATTTTTTAAGTCGTTTTTGTTTAATTTATTTTTATATTTCTTCTTAATCTTCTTCGATCACTTGTTCACGTTTAGGCATATGAGTTCAAAGCTTCTGAGCACCTGGTAACACTTCCAAATTAGGAGTTCACTTCTTTTCATGTGGTGAAGGTTTTTGTTTGTTTGTTTTCTTTCCTGTTTTATCCTAATTTTGTATGTCTTCGGTTTATGGTTTAAACATTTCTGAATTATCGATTTTGTCTTTGTGTATTAGGATATGATCATTTTCCATATTTGTTATTCTATCTTACATTGAGTTGAAGAAACGAAATGGTGAGGTCAGCTGTTAGACAGCATTTTCACATAATCGATGCGAAGAAGCGAAATGCAATTATGTAAAAATATGTAAAAATAAGTATTTGGTAGACAAAGAAACACTTTCCTTTCGACTTTAAGACTGAATAACGGTAAGGTGCTTCTTTGATGTTAATTCCATAGCTGCCGTTGTTATCTTTTTATTCTTTTTTTTGTTTCTGAA